>JAQPZY010001488.1:2912500-3396138 GCA_029931535.1 Margaritifera margaritifera
ATTGAAACCAGGCTTCAGAAGCAGAAAAATACATGATCTGATAACCATATGCTAAAAAATTACTTGAAAATTTCTTCCTCTCCCAACAAGTTTCACCTTCATCAATTACTTTTTTCTGTTCCAGGGAGATGGTTTCTTAGCAGAAGCTCTCGTCTTAGGGCAGATTATTCATTAAGGCTTGTTTCAGGGGCATGCAAGGACCTAACTATTTTCTCTTTTTAATTACCTTATCTTACTGTGTTAACAGATATTTTTTTATTACATCTGTATGCCACCAGTGGCTGCAGAACCCGTTTTGGGTCATATTTACTCCAATAAAGCTCTCCTAATGCATATATCTTGTAGATATTGCAAACTTAAGTGGCTGTAGAACTTATTATAAAACCATGACATCCATTCAGAATCAAGCTAAATATTGTTCACATGTTCTTTTTATATTTCCCATTACATGAGCTAAATGGATCCATATAGGAAATTATACATACAGTCAAATCTGTCAATAACAGCCACCCATGGGAAAAGGCAAAACTGACCTTTATACACATGTGACCAATGTATGCAAGTTCTGCTTTCAGACTTGGTTTTTGAACAAATACCATGCACCAAATACCATTATTATTATTATTATTATTATTATTATTATTATTATTATTATTATTATTATGACATTATCAGCAGATTTTTAGTGCACTATTAAGCAGAATAATAAAATACATTTACAATGTATATGTTGTTCTCTCCCAAACTTATGTTCCACATAAGATTACTATATCCTGCTTGCTTTAATCCATCCTATAAATGAAATCATCAATGAGTCATAAAAAATCAGTTTTTTGTTTTGTGCACCATGACATATTACTAATATCACCACTAACTGACAGCTTCCATATACTGTGAAACAGAGGACTGACTCCATGTTTGGCCAGCTTATACAGTTAGGCTTAGAAACTGCTGTCCACACTTCAGACAATATCTGGATTAAGCAGTTGCTCAGCTCGCAGAGATCAAATGACAGTTGGCATATGTGAGAAGCCTGTGATGAATAGGGAATGAAAAGAAGCTTTTTGCAGCTATTGTTAGTAGCACATGAATTGAAAATTTGCCTGCATTTACAGACAAGTTTTTAAATATTCATTGACCCCTGACCCTAATGAAAATGGATGTAACTTGTATTTCTGCTCAGAGATGAACATTTTTCATCAGAGATAGCTTTAATTCATATGAAAATAGATGAAGATATTGCATTTTAGTTGTCACACTGGCACCAAAGGTGACTTCCATTTCTGCTGCAACAATACAACTGTTTTCCCCGCTAATTAGCAAATGAGTTGCTTCAACCCTCTTCCCTAATGATAAATACTGCCTCGTTTCAAATTCGAAATATTGACACCTTTGAGTTACACGTACAGTGTGACTGGAGTATGGTGAGAACAAGCGAAATAAGAAATATTTGCACATCAATTCACGTTTTGCCTTTATCTAGACAATGTCGATATGCTCTAGTGACTGCTTAAAGCAGCAAGAAACCATTATTCGGAAACACTTGGCCACTGACTGTGGAAAGCAGATGACCATTATATATGTGACTTTTATATAGAAAATTTGTTGGGGATAAATTAATGGCCATTGAGAAGAGGTGACAGCTATATAAAGGTGACCATTCAGACAGGTTTTACTGTACTTTTATGGTCTCCATGCCATTGTCTGTAGTTTCTTGAATCCTTTGATTTACTTTCAGAAGAAGAGTTTTTAGTGTTTTATATCACGACACTATAAGTTAAAAGATAAATTCTTATGGGACAGTAGTTCAAGTAGGCTTGAAATTTGTCATGTCTATAACACAATCTGAGATTTTTATATAATAAATTGAACTGATCTCTGTATCATAGCTACCGCCCAAGCAACCCCCACAACTTGGGGGGTGGGGGGAGACCAGGCCCAGTGGGGGCCCAAAATTGCCATCAAACAATTTTTTTTATTGGGGGGGGGGGCAGAATTTCTTGCTATGCCATAGGCTGATCTACTTATAAGAAGTTGATCTGATGGGCACTTATAAAGGTTCATGTTCTAAGAACCTTTGGAATTCTGGTCCACTTAATGTTAGGAACCTATCTGATAAAGTATTGCATTTTGTGCTCTAAAGTTGTCCTTAAAACCATATGTTCAGAACGAAGTTTTTCACTTATATAAATTTTTCAACCATAATTTGATTGGTGAGTCAAACAGTCGACAGAACGTGACCTTCTTTTCGTTTCCATAAGATCTCCATTATGTCGAACAGGTGACTCAGTGGTTAGTTTGACACAATAACCCAAAAGGGTGAGGTTTGAATCCTACCATCAGATCAGGCCGGGTCAGCTACCATGATGTATCTTTGGGCAAGGCACTTTATTACCTTCTTGTGTTGTTGTGCTGTAAAATGTCAAACCAAACCATTATGTTGGAAACCTCAATTTTAATCAGATTGGGTTATAACAGAAGTCATTAACATACATGCAACACATATACCGAAGGCCTCTTCACTGTTCTGTGGCATTAAATGGTGGTGAATTTTCCATTTCCTGGAATTTTTCACTGATGTAAACTTGCTATCAGAGTCAACATCAACAATTACTGTAGACTTTAGATTTACATTTATTTTTATAGCAAAATCATATTGAATTTCAAAGCATGGATGTTTACAGACAGAATATTTTTATGTCAGATTGTGCAGAACAAACCCTCAGGTGGACATTACAGCTTTTCACAACATGAATGGTTACTGGGGCTAAATTGTTTGTGTTTGAAAATGTTGATGTTTGTAGATTACTGTTTCTGTCTCAAAATGGTTCTTTGCTTCCTTTTGGTAATAACTTTCTAGGTATTGATTTCTTTATTATAAAACTAAATTATTTCTTTAATTTGCTTTGTGGAACCTTCTTGCAAAATCTGGTTGACAGGCACTCATCAGTTTCATTTCCTCTATATTTATATAATAATTTTGTAATTAAGTGGTTTTGTGTTAGGCATAATTCCTTCTTCTTCTTTTTGTTTGCATTTTCCTTTGGAAAAAAAGGGACATATGTAAGAATTTATTAATCAAGACACTAAATCGTGGCAATCTACTGCTCATAAACCAGAAGAGCTAATGAGCTGGCCTGTTGTCTGTTCTCCAGCCATAGTCCATCAGTCCATTATCTCAAGTTTGTGATCGCTACTTCTCCAAAACTACATAAACTTGGAGGATTGCCATGTAACTATACACAAACATTCATCCCAAGGTCTAGTTGGTTCTAAATGAAAATGGTGCTGCCCAGACATCCATTACAGTGTATGGTCGCCACAGTGGCCGACTTGAAAATCTTGTTATTGCTACTCCTCCTGAATGGATGGTCATATCAATATGGGGTTGTCACTAAAAGACTTCCTATGATGTCTGGTTGTTTGCAGATGGAAATGGTGCACACAAGATATCCAGTATAGCCACCAGAGCAGACATCTTGAAAATCTTGTTATTGCTGTAGTCCTGAACAGATTTTCACCAGAAGACCGTATTTGTTCTCATAATGTCTAGTTGATCCTAAATGAAAATGGTGCTGCTTGGACATCCAATATGGCTGCCACAACGATCATTTTTAAAATCTTGTTAGCACTATTCCTCCTTAATGGATAGTCATATCAACACAGAGAAATTTCACTAAAAGACCTCTCATGATGTCTAGTTGGTTGTGAATGAAAATGATGTTGATCTGATATTTAATATAGTCAGCCATCCTGAAAATCTTGTTATCACTACTCCTCCTGAATGGAAAGTCATTATTAACATGGGGTTTTCAACAGAAGACATCTTATGGTGTCCTGTTTGTCCTAAGTGAAAATTGTGCCAAAGTGTCATTCAATATGAAAATCTTGTTATTGCTACTCCTCCTAGATGAAAAGACATATTAACATGGGGTTTTCACCAGCAGACTTCTTATGATATCAGGTTGATCGTAAATTAAAATGGTGCTGATCTTACATCGAATATGGCTGCCATGGCAGCCATCTTGAAAATCTTGTTATTGCAGATACTAAATGGAAAGTCATATTGATGTGGGGTTTTCAGCAGTAGACTTCTTGTAGTGTCTAGTCCTCAGCATCTGGTCCTCGATGGAAAATGAAGCCGATCTGTCATCAAACATAGCTACTATGGTGTCCATGTTGAAAATCGTGTTATCGCTACCTCTCCAGAAATTGATTGTCATATTGACATAGTGTTTTCACCAAAAGACTTCTTATGATATCTAGTTGGTTCTAAATGCAGATGGTATCAATCTTATATAGAATATGGTCACTATGGTGGCCATCTTGAAAAATCTTGTTTATGGTCATATACATTTTTGTTTTGCCCAACGACTTCTCATGATATCTAGTTGGTCCAAAATGCAGATGGTGTCAATCTTATATAAAACATGACTGCCATGATGGCCAACTTGAAAATATTATTATTGCTGCTCCTCCTGAATAATGGTCATATTGGCATTTTTTTTTCTCACCAAGAGTCATCTAATTATGTCTAGTTTGTCCGGCATGAAAATGGTGCTAATTTTTCACCCAATATAGCTGCCACAGTGGCTAATTTGAATAGCAGAGATGGTTTCACCACTTGGCAGTTAAAAAGAAGAAATGGTCTTCTCTTGAATTTCTGGACATTTTTTGGGACAGTAGAGTGTCAGGCCCTTAGAGGGACTCTTCTTTGTATTTTGTGTCAATATTATCTTTGAGAATATTTGATCATTACAATTCTGTGGTAAATTTCTTTCAGTACTCTGTTGCCTGCTGCTTAAGAAACAAAATTAAGAGAAAAGTTAAAAGTAAAAAAAGATGGAAAATTCAGAAAATAAAAAAAAAATTATGCTCAATTTTGAAATTGCCATCATGAAAAAATTGAACAATTGTTTAATGATTGATTGACAAAGAAAGGGACCTCACTTTTTTAGAACCATATCTTGTGTTCTAAAATAAAAGCAGTATAGCTGTTAAACTCTGCTTTTTAACAATCTCTTTTTTTGCAATTTGGGCTTATTTCTAACACTTTTTAATGCTGGGAAAGAACAATAGTGGTACTAACAGTGTACCTTGGTTGATGGCTTTTGCTATTCATTTATCTCTTTCCAGTCAAGGGTAGTTAGTGAAACTTCTAGCATGACTAGCATCAGTTCCACAGAAGACACCTTCCAATGGGGTGGGCCCCAGACCCTTCCTCACAACAACTACAGCTATAACACCGACAACCAAAGTTTTGGGGACCAGTCTAAAATGAGCACCCATCTCTTGGATTCATTTATGTGAGTATCTTGACAACAAAATTGTAGAGGCTGACTCTCTTTTTGGCCAAGTAGATCCTTTGCTTAATCTCAGTTCCAACAGTTGTCCACAACTTCAGGATTGTTTCAGGAAAACTTCAGGATTGTTTCAGGAAAAGAGTATTAGATATTAATGATATGGGGATGTGAAAAAAGAAAGAATGAGATAGTGTAGGCAGATTTGTAAGAATAGTCTCATCTAAATCATACCTATCCATTTTCTTTTATTGTCAAGCCTAAAACCTATGTTGTCAATTTTACATCCCAACAGACATGGCTTTAGCATAGTTTGTCACATGAACTAAAAGTCAGGACTTGCCATTTGTTGTCAGTTTTACATCCCAACAGACATGGCTATAGCATAGTTTGTCACATGAACTAAAAGTCGGAACTTGCCATTTGTTGTCAATTTTACATCCCAACAGACATGGCTTTAGCATAGTTTGTCTCATGAACTAAAAGTCGGAACTTGCCATTTGTTGTCAATTTTACATCCCAACAGACATTACTTTAGCATAGTTTGTCTCATGAACTAAAAGTCTGGACTTGCCATTTGTTGTCAATTTTACATCCCAACAGACATGGCTTTAGCATAGTTTGTCACATGAACTAAAAGTCTGGACTTGCCATTTGTTGTCAATTTTACATCCCAACAGACATGGCTTTAGCATAGTTTGTCACTTGAACTAAAAGTCGGAACTTGCCATTTGTTGTCAATTTTACATCCCAACAGACATTACTTTAGCATAGTTTGTCACATGAACTAAAAGTCTGGACTTGCCATTTGTTGTCAATTTTACATCCCAACAGACATGGCTTTAGCTTAGTTTGTCACATGAACTAAAAGTCGGAACTTGCCATCTGTTGTCAATTTTACATCCCAACAGACATGGCTTTAGCATGACTTGTGACATGAACTAAAAGTCAGAACTTGCCATTTGCTGCTATACTAGAGAGTTTACGATTTCAACTCGCTCTGCAGTAAACATTCACCAAATTTTAATTACGGATTGCTTGTTATTAACAATGATGCTTACTAAACAAATCTGCTAATATAATTTTGTTCAATATTAATATTAATATTAAATTAAATAACAAATTTCAGTTCACTTTTAGTGACTAGGTTTTTATTGCTCATTACAAGTTTCATTATAAGTTAAACTTTTTTGTTCCAATTTGGCATGATGAGACATGTGTACATATTTAGATCATGGCATGCAAGAGATTTTAAAATAACTGTTTACATACCGTATATACTCGCCTATAATCCAGGTCCAAATGCAAACAACATAGACCCTGATCTGCCATTGCATAATGCGCCAGCAGATCAGGGTCTGTGTTGTTTGTTCTACTGATTAGTCCTTACAAACTGCATAGACCCAGATCTGCTGGTGCATTATGCGACGGCAGATCTGGGTCTATGCAGTTTGCAGTTGGACTCGACTTATACGCGAGTATCGACGGTACTTAGAATACTTGGATACTAGTTTTGTCATTTTGAGTAGTTTCTATTATTTTTCTGACATGATTCAGAATAGAAGCAGGGCCCATAACTTAGGGGAAGACTTTGATCAATTGGGGAATACGTTTTTTGGATAAACATGGTAAAATTGAGTCGTTATGTTTTTACATATTTTTCTTTGAGACTGGAGACTTATTTTTTGCTCCTGTGTACCCATACAAAAAATCATAGCATTTTCTTTGTTATCATAGACATGGGCTCTGCAGGTCTACATATTCAACTGAATCCACATATTTTTTTTAGGCACTGCACCCCATGTATTTTACTTGGAGTTCACACAGTTGTATTCTGAAACTTGATACTTGGCTAGTGTTCATTGAATGTTTAAGTGTCTGTATCCTTCTACATACTTGGCATTACTGATTTTTGAACCTAATGAGTTGTATGTGGTAGGAAGGTATTCATGACCAGTCATTGAAGGTGTTGACAGGTGTACATGTGGGTAATATCCTCTGCTTCATTACCTCTCAGGTATTCCTCTTTCAGACAGTAGATTATTTTTAAATGTCTGGTACACTGCATGTACGTTGGTCTTTCTTTTCTATGGATCCAAGTAATCCTTGTACTGGTTTATGTCTTAATTTAGCTTACACTCCCAATGGATGCTTTTTTAAAATCTCTTTTTACTGTTACATTATATATGAAAACAGTTGCCTCTCCTATATATAAAATGAATTTAACAATGTATTCACTCCTTAACTTGATTGTTTTCTCTGTTTTGGGGTGTATTTTTTTCTTTTTTTGAGTCTTTGGCAGTCTCCATCTGTCTGTCAGTCTCTTTGACATATACAAATGTGAAAATTAGTTTTTATCCCCAAATCAATCATATAAGCAACATGAGACTTGATTCTGGAAATGAGTGTCAGTATGACAATAATGAATTGTTCTTTCACAATCCTTCAAGTCAGCTTTCTGCTGTAGAAGAACCAGAAAGAAGGGAGATCTTGTTGCACGTGCATAATTAGGGATATAAAGAAAGCTATTCAGACTGTTTAAATCTGACTCAACCACACAGGAAAAAAAGATTGGGGGCCCGGTCTTTATAATGTCATTTTGACATATTACATTAGAGTAGACTTCATATATATCATGTGACCTCTAAAGACAGGAATAATTCTATTGTCCAAAATTTTTCATACTTTCAGATTTTTGTGTACACAATCAGTCCATAAAAATCATAATTATTTGAGTTCATATAATAATATTGTACTTATTTGTATTTTCAAATATTTGTATTTAAGAACCAGTCTAAACTTATACTCAGTATTCATGTAATTATCTATACACCCCCAAGAAATAATTCATAAATTATTCTTGAAACTCTGAATATGAATTTGTAACTATAGTACGCTTGAGAAAAGCTAATACCATCATTTTTACACGATAAATTTGTTTATGTGGTAATGTTTGAGTAATATACAAGAAACGCATCAATCAAATACCAGGGTTGAAATTCACTTGCCCTACTCGAAATGGCAAGTGAAAATTTCATGCAGTAGAGTGAATTTTCCAATTGGGTGAGTGCTGATTCAGGGTTGACCAGTGTAACCATTTAATGAAAAGGATGTTCTGTCGAGAATAATGCTGACTTTGTTCATTTAAAGTCCATACTTTATATTGGAAGTTTATTTTGTATGTGTTGTGATCAGGCTTATGCAAGCTCTTCTCTATCATGAACTAATAAATGCTTATTTGTAATTACTTACAACTGGTGTGTGAAAGGTTATATAACTTCTGGTAAACAACATTTCACATGATCAAATTGAGGTCATTGACATCGTCAACTTTTATATTTCTATAATAGGTGGTTGAGTAAGGGTTTAGTCTGCGTGAGTAAAAATTGTTGGTACTTGCCTGATTGGGCAAGTTGATTTTTAGAGATTTGTCAACCCCTGAATTGGTTACCATTCTCTATTCGCAAAGTAAAAAAGTGTAGATGGTAAGTTGAGTGTTACAAAACAACATTCAGTAGTCTTTCCGAGGTTTTACAATGGCAATCAGTCCCAGATTATTGCAGTGTCATTCTTCTTAGACTGGTTCCATACATATTGTTAGAATGGAATTATAAAGTTTTTAATTTTATTATGAAGTGAATGAAAAATAAAGAACCAGTCTGTGGAAGAGTAAAAATGGGAGCCAATTGCTGATGTAAACCTCACAGAGACTGTCAAACATTGCTTTAGTTGCACTAAACTTAGCATCTACATTCTTTTACTCAGCGAATAGAAAATGGTAACCTATTTGATTGCTGTATGTTGTGCTTATTACTCAAACATTACCATAGTGTGCCATCATAAATACCGTATATACTCACTTAAAATTTAAGTCCAACTGCAAACAACATAGACCCTGATCTACTATTGCATAATGCTGTGGCAGGTCAGGGTCTATGTGTTTGTTCTACTGATTACTCCTAACAAACTGCATAGACGCAGATCTTCTGGCACATTATGCAATGGAAGATCTGGGTCTGTCCATTTTGCAGTTGGACTCGACTAATAAGCAAGTATATACCATACTACAACAAAAGTAAATGACATAGGATGGCATAAATGCTGTAAATCATTTAGGATATACCTATGACCACTAATCCCCCTAATGATCCCCCCACCCCCTTATCTTTTAAAAAAATTTGAAAACATCTTATGTTGGAAGCTTTATTCAATTATTAGACCACTCACTACGTGTCACCTTTACTACAGTATGTTATGTGTACCACTTCCCCCACCCAACCAGGCTTATCATAGAATAAAAGCCACTAAGTGCCATGTGCTACAGAAAAATCTGTCTATTGATTCCTTTTTATTGACTGAAATATACCCTATATACTTGCATATAAGCCGGGTCCAAATGCAAACAACATAGACCCTGATCTGCCAGTGCAAAATGCACCAGCAGATCAGGGTCTGTATTGTTTGTTCTACTTATTAGTCCTTACAAACTGCATAGACCCAGATCTGCCGGCACATTATGCGATGGCAGATCTGGCTCTATGCAGTTTGCAGTTGGTATTGGACTTTATGCGAGTATAGATGGTAAATATTTTTCAGTTTATATCTTTGTGATTTTATGATAAAGTAAGCGTGAAACAACATGAAAAGGCTTTCTGTCACTGGCCAGTGCAGCTAGCTCCATAAATCCATGAAGTCTGAGCCGGAAAGATAACTGGACCTGAAGAATTGACCTATCAGAAATAATATCAAAATACACTGATTATTATAAAAATAAATATTGACACCAATCTAAAGGATGAAAAAAAATAGACCTGGGGAAGATTATTTCTTAATTGAACCACTGATGGACTAATACAGAATCTTCTATTGATTAGTTGAGAATAATCAACCACTGATTGACTAATACAGAATCTTCTGTTGATTAGTTAAGAATAATCAACCACTGATTGACTAATACAGAATCTTGAATTGATTATTTGAGAATAAACAACCTTGCATAAATATAAATATTATTTAAAGTAAAGAGGATTTGTTGCATCACATTATCATATCTACAAATTCCTTAATTCCAGGAATGTCAGGTTAAGTAAATTTGGAGTACCCTAACATATAGAACTTGGCAACTGGCATCTGTGCTGTAGACAGCATATGAATTTTACAGAAAAGAATTGTTTTTTTTGCTCTACTTGTCATAGACCAAAACAGCTTATGGGATGGTATGTTGTCCATCGTCCATCATAAGTCCATCATCCGTCTGTCCATTAGCACAAGTTTGTTATCACTACTCCTCCTAAACTACTTGGAGGATTTTCATGAAACATTACACACGCATTCATCGTATGGTTTAGTTGGTCCTAGATGAAAATGGTGTCACATGGACATTCAATATGGCTGCTGCAGTGTCCATCTTGAAAATCTTGTTATCGCTACTCCTCCTGAATGAAAAATCATATTGACATGGGGTTTTCTCCAGAAGACTTTTTATGATGTCTAGTTGGTACTAAATAAAAAAAGGTACCGATCTGATTCCAGTATGGCTGCAACAGTGGCCATCTTGAAAATCTTGTTATCATTACTCCTGAATGGATGGTCATATCAACATGGGGTTTTCACTAAAAGACTTCTTATGTTGTCTAGTTGGTCCCAGATAAAAATTGTGCTGATCGGATGTCCAATATGGCCACCACAGCACAGTAGCCATCTTAAAAATCTTGTTATTGCTACTCCTGAGCGGAAAGTCATATTAACGTGGATTTTCACCAGAAGACTTCTGATGAGGTCTGGTTGGTCTTAAATGAAAATGGTGCCATTCTGATGTACAGTATGGCCACCACAGTGATTGAATGTTTTGATTGCCAAATGTGTTGTTTTAAAAATAGATATTAATTGCTATCTTATAGTTTTTATCACCTGCAGAGACTTTGTTGTTAGTGCCAACATAGATGTGGATGGATGTCTACTAAAGAAAGTAGTAGGCACATTTATAGATTTTTTTTCTGATGAAAAAGCACCCAGGGGGCTCACTGGGCTAAAGATTTGGGGAAAGAGGACAAAATCTTTAGGGAAACCTACAATCCCACACTCAAGATTCAACTCTGTTGAGCTGAGCTTGTTACCAGTTTAGAAGCTTCACTTATGATCCGAGTTTTTTCAGATTTGGTATGTAGTCTTAAATCATCAAGATCTAAGATTAGTTCAGTTATAAGCCACAGACATGCATGTTGATGATTTAATCTTGCATCTGATGTGCTGATCTAGTCACCACTCTGGAAGCTTAATTTATGAACCAATTTTGATCAGAATTGGTATTTAAACTTATATTATCAAGATTTCATATGAGTTTGATTACGAGTGATATTCCTGCATATTAATGAGGTGATCTTGCATCTTATTGGCCAAGCTTCTTACCACTCTGCTGGCTTCATTTATGAACCAATTTTGATCAGATTTGGTATGATCAATATCTGGAATGAGCAGCATCCTTGCTTATTATTGATTAAACTTGCATCTGAATGGTTTGGCTTGTTAACACTCAGGAGACTTCATTTATGAACTGGTATTTCTCTGTTGGTTTATTTTGTTAAGATATTTGACAAGGTGGATTATGAGGAACAATCATACATATTAATGAAGTGATCTTGCATCTGATTGGCTTGTTACTTCCTTGTGATTTTAAAAAAAAAAACAACATAATTTGATCAAACTTGGTTTATAAGCCTGTATTAGGCACACACAAAAAAACTCGTGTTTCTGGTCGGCCAACCATCCTCATTTCACATTGTCGACTCGAGCACTTTTTTCCCCTATGGTTTAAAAAAAAATAAAAAAATAAAAATCACATTGCAGAAATTGATTTGTGCATCTAATTGATCCAGTTACAAAAATTAAAAAAAGAAAAACCTACCTACCTACCCTAATTTGAAAACCATTGCAATAGGAAACACACTTTTTCTTTTTTTTTTGCCTTAGCAAGAACTTTGACAAGTTTAATTATGAGTGTTATCTGTACAGATTAAAGTTCTGGCACTGAGTAATTGAGCTTACTGCTACATTTGAAGATGTAATTGAAATGCATTGAAGTCTAGCAATCTTGTGTCAATAATCCAAGTGAGCGATATCAGGCCTAATTGGGTCTCTTGTCTGAAATTGCCTTCATTTTTTTTCCATTGACTGCTTTTCAGTCAGTAGTGATATTCTCATTTCGCTGAACGTTTTCTTGCTGTTCAGCATGTTATAGAAAATTAAAGTCAAGCTACTCCTTTAGCATAAATAAATGATTTTTCATTTAATATACTGGTAGCATTCTCATGGTCCCGTAAAATCTTGAAAATTCAGGAAGATCATTTGTGGTTGGAAATTTTTAAAAGTCATGGGATTGCAGTGTAAAATTATCTTCCAACAGACTCATATTCCTTGAATGGGTAACCAGTAGCCAGTCATAACTGTAATTTGAAAGAGTTTAAGGACAGGTTTACATGCATACATGTACATATATTTCAAGCTCGTCAGAACCTTATGAAACTTCTAAGAGATGATGACGGGAAGAAATGTAAAGATTGTCTTGGCAGTCATACAAAAAGTAAGAAACAAGAGGCTAGATTTTAGATGCAGTGCAATGGCATGCCATTAAATTCCACCAAGCACCTGTCTCATTGAAATGGAATGTCAACATCCAGGTAATCAAAGGCATTAGTGCCACTGTATTACCGTACATACTTATCTACAAATCTTGTACAGGTTTATAAAACACTTTCAAAAATGGAATATAAGTAAACATAAGTGGTCCTTTGTATTTAATTAAACAGTGAACAATAATCTTTTCTGATGGAAGACCCGGTTGATTCCAACTGAGCTCTAGAACCATTGGAGAGTGACTGTTTGACAGGCAAAAATAAAGTGTAGTCTGACTTTAGTTGGGCTTAAATTGATCTACATAATATGTGCCCTACGAATATCCCTCTGTGTTATTCATAATAATATTATTCATGACAGTACAAGGACATTCACAGCTTATTGTCTTGGCCTTTTAACATGCCACACAACTTTGGCCTCAAACTAGCTGTCAGAAAAGTGACTAGAATTGCTTTTTACATCTAGAAGTTGCCATTTAAATGTAAACAAGAGCTTTCCACTTTGCCCATTGATTTAGAGATGTCTCTCCCCGCCCCCCAGTGAAACATGGATCTGATTAGTACCCCTTTTGCTCCCTAGAACAGTTTCTCATTGATCCAAGTTAATTGGTTCCTGAAGCTCCTCAACTAATGTTAAACACATGAATAAACCCAAAGGTATTGCAAATAGTGCAACTTTATTTCTTGATTAGAATGAGCAGTGTAGAGAAGTTCTAGAATTATGCATATGGAAACTGTTGAGTGAGAAGCTTACAAGGAAATAAAAAAATAATAAACAAACAATAAGTAATTTATAATTTCTTTTAGCAAAGCTCTTGTGAAAATGCTGCCTTTAAAAATTCTTCACAGGATGTGTAGATATTGCCTTGATTACTCTAGTTTTCCAACATTATTTGGAACAGGCATGGTGAAATGATCATTTTGTTAGCAAAAACAAAACATTATGCAATAAATATGCAGTACTATAATTTTTAGTTTCAAAACATGGGTTGAGCATTTTGGTGCAGATATGCAAAAATATTTCTTTCCATCAACATGTTGACTATTGACATTTTAAATCGGTATATGTATACAAATGAAAATCTCATTTTTTACTTCACTTCTACCTGACGTCTTTACACTCTCACACTTCTCCCTTTTTCATCTGAAGAGAGAAGTCCATTCTCCCATTTTTCTGATGCTTGTTTGAGCTATGTAGTTTGTACCTTGTAGTACATAAACATTAAATTTAAAGTTTTTTTGTGTGCTTTGTACATTGTGTGTATGGCGGTCCAGACAGGCCAATGCTCTTCTTCTGACCTAACAAACAGTAGTGAAAGGCATTATAGTACACACAAAGTATATTGACTGCTTTCCACTCAATTCTGTGTAGAATCCACTGAAGTACACCCCACTACACAGTGAAATCTCCATGATTTACAGGTGGAGTCAGGCATGATCTACACTGTGCTGTTGGGTAATCAACTTAATTGATTTATGACCCATGAACTGGCTAGGTAGAATCCACTCTTTGAAGTGGAGTTTAGTGAAAAGTTATGCCTGGTGAGAGAAGAACAGCTCAATACCAGAGATTTCATAAACATAGTTCACTGAACTTCACTCAGCAACAACCTCTACCAGCATGAGTGAAATATGGTCAATACACTTTGTGCATATTGTAAATACAAGAAAACATTTCTTAGTTTTGACATGTATTATACTGCAGAAATATAATTTTGTTCTGAATGGTAGAGCATAGAACACAAATTAAACATAAATATTATGTTACAGAAGGATAATTGTTGGGTCCTTAGGTAAAAAAAAAAATGTGTGTTTCTGGTCTGCTGACCGTCCCTGTTTCTCATTGCTGACCTTAGCACTCCCCCCCCCATTGTTTTTTTTGTTTTTTTTAAAAAAAAATCACATTGCCGAAATTGATTTTTGCATCTAATTGAGCTGGTTTTGCCCAGTACTTTGAAGCGCTTGAAATATTATTTGATTTATATATAATGTTACCAAAAAAAAAATCCCAAAAACCTACCTGACTACCCTAATTTTAAAACCAGTGCAATAGGAAACACACACATTGGGGGGGGGGCTTACATTTATAGTGTATGTATGCAACAGAATACATGATTGTTTCCTAACAACAACAACAACAACAACAACAACAACTTAATACTGGATTCAGGGTAAAAGTAAGTAATCTATTTTTAGATATTTAATCAAAACATGAAATATTATTTTTTTCTTCTGGAAGACCTGGTTGATCCCTGTTGGAACCAATAGAGGGTCTGACTGTAGAGAAGCATGTGCGTTACAAATTTGATACTAATACAATAAACTGCTTTTCCTCATACCTATGTGACAGAACACAAAGTTGCAATTGTGTGCCCTGTAAAAAACTCAATATTATTCATGACAATGCTATGACGGCCTGGGGACGTTCCCAGCTTGTTGCCAAAGCCTGCATTGTCATGTCTTTTGACATGTTACATAACTTTTGCCTTTCAGTACATTAACATAAAATTGGAAACATTCCTTGTGTTTTTACATTGTATGTTTGTTAGTGCCAGATGGGATTAATACAGTGGAAGACATTTACAACAAACCGCTTATAAGTATTGACATGTTTGACTGCCTAAATATAATTTTGTTTTGAGTAGAAGAACATAGAAGACCCAAAGAACCTTTGAGAACCAGACTTTTATTGTCAGGAATAATAATTGATCCAGTAAATGTATAGAGTGGTACATTGTTACAATAGAGTGGTACATTGTTACAATACTTTTAGTCTTTTTTGTAGCTAGTAACAGTTTTTGTGCAGCAATTACAAAATAGATCTTCAGATTTTGTCAATAGATCAAACTGTTTCCAGATTAAGACTTATTCTTACTTGTCTGCTTATTGAACACAAAATTTTAATATTATTTAAGAACTTAAGTATGACTGCATTTATTTTGTGTCATATATTCAACATTGCATCATGAAATTTTTGGGCAGGTGCTGTGTTTCATTAACCTTGCCCCTAATGTGTGTTCAGTACTTATTGCAGATTCAGAAATGGTGTTGCAGCTTTTGATAAGAAGAGCTCATTGGTATTTGTTTTACTGTTAAATTTAACTGCTATTTAGACTTGTTTTTGAGCATGTGTTAGCTTTATACTTCATATTGCACCTCAAGGTTTAATCGGGATATTCATCTTAACTAACTGAGTGATCATAGACTATAGGCAACACATCCTGGCTTTAGAAATGACAAGAGCTGTCTTAGATCATGTTTCAGTTATTGTTAGGTCTAATTAGACATTACATTAATGATCTTATACCCATCTTGTACCTGGCTGTAATTATTATATACAGGCAGGTACCAATCTGATTAAAATCCAGATCTTGGACACAGCAGAGATTTGACGGACATTGATACAAGGTCATGTTCTTTTGACCTTTCAAATCATCCGATCAGAGTAGAACTTTCACGCATATGAAAGTTAGAAATGTCATTCAGAACATTTTGTTTCTTATACAAAATGCAATTTTTTTTTTATCCATGATGGATACTAAAGTAGATGGACTGGGAATTCCATAGGTTGACAGAACATGAACCTTATCGGTGCTTGTCAGAGCTGCTTATTATGACTGAGAGTTTATCTTGATTTTAATCAGATTGAAGCTGGCACCATTCTATTTCAGTAATAACATGGGCTGGGTTAGAACTGAAGCAAACCTATAGGTCTTCCACTACCTGATGCACTTGAAGATCAGAGCATTTTCTTGTCCTTTTTATCATCCATAAATCATAATGATAGACCTCCGCCTGTAGCAGGTTTATAGCTTTGTTTGTCAGATACTGAGAATTCACTTACTATATTTCTTGGAGTACTATAGTTTGTGGATTAGGTGATTGATACAAGCCACAGATTTAAAACTTGATGAATAAAGATCCATCTCTGGAAACAGTATTACACCTTCCGCAGTCCATGATTCAAAGTACTGACACAGGGTCTATTCTTGAACTGACAATAAATGAACTGATGCTTCACCTGCCATTACAAACAATGTTGTTTTTTTCCTGTTGAAGAGCTGCAAAGGTTAGAGTGAAACTGTCTCCGTTTAGAAGGAATTTTGACAATTACACACTGAAATCTCTTTGGCAGGGTCTTTTGTTGGACATGCGATAACATCTGATTTCTCAAAATGTTGCTGTAAAATCAACTGAATGTGCAAAAATCTTGCATTACATTTACATTTTCAATACCTACTATTTTTAGAAATCCCCCCCTCCCCTTTTTTTTTTTAAAATGGAGTAGGGAATTTCCCCCATAAACTTTCAGTTCTAAAATAGACCCTGGTTTAGTAATAAAAAAATGTCTCAACAAAGAAAGAGTTTAAACACTTGTTATTTAAGCGAAGTAACTTTTAATATAGTAATACGATCGAAGTCTTCAAATTGCTTTGCGATATTATCATGATTATAATCGCAGTGTTTACATGTTAGTACAAGAATAGAAAAGCGAATATACTATCTATACAAGGAGAGCATTTACGGGGAAGATTGACAGAGGAAAAAGAGATGAATGAAAAAAGCTCCTTATCACTTATAAAAGTTACAACTTTACATCAAACGGTACTTAGACTGTTATAAAGTATACATCACATTGGAAGCAATGTACATGACTCAGTTCAATCAAATTGAATAGGCAGTGTTGCAGAAAATTGCTTCATGTTTTGTATTTTAATTTAGCCACTGTAGCAAAACATTGACCTGTAAGTGAAATAGACTTGTGTTTCGTCTTAATATTTTATTGGCTACAAATAAGAGAGAAAAGACTTATCTCCACAGTGTGATTTAGCAAATTTTCAACGCTAAGTAAGCCACCTCAACCCAATAGGACTTGGTGATGTCACAACGGAGGGAAGTGAATCAAATATTTGTTTGATGTAAAATCACTTGTCCAGAGCAATTTAAAATTTCCCTTTAGTGTGTAACTGGTTACCAGATGGTCAAACAATGGTCAATACATACAAGTGGACACAAAATTACAAGAGTGCATGCCATTATTTGAACATTTGTGGAGACCATGTCAGGTCATTTTTAAGGTTCTGTCTGGTCTACAGACACCTTATTAATTGATACATTTTCCTTAGTTTGTCCATTCCATCATAGTTGAACTGTAGATGTGTTGGATTTTAGAGAACTTTACTGAAGTTTCGTTCCAGCGCTTGCGCTGTGATCTTGACTTTTAAAAGACACAGTTATGAAAGTTTTGTGTATACAGCCATATTGGTCATTGTGTAATGTACATGTAAAGCAAATCAGGTCAGGCTTGACTTCATGATCTGATAATTTTATGCTGGTCTTCCAATTAACATGTTTCAAACCTGTATCTGGCTGTTCTGTTTTTGTATGTATAGAAATACAGGTGCAGTAATTGAAATTTCATTCCTGCTGGAGCTACTTTACCTGTCTATTGTAATATCTTGGGGTAATGGCGGTAATTGTATCCCTTCTGTGATTAATCTGTAATACCTCCTGATCCTAGTGTGGGGTAATCCTATCCATGCTGTGATAAATCTGTAATAGGTCCTGACCATAGATAATCTGGGGGTAGCTACTGTATTTAACACCAAACTGCATGTTAACAGCATAAAACCATTACTGTTGTACAGTGGCATAGCAACTGCCCAAGCAACTCCCCCCATCCCCCGCAACTTGAGGGAGAGGGGGCTAAGGCTCAGTGAGGGCCCAAAATTCCAATCAGACAACTCTTTTATTGGGAGGGGCCCCCAGAATTAAGAGTTCATGCAATCTGGGAAAAGTATACTGTACTGTTGGCTGCCTAGGGTCATGAAATGGGAGATAAAGCTGTCTTGCTGTCACCTGTTTCCAACTGGAAGATTCCATATACTGACTTCAAATATTGTATATATCAGCATGCTTGTCATACTTGTCAAAATATGTGGAATGAAAACTCCACAAATAAACTTAAGAACATCAAACCCACTATTGGAGAGTGGCATCCCTTGCACAGAACAAATCGGAAAGAGGGGGTGGTATTGTGCCGATCGAGTATTGGACACACATACCTGACTTGTGCTTACCTCCTGAAGGGTGAATCTCGACCGGAATGCATACCATGCGAGTGTCCACATTCTTGTAGAGAGTGTCGATTTACACCTTATGAGACAGAAGTATTTGGATGTGAACTGCTTGATGAAACTGTATGAGGACATACCACTCAAGAAAATTGTGGACTTTTTAAGGGAATGCAGTTTATACAACAAATTTTAATTAAGTTTTAGCAATTTTACATGTGTTACCTTTCTATTGTTTTTTTTTATATACATTCTATGCAATTTTAACTTTTCATTTTATATTTTATCTTGTTGTACTTAATGTTTACATTTATTTGGAACGGTTTGTTTTCCTAAATTTTTGAGTCATTTTTACATTTTTGAAATTTACATAGCCACTTTTGTGCTGAGGTGCATTGAAATACTTTTACACAGTTTACGGTAATGAATGTTTGTTAGTTTCTATTAGACATTTCCCCTACATTCAATGTCTCTTATATTAGTTTACTAAATTGATTAAAGCAGAATGTCTGCTGGTTAGCAAGTAGAACAAAAAGAAAATGCACACCTTGGTATGAATAACATATTGTTCATGAGGATAGTCGATCATATAAAAAGTATTTTTAAAAAATTCAGAGCTGGCTTAACAAAAAGTAAATAAAAAGAATGCAATTGGAGCAGGAGGAGCCTTGACATCTATTTATTTTATTCTTTGCACTATGTCATGGAAACTTCAGCACCAAGTATGCAACAAAATGCATATTGTAAAATATGAGATTAGCAGATTAACATGTGATCTTTGTGAGTTCATACCAGTGGAATCTCTCTACCGGTACCAATTTGCAAAATTTTATGTTGCCTTGTACAATTATTAGTTGTACAATGGACAAGTCTTGTACATCAGACATTTGTTACTGTACTGTATCAATATCCATATAGACATGTCCAGAATTAATGGATGAGTCTTGTATATCAAACATTTGTTTTTGTACTGTATCAGTATCCATATAGACATGTCCAGAACTAATGGACAAGTCAGACATTTGTTACTGTACTGTATCAGTATCCATATAGACATGTCCAGAATTAATGGATGAGTCTTGTATATCAAACATTTGTTACTGTACTGTATCAGTATCCATATAGACATGTCCAGAACTAATGGACAAGTCTGACATTTGTTACTGTACTGTATCAGTATCCATATAGACATGTCCAGAATTAATGGACAAGTCAGACATTTGTTACTGTACTGTATCAGTATCCATATAGACATGTCCAGAATTAATGGATAAGTCTTGTATATCAGACATTTGTTACTGTACTGTATCAGTATCCATATAGACATGTCCAGAATTAATGGACAAGTCAGACATTTGATACTGTACTGTATCAGTATCAATATAGACATGTCCAGAATTAATGGGTAAGTCTTGTATATCAGACATTTGTTACTGTACTGTGTCAGTATCCATATACTAGTAGACATGTCTGGAATTAATGGTTAAGTTTTGTATATCAGACATTTGTTACTGTACTGTATCCATTCATCATTATCCAGTTTGAGCTTTACTACATAATTCTATTTGTAATTTCTGTTTTTGACTAATACACATACTCTGATAAATACTGTGTAAATTTATCAATCATTAAAAAAATCTTCTCATGAATTGTATTATGTTGATTGTCATCTCATCTGTCTATGCTAGCATATTGTTGTTATGTTGAATTTTGTCTCATCGGTCTATCTATGCTAGCATATTGCAGTTACGTTGAATATCATCTCATCTGTCTATGCTAGCATATTGTAATTATGTTGAATATCATCTCATCTATCAATGCGAGCATATTGCAATTATGTTGAATGTCATCTCATCTGTCTATTTATGCTAGTATTTTGCAATTATGTTGAATGTGATCTCATCTGTCTATGCTAGCATATTGCAGTTATGTTGAATATCATCTGTCTATGCTAGCATTTTGTAATTATGTTGAATATCATCTCATCTGTCTGTCTATGCTAGCATGTTGTAATTATGTTGAATATCATCTGTCTATGCTAGCATTTTGTAATTATGTTGAATATCATCTCATCTTTTTATCTATGCTAGGATGTTGTAATTATGTTGATTATCATCTGTCTATGCTAGCATGTTGTAATTATGTTGAATATCATCTGTCTATGCTAGCATGTTGTAATTATGTTGAATATATTCTATATGCTAGCATATTGTAATTATGTTGAATATCATCTGTCTATGCTAGCATGTTGTAATTATGTTGAATATCATCTCATCTGTCTATGTTAGCATATTGCAATTGTGTTGAATATCATCTCATCTGTCTATCTATGCTAGCATATTGCAATTATGTTGAATATCATCCCATCTGTCTATCAACGCAAGCATATTGCATTTATGTTGAATCCCATCTATTTATGTTGATAAAAGTCATAAAATACATATAGTGGCATGCTTGTATAAGATATTTCTATGTAGATAGCTATTCTTCAGTTTTGGAAAACAGTTTTAGTGTGCTTGGGTACTAGAAGGTAGAACTGACGTAGGTCCTGTTGTATTGCATATGAATCTAACATATAGCTTATCATTCACCAACACAGTGGAAGAGTAACTTAGTTGTTACACTTAATCAATTTAGGCACATTATTTTAAATTGGAAGACATCTCTATTGAATAAACATTCATCAACCTAAAAAAAAAATGCTATTGATAAATTACATCAATACATCTTTTACACTGACCATCCAGATGATTGTAATTACATAAGTAACAGATGTTACACAAACTGCATCAGTGTTTCTACAGTGTGCACAAATTTCATAAAATTAATAATTGATGGCACAACCATAAATACTGGCACATGTCAACATAATAAGTTCACCATCCTTCCTTACACAGGAGCTGCAATAGCTCAGTTGGTAGAGCATTGGATTTGTACTCCACTGGTTGCGGGTTTGATACCCACTCAGGTCAGCCCTGGTTGGCTGCCTTTGTGTGTCCTTGGGAAAGGCACTTGGCTCCTATTTCCTCAGCATGGTACAGCCAATAATGTGTTAAATGGGAAATTAAAACAAACATAAAAAAACAAACCTCACCTGCCTTACACACTTAACACTTGGTGAGATGAAGGGGGATAACTTTTCATGGCTAATCTTGGTATTTGAGAGAAGTGTATTCATGCAGCTCCACCCACATATAATGAGAAAAAACATGAATTATATGGCACTTCCTCACTATAAAGTTCTTCATGATAACACTTCCCCAGTTATAAGGCAGGTATAGTCATGGATACCATTTCATTAAGTTGTAGTAAAATTATGTCTCATGTACCATTGGATCAGTCTGGGTCAGGTACCATTGTGTGTCCTTGGGCAAGGGACTTTACTACAATAGTCTCATCACTAAATAACCAAGTTGTGTTGCTGTGCCATAAAACACCCATACCTGATCATAATAGGCAGTATGGGAGCCATGGACAGCGTTATAATGAGGTGTACTTGGCTGCTTTGTACCATGGGTTCATGCATACATTCTTGCAAGTGTATGTGCATGAATCATGTCATGAAACTCCTTCCCTATTTTTGACATAGACTTAAAGTATAGGTTATGATAAAAGTAGTTCTTAGATGTGCAAAATTGTCCCCGACTTTTTGGATCAACCTCGGTGAGCCCGCCTTTCTAGTAGGAGGTGTGACAGAAATGAGATAAACATAAGGACATGTAACATTGCTGGAGATTACCATATATACTCGTGTATAAGCAGATACCAACTGCAAACTGCATAGACCCAGATCTGCCGTCGCATAATGCGCCAGCAGATCTGGGTCTATTCAGTTTATAAGGACTAATCAGTAGAACAAACAACATAGACCCTGATCTGCTGGCGCATTATGCGATGGCAGATCAGGGTCTATGTTGTTTGCATTTGGACCCGGGTTATACGCGAGTATAGACGGTAATAGTTTATTTATGTTTCTTTCAGGAATGAACTAGAGAAAAGGGGACATCCACACTTTGGGTATGTATCCATATTTCTGACCTTGAACTTTCTGCTCTTGTTGGCTTACTTTGCCATAGAGCCATGTGAACTTATGATATAACCTGCATCCATTTGGTGGTGTCCTTTCATCAATATTTTCTGTTTTTAACTTGTTTGTAAATGCCCATAGACAAATTTTCATCAAATTCAGCTTGAAGTATTTCAGTATCACCAGAGTTCAAGTTTTCCTGAATGATTCTAGTGCAAACTGGTGTAAAAAAAAATAATAACAAGTATGGTCATCATTAGTGTGTTTAAAAAAATAAAGAAAACACCCTGATTTTTTCAAGTTAAAATTTACCAAAAGCTTCATAAGACTGTGCCAATTAAGATTTACTTTCAGTTTGTCAAAGAACATGATAGATTGGTTAGTTGGCAAGTTCAAGTCAGGCGAGAGATCATTGTTCCTGTATGTTTAAAATCTGGGATTATTTCAGGAGAAGATTTATATGTTTTGTGTGATTGGGGCTAAAACTTTCTTGCATGGAATGAAGATTTACACACAAGACTATAACATAAATCTGGATTTCTTTATTATGTGAAACTCGGAGAAAGCACAGTAACACATCATTTTGCATGCTGTATAAAATTTCCTAATTATCCAGACTGCAAAAGGGGATTTTTTCATCATTGGTATTGTATAAGGTAAAGTTACATGATGTAGTCAGATTTACATACAGAACAGAAGTCTCAGATGGCAGATAAAAGCAGACCCAGGTCTCAGGTTAATATAATGGCAATGCAATGGTACTAAAGACTACAGTGGTAGAGTAGAGAACTGGTTACATTATTTGAAAATGTAGAATTTATTGAGATAACAATGCTCAAGTAATAATTCATTAAAAATTAATTTTCATAAATGAATTACTGAGTGTCATTTACACCAATTCCTTCAAGTGAGCTTTAGTTTTTTCTCTCTTTTTCAGTGAAGACAACATGAATTATTTACATGAGGATTCATATGGTGGCCCAGGTGGGCCATATGTACCAGAGCACAATTCTCTGAACTACCAGTATACTGGGGGCAACATGAATGGAGGGGAGGGAAGTCTTGGGTTTGACCATAGGACCTCCCCACATTCCTCGCGACTGTCGTTGCAAAGTGCTGGAAGCAACAGGAATTTACCACGATCAGTAAGTGTGAATCGTGTAGGATTATGGTTCTAAAACTCAAACCTTCTTACCAGGGATTATCTTGTATGATTGGAAATGGGGTCTGGTCCATCATTTTGGAAACAAATTTAATCAACTGGGAATACAATTTTCAAGATTAAATTGCTGAAATGTGGAATTCTACATGATTTTGATACATTTTACACTGGGATTGAGGCCCCATTTACATGTATTTAAGCTGGGACTTTTTTTGAGGAGTCATTAGAGGCCCAAATCTGAATGTAAATAGGCCTCTAAAAATCCCTAAAAAAATTCCCAGCTTAAATACATTTACCTTAATTCTCCAATGATAAACCCAAATTTTAAGATAAACACACTTCCGCTTTTGCAAAGTTTTTGCAAAATTTTTTTAATTCGTAGAGCTCCTTCCAATTATAAAACTCCCTTTCCTCCTCTTTCCAACAACTTTACAAGGCAAATCCCCAACTGTGCTTATTATAAGAGATACACTGTACATGTATATATATGTTGCTATCAAGGTCTGTTCAGTACAAGTAGCTTATTGATTGATACAATCATAAAAGTGCAGCCACTGTATTACCGTATATACTCGCATATAAACTGATACCAACTGCAAACTGCACAGACCCAGATCTGTTGTTGCATAATGCGCTGGCAGATCTGGGTCTATGTAGTTTGTAAGGACTAATCAGTAGAACAAACAACATAGACCCTGATCTGCCGGTGCATTGTGCGACGGCAGATCAGGGTCTATGTTCTTTGCATTTGGATTCGGCTTATACGCGAGTATATATGGTATTTTTCTGCAGTCATGCAGATTAGTTAAGGCTGTAAGACATATATACTGTTAGATTTACAGTGAACCTACAGGAAAAAGTTTGTTGTAATTTACCAATGTGAGACATTACTAAAGACTTGTGCATCAGTAGTACCTAGACTACACGTTAACAGATATCATTGTCAGATAGACAGATTGACTTATTTACCCAAAAGGTACAAAGACTTCATATTTAATGATGTTCTAACTTTCTTTAAACTAATAGCAACAAAGTTAATGTTATTTATGCACGATATTACAGTTAGTAAATCAAGGGGCTGAGGAGCCATGGTACCTAAGTTGGTAGAGCATTGGACTCAAAATCCAAGGGTCACAGGTTCAATACCCACCCAGGCTAGCCTGGGTTGGCTGCCTCAGTGTGTCCATTGGAGAGACACTTAGCTCCCATTTCCTTGGCATGATATAGCCAATAATTTGCTCAAAGTACCATTAACAACCATCCAGCCAACCAACAGTCAAGGGGCAAAGTTTGTATTTGAGTAGCTTTTTAGTGTTTATTTCATGTTTTACATGCAGCAAGCAAAATTACATGTACATTAGATCTATCAAATGAATAACATTCTTCACTTTGCTGATAATGTGAAGTCACTATTTTTTCATGGGTTGCAAATTTTTGTGGATTTTTGTTGTCGCTACAAAGAATTTAAAGACCCAAAGAACAAGGATCCATCTGTGGAACAAATGGACTTCTTCCTAAATATGTGAATTTAAGAACTGACAAAAATGTAATTTGTATCTGAACCATAAAAATTGATATCTAGAAAACTAACAAGATTAACGATACTTCATTGGTACTCTTGAAATAACTCACAGTACTTCAGAGGCACTCCCGCAGTGACTCACAGTACTTCAGTGACACTCTTGCAGTGACTGTTTCATTCTGTAATTGTATCTTTCCATTTTCTTTTAGGATGATACATATGCAGAAAAAAAGAAATCTTCATTTCATTCAATTTGCTGGCAATAACCATTAAAATGTTTTCACTATCTCTCTGAAATAGTGCTTTATTCCCACCAGAAATGTTGTAGGGGTATATAGTGTTAATCTGCACCTTCTGTCAGTCTGGTTAAATTAAGCATTTAGCTCAATTTTCAGGTAGTGTGATGTGGACAAATTATTTTGAGTTTTAATATAATAAATAACATTAACACTTCTCTGTATTTCAGCAGTTGGCAAAAGTGCAAAATGCCCATGGAAGTCGATCATCATTACCCCATGATGGCCATCCAAGCGACAACTACATGCCGTATTCAGGCCACAACAGAAATTATGATGACATGAGGGGTTCGCCTCTCCCTCCCTCAGGGTCTCCCACCCCAGGTCCTGGGGAGCATTTAAGGTCTCGTAACCATGAGGATGATTATCCTAGTAGCTTAGCTCGCTTTGGTGTGGATTCATATCATAATCAGCCGCCTCTACAGTCTTCCATTCATGTAGATTCATCATTCAGCCATTACAATGATAGGTAGACTTTGATTTACTACCCTCCCATTTTGCAAATGCTCTACATATAGCATATGCACACATTGAATTGTTTAGGACTAAATGCACATGCTTGTTGGACATGTAGTAGAAATGTCATGCTTTGTTGTTTCATAAACTGTAACTTGTCACTGATAAATCTCAGCAATATAGGTACATAGTAAAATAAAAAGCGGTCAAGTTTTAGTGGCAGTAAAGCACCCTTCCTGTGCAACTTTCTAGTCATGTAATTTCTTAATTGAATTGTAGCATTGTTAACTTTCTTCACTTGGATAAAATTTGGCATTGAAAAAAAGATATGGAAGACATCACAAATATTTGCTTTTTTACCCCCCCCCCCCCCCTTCCTCTTGCAGTATTCAGGATTTAACTTTCATTGTCATATACTGATCCTCCTGAAACATCGTAACAAATATGATCATTCTCCCTTGAGCTGGATAGAAGGAGTTAGCTTAGGTTACAACGAAGAGTCCATATTACCTTACAAAATGTGACTTTTGACCCCCATCCCTGATCCAAAAGTTTTGTTGTCATCTGCTTCTCCTCCTAAAACATCGTAACAAATATGATCACTTTTCCTCAATTGGTGTAGATTGAATTCAGTTCAGTTCAGGTTACAAGGACAATGGTGATAGACATGACCCATCACAATATATTCCCTTAAAAGTGGTTATAATCAGCACAGATAGATTCAGTTAGTAAGGAGTGCATCACATGTGTTGATAAATAACTTAATGATTAGTCATAAACATGTTTAAAAGTTAGATTTTCAGTATTACTATTAATTGATTTATCAGGTTGCCTTAACATATTCATAAATCAAGTGACTGCTGGATTGATCGATTAATTGATAAATCAGCTTAGACTTTTAGTGATTGGTAATTTACTTATCCATGATAAATTAAATTTGGCATTGATTGTAGGGAATTCTTTTTTTCAAATATTGCATTGCTAAAAATTAGGATCTTTTCAGCCATACTTTCAGTTTGATGTATAGTCCTTTTGCTGTCCCTAGACTGGCCATACAATTCAGCTTTTTCAGATGTAAAGACAATTGTGAACTGACTAGATTTTTATATGCCTCTCCTAAGTTGTGTGTATTGTGTTATGATGTTGTCTGTCCATCTGTTGGTCTGTCCATGAACATTTGCTTGTTTATCACATAACTTTGTAATGATTGGAGAGATTTTCATGGAACTCTTCCGAAGCTTGTATCATATCACCGTGTGTTGCATACCATAGCCACACCCACTTCCTCAAGTTGAAGATCACCACTTCCTCAAGGTGAAGGTCACAGAAGGGAAACTGTAATTCTTTGACTTGTGCCATTGTCTGGAATATAATGTTTGAAAATATAGATATTTTTTTAATGAAACTTTATCCAATTGTACATCATCTATATAGATTGTGTGTCACGTACCATAGCCTTGCCCTCAGCCTCAAGGTGAAGGTCAGCATGGGAAATGTAACTCTGACTAGTATCCTTGTCCAGAGTATAACTTTTGAACCACTGAATATAATGTAATGAAACTTTAACTAGTTATATATCATGACTAGACAGTGTGTCATATAGCATTGTTACACCCCCTGCCTCAAGGGCAAGGTCATGGCAAGGGAAAATATACATAAAGGACATGTGTCCATGTACAGGTATAGCTTTTGAACCAATGAAGATCTTTTAAGAAACTTCAGCCTTTTATATATCTTGACTTGACACTGTCTTGTGTATTAACAGACATATCCCCTACTTTAAGGTCAAGGCCACAACATGGGATAATGTAGGGCAGTAACCTGTTTTCTTAGTCCTCAAGATATTTTAATGAAATTTTACACAGGCCCACACCTTGTTCAAACAATAGTCAAGTCCCTAGCTCAAGGGTCAAGGTCATTAATAGCAAAAGGTCACAGTATGGGCACATCATGTGTCATTTGCAGTACTCTTGTTAATCTGTTCTTGGAAATACTATTATATAATTTTGTAAGGTGTTGTTAAAATTTCTGCCTTAAAATTCAGTAGTTCACAAGGGGCGCAGGGCGGCCGAGTAGTCTAAGGCACTAGCCTTTACAGAATACTGACCTCACCTACAGAAAGCACATGGTTATTTTTATTTGACTAGGCAATACCTGTTATTGGCTGTTCCTTCTTTACCTGTTTGCTGTGGAGTGCATCATGTGATAGTGTTCCAACTGAGAATTTTGTGATCTTCATATAATATTGCAGTTTATACAAAATAATTTGACCTATTTTAAGGATTTTACTCTTTTTGTATTTATCTTTGTTTTGTATGCCTTTGGGGGCAGTTTTTGCACCATCTTTACCTTTTATCTGTTTGTCTCATGGTGGATATTTACTTTTGGTGGGAGGTATTTGTTGTCCTGGGGGCTTTGGCAAGATGTTTTACTTTGCCATTTTAGCTAACTAGCTTTTGCTGAGCACTATATACTCCAGATTTTGCTGATATGCTGTTGAATCCTATGCATTCATACATACATACATACATACATACATACATACATACATACATACATACATACATACATACATACATACATACATACATACATACATACATACATACATACATACATAAATACATACAAACATACATACATACATATATACATACATACATACATACATACATACATACATACATACATACATACATACATACATACATACATACTGATCTCATTGCATCATAGTTTATAATACTGATCTCATTGCATCATGGTCTATAATACTGATCTTATTTCATCAGTCTATAATACTGATCTCATTGCATCATAGTCTATAATACTGATCTCATTTCATCATGGTCTTTAATATTGATCTAATTGCATCATGGTTTATAATACTAATCTCATTGCATTATGATCTATAATACTGATCTCTGTAGTCTATAATACTGATCTCATTATGGTCTATAATACTGATCTTATTGTGGTGTATAATACTGATCTCATTGTGGTCTATAATACTGATCTCATTTTATCATGGTCTATAATACTGATCTCATTGCATCATAATCTAAAATAGTGATTTCATTGTGGTCTATAATACTGATCTCATTGTGGTCTATAATACTGATCTCATTGTGGTCTATAATACTAATCTCATTGTGGTCTACAATACTGATCTCTTCATGGTCTTCAGCTAGTTATATTTGTGGGTTTTTTTTGCTTCTTTCATGCTTTGCTTTTAGTGATAAGTCTTGGTTGAATTTAATTCAGACAATTTATTGTTCTACAGAGTATATGAAGTGGAAAGCAGGAAACATTTAAAATAAACTGATTTGCCAAGCACCATGTACTGTAATTTACTGGTTAAAATATAAAAATTGAATGGCAGTAATACAATACCAGCTACTATTACAATGTTTTCCTCTTCTGGGACACAAGTCACCCATCCAAGCTAAATAATTTCCTAATCCAATTTATATTGGAAGGTTCTAGAACGGAAAGAACAAGATGCCAGTCTGACTCCTGCATCACAGCCCACATATGGAATACTATTAGATGTGTGCTATTTGCTCATCAAAAAATGCCTTCATTATGGGTTTAAAATGTATTGTTGGCATTCCATCCTACCTTTTTGTTTTGATCTAGTGTTGTTTTAACTGTTGTCTTTGGTCTGACGAGGTGCGGGACTTTGCTGAAAGTCACTGCACATATAAGGGGAGGAAGAAAGGCCCTTTTTCCTCCTCATCTTCAATATATGATCCCCTCCATTGCCAGGAGGGGTCTGGATCTTTTCCCCCTTTGGGGAAAAATAATGCCCCAGTGGGACAAGAATGTTCTGAGACTGTCAGGATTTCTAAATTGCATAACCCCCAAGGATCTTTGATGCTAGATCAAATGTCACCAGTGCCAATGAGGGATCGATCCTGGGTCCTTCAAAAAGAGGGAAAATGCCAGAGAGCAAGTAGTGCAACCAGGTTAGGGAGGAGCAGCACCATCTCAAGGTCAGTGACCCAGTGAATGTGACTAATGAAACGCACATTCCACAGAAGAAAGAGCAGTGATGTTGTTCTAATAAATCGGTTGTGTGGGTTCATCCATCAGATCATCATCACCAGATCTGTCTTTGTCTGGTAACTGGTCAATGGTCATCCACCGGTCATCGGGCTTTATACACCAGTCAGTGGGGTCCATTATTGGTCTTGGGACAGGGATTAGGTTGATACACACACGTTTTTATGGTATTGTTTCATCCCGATGGGGATAGGGTGTTGGTCAATACACACCCACCTAGTGATTGGACTGGCATCCCCCCTTGCCTATGTTCCTTTTTAATCTCTTTAGGCCATGGGGACACCCTTTACAGGAAGTGAGACTTCCCTCCCTTTCATGCTGCCTTGGATGTCCCTCTCTTGGCTTCAAAGTAGGGCAGACATTTCAGGTTGGTGACCTATTTTGTCCCCTCTGGCCAGCGCCAAAAAAATGGAGGTGGAGAGGGAGGGCCGATACCCTTCCCTTAAAGGGTCTAGGATGAACAACAAATATTCTCATTTGCCTAAAAGGTCCACTAGTAGGGTCAGTCCAATACCCTCCTCCCATTGAATGGCTTGGGGATAAGGACAATCATATTTCCACATCGCCCTCTCCACAGAGAGACTCTAGGCAGGACAGTCCTGTCTCCCCTTTAGAGCAAGTGCAGGACGATGATGTTATTTCAGTAATGGTGGATTCAAATGAGTTTGCTGAGGAACTGGTGGTGGTGGTCCCTCCCCTTCCATTTGGATTCCCAGCCCCTTCCCACATGTTGGGTCAGGTGTTGAAGGAGGAAGAAGTCGGGATATTTCATAAGGCGATAAAGGAAGTTTCCCGCCTCATTCCCACAGACTTGTAGCTGTAGCATTTGGGCTCTGAGGACATGAAGATAATCTCCATTCTGGAGAGATTCTCTGGGGCAACATTGCATCCAGATTTTCTGTTGCTTCCGCATTCCAAAAGTTTTTCCTGGGATGAGTTCGCCAGGCAGCATAGGGGGTGGTCCATCCTCCTGCCCCCCCCTCCCCCCCCCGCTCCGGCCGCTGATTTCTGCATCCAGCTACAGAGTTCACTTGCCGGCTTGGCCTCTTAAGCCACACCCCTTGGATGCTGGGGTGTCACAAGTAAGGATATAGGCTGGAACCTGGGCTTGTCCCCCAGTTAAAACCTTGGAGGCACAGGAGCTTAAAGCCTGTAGTCTTGTCACAATTGCCGCACATGCCAATCTATTTTTGGTGGCCTCCTTCAGTCTTTTAAAGGAGAAATCATTGTCTCCAGTATTGCTTCATCGTTTGCTGGGGCTGTAACAAAGACATAGAGGCATGCACTTTCCATGTTTATGATGCTTTCTGTGGAGCTGCTCCACCTCTGCAGGGATGCTGCTTTGGACTTTTTAGATCTTTCTAGTGGACAGTCTGTCAAGGGGTGTGTGCGTGAGGTCATCATGGAATGCTTTCACAACCAGTGGTAGCAGAGTCACTTTTCCAGCTGTGGGGGAGACCCTTGGTAGACATGTTTGCAACGAGACTGAACAACAAGCTCCCTTTATGTTTCCCCAGTCCCAGATCAGAGGGCCTGGGCAGTGGACACCTTCGGTCTTAAGTGGGTTCGTCTGTTCGTGTATGCCTTCCTACCTTTCAGAATGATACACTGCTTAGCTCATCTTGGTAGCCCTACTGTGGCCTAACGGTCATGGTTCAGCGACCTTCTTATCCTCTTGGAAGACAAGCCCAGGAGATTACCACAGAGGAGGGACCTGCTGTCGCAGCACAGAGGGTCTCTACTCCACAACAGATCTGAGATGTTCCACCTTCATGCTTGGCTCATCTCAAGTGATCAATCCACCAGAACCAATTTTCGAGCAAGGTTGCCAACTGTATTATCCAGGCGAGGAGGCAGTCAACTTCCAAGGTCTAAAATGCAAAGTGAAGAATCTTCTGTGATTGGTGCAGTAGGAGAGGGAATGTTCAGTATTTACTATTAACAGCTATATGGCAGCCCTTTCTAACACTCTCAAGTTCTCAAAGGGTCTTTCCATTGGGTCGGACCCTCATCTTCTGATCTCATCAGGTAATTTGAGCTTCAAACACTGGTATCATGCTCACTAATGCCTAGATGGAATCTCTCGTGCATTCTTTGGGCATTGTTTAAACCCCCTTATGAACCATTGAGTAAAGTTTCCTTCAAGAAGCTTACCCTTAAAACTGTTTTCCTGCTCATCTTGGTGTCCGTGAGAAGATGCGAGCTTCATGCCTTGTATGTGAAAAGGGTTGTTTGCAGTTCAGCAGTAATTATGAGTTGGTGTCTCATCATTGCCTACCTGGGTTTCTGGCTAAGAGTTGGCCACCTTCAGTAGCCCCACTTTCTAAAGAGATTCCCACTCTTAGTTCGTATCTTTGCTGGGGATGACCAAGATAGATTCCTTTGCCCAGTTAGGGCTTTACGGTTTTTATTTGGCTGCTTCTAAAGAGAGATGGAAGGATTAAAAGCGTTCTTCCTACCTATTAAAGGTTCCTCTGATATTTCAACGTCCACTGTTTCTAGGTGGATTGTCGTTGCTATCGAGAGAGCTTATTAGTCCCTTACTGAGAGGGACCTTTCTTTCATGACAATTAGGGCCCATGAAATTAGGGCTATTGTTTTGTTTTGGGCCTGTTTGAATCACTCCTCTTTGGATGATGTTATGAGAGCTGCAGTTTGGTGGTCACTCACTACCTCTCATCCTTTTACCTTTGATCTTTGGCGCAACAGAGCGAAGGCATTTTTTTTTTGGGCCCGATAGTAATGGCACAACAAGTGGTCCAACCTTCCAACAGCTTACAGTAGTGAACACTCCTGCCATAAGGGTAAGTGGAATATTTTATACCAGATTTTTGAGGCCATCAGCCTTCCTCCTAACTGGTAAATTCAGCAATGCAAATAGTAGGAGGTATTGTATTACTGCTGTTAACATTTATTGGGGGGAGGGGGTAAAACTAATTTTAATTATGTAATACTTGCCTTTTACAATTGCAACAATTCCCTCCTCCCACCCCACTCTAATGTCCTGTACTCTAGGTTTAAGTGAAAAGAGGATAGCATTCCATATGTGGGCTATGACACAGGAGTCAGGCTGGGATCTTGTTTTTTTAAATTCTAGAACCTTCTAGTACTAATTGGAAGAGGAAATTATTTAGATTAGATGAGACTTGTGTCCCAGAAAAGAAAGCATTGCAATAGTAGCAGGTAAGTATTACATAATTAAAATTAGTTTTTCCCCCTCAGAAACTACATATATGTATGTATGTCTGTTACATGTATTTACTTTGTACCTTGGTTGACAGCATTTATCACCTCATAGAGCAATCATTACAAGCTTGAGCAATACAGTACTCCCTCATTATTACATAGTACCTTAGAGTATACTGCTTTTATAGTGAGAGCGCATTATAATGTATACTGCTTTTATAGTGAGAGCACATTATAATGTATACCGCCTTGTAGTGAAAGCATATTATAATGTATACCGCCTCGTATTGAGACCATATAATGTGTACTGCCTTATAGTGAGATAGAGTGCATTATAATGTATACTGTTTTTATAGTAAGAGCATTATAATGTATACTGCTTTTATAGTGAGAGCATTATAATGTAAACTGCTTTTATAGTGACAGCATTATAATGTATACCGCCTTGTAGTGAAAGCGTATTATAATGTATACCGCCTCGTATTGAGACCATATAATGTGTACTGCCTTATAGTGAGATAGTGAGAGTGGATTATAATGTATACTGTTTTAATAGTGAGAGCACATTATAATGTATACCGCCTTGTAGTTAGACCTCATAATGTATACTGCCTTATAATGAGACCACATTATAATGTATACCATCTTATAGTGAGAGCGCATTATAATGTATACCGCCTTGTAGTGAGACCTCATAATGTATACTGCCTTATAATGAGATCACATTATAATGTATACCGCCTTGTAGTGAGACCTCATAATGTATACTTCCTTATAATGAGATCACATTATAATGTATACCGCCTCGTAGTGAGACCTTATAATGTATACTGCCTTATAATGAGACCACATTATAATGTATACCGCCTCGTAGTGAGACCTCATAATGTATACTGCCTTATAATGAGACCACATTATAATATATACCGCCTTGTAGTGAGATCTCATAATGTATACTGCCTTATAATGAGATCACATTATAATGTATACCGCCTCGTAGTGAGACCTCATAATGTATACTGCCTTATAATTAGACCACATTATAATGTATACCGCCTTGTAGTGAGATCTCATAATGTATACTGCCTTATAATGAGATCACATTATAATGTATACTGCCTCGTAGCGAGATCTCATAATATTTCTTGCCTTATAGTGAGACTGCATTATAATGTACCACAATATAATTTTACTACCACTTAATGAAATAGGATTCATGACCATACTTGTCTTATAACAGGAACCATGTTATAATGAAGGGCCTTATAGTGAGGGAGTGCTGTACTTACTTGAAAACTCAATGTAATGCATCATAACACTGAAGTTGAGAGTGATTTAATTATACATTTGTTAACACATTACCTATGGTGATGGTTTACTGCATGTTTTATGATGTCATTGATTGTTAGCATTTACCCATGACATGTGCTATGCCCACCATTTTCAAAGAATATTTTGATTGGGCTTTCTTTTTGAATGTTTTGAGAATTTTAATCATGCATTTTATTTCAGTAAAAATAGTTCTTAATCTTCAGTTTAATTATTTAATACATAACACATTAAGTATAATGAACTCATCAAATTTCAATGTGTTAAGAAATTTTGAAAGTAGTATATTGATGTTTAAACAGAATCGATAAGTAGTGGAGATATGTAAAAATAATTTTGAATATATTTTCATAACTAAATTTTCAGGGAAAATATAACTTGTTAGAAAGTCAGATATTAATACTCTGAAATCAAGGTAAAAAAACATAAGCATTGTAAATGTAAATTGAAGTAACCCGTGATCATTTTTTGGCTAATATGAGTCTTACTCTAGTTAATAAGCAATTATAGAAATTTTTTGTTTCTAGGGATGGTCCATATGCAGATGATAGGTATATCAGAGGTCCCCCAGATGATCGCTATGGTGACCCATCCTTAGACGAAGGTCGTTACCAAGGTGACCCACCTCCTGAGGACAGTTTCTATAGACAGTCCCCCATGTTGGATAAAAGGGGACCACCTCTTGATAGGTATAGGGACCCTCCCTTTGATGAGGATCCTAGAATACCTCACCCAGATGATAGGTTTGGGGATCCACACAGTGATTTGTATAGGGGACCACCCTTGGATGATAGTTACCAGGGGCAACCACCAAACGATGCTTACCAGGGACCACCACATGATGACAGCTATAGAGATCATCAGGATGATAGGTAGAGTTCAAAAGCATATATATATATATATATATATATATATATATATATATATATATATATATATATAAACTGGTGATTTCATTTGAATAAAATCTCATGGGTCACAGTTTTTTTTTTCTAGCTTTAATCAATGGTTAGCAAGACATAAGTATTGTGCTCAGTATATCCTCTTCATGGGAGCCATAGAAGTAAACAGTGTTTTAAGCAAGGGAGCCTTGTATTGAGGGATTTTCCAATAAAACTGGTTCTTGATAAACAAAAAAATACAGTATCAAATGCTGTGAAATCACATTATAATTGGTTCTCGTGAGCCAAGAACTACAAAAATTGAGAAGGAACATTAGAACACCAAATTGACAAATTTAGTGGGATCCATAACCGTACCCACGTTATAAGATGGTTAGCAGTATACTGAGGGGTTTTCTAACGAGGGACAACGGTATCCATTTTTCTACAGCAAGAGTGACAAGAGTATTAAAGTTTGGAGTTGAAATGTATGAAAATACATTCCAAGGGTCTATCATGGAACAGTTCATAGTGACACATTGTTCAAGGAACCGTTGTTCTTAAAACAGTACTAAAAACTGAATGTAGAAAAAAGCAGTTCTTTTTATTTTAAATGACCATCATGTCTGATCCCTGTAAGTACTACTCTAAAGATGAATGTAAAAAGGTATGATGCTTTTTGAGGGAGAATCGGTACATGGAAGTGCCCCATTTTGCATAGTTAGCAGTATGTGATTGCTGTTTATAGATATGGCCCACCTGATGATGGTTACCAAGGACCACCCCTTCATAATGACAGTTACCATGGCTACCAGGATGACAGTGATAGGTATTTTCAATTCAGTTCTACAAACCCACTTTTCTCCAGCACTACCAGTGTAACCCATTATTAGAACAGTGTTCTGCTTAGATGCACAAACCATGGTAATCACATTCTTTAGTGCAAGACAAAATTGCAAACAAATGTGAGGGCCACCATCAACTTTTCATGGCGTATAGAAGAATTAGGCAAAATCTAATTAAAATGTTCAACAGAATGGATGTGGACAAAATTTATGAAAAGTCACATTAAGTTGCGGTTTCATTACTATATGATTTTTTGGGCAGAAAAAGCGTCTAGTCAGCATTTATTTCTGTTGAGTACAGCAGTACAGCATAAAAATATTATGAAATTTAAAGACCTTGCTTGTGAAATATGGCCTTAACCTTAAGCATGATTCAGCACTTTTCGAAAAGAGAATATTGCAGCCCTTACACATTGTGCATTTTTGTTTCTAGTTTGCTTTATGTGGTATACTCCAGTTTTATCAAAATCAGAAATATAATTCTGCAGTAGTGTCTTAATGTTGTACATAGTGACAGTCTTATCCTTTGTGTATGCCCTTAAATCTTTATATGTCTAAAGCTTTATTTATATCTGCAGGACTGGTATGCCCTTAAATCTTTATATGTCTAAAGCTTTATTTATATCTGCAGGACTGGTATGCCCTTAAATCTTTGCATGTCAAAAGCTTTATTTATATCTTCAGGACTGGTATGCCCTTAAATCTCTGTATGTCAGAAGCTTTATTTATATCTTCAGGACTGGTATGACCTTAAATCTCTGTATGTCAAAAGCTTTATTTATATCTTCAGGACTGGTATGCCCTTAAATCTTTATATTTCAAAAGCTTTATTTATATCTTCAGGACTGGTATGACCTTAAATCTCTGTATGTCAAAAGCTTTATTTATATCTTCAGGACTGGTATGACATATGTTAAGATTGAGATTTCAGCAGGTTTTCGTGAGTTCAAATGTTGATTGGAACACAGGAAGATTTTTAAATCCAAAGGCAACACTGCAGGATTCATCTTCTCTTACGAGTGTTCCAGCAGACATTTGAATTGAGCAAACTTAATATTTACTTCATTCTTACATAATCAATCACAAACTAAATAAACTATTTATGAATTATGTTCAGAAAAATGAGCATGTTCTTAAAAGATCAATCTGCATAACTGGTGTAATATTTGAAATTTGCCTATGACACGGAAGTTGTTAGCGTCAGACCAATTGGAACTGGTCTCATTATGGCAGAATAAGGATTCAGCCTCCTTATGAGCACCACCACCACAGTTGCCATAGTCATAAAGTCTTCCATAACCTTCAGATCAATCAACTGTTACAGTAGTTTATATCTGTGTTGCCAATTTGCATTTTTTCAGAAACAGCCACAAAGCATGGAATTAACTTTGTCGCTACCATGACTGAAAGTTTAGAGGCTTAACACACTCTATATTTTAATGTAGTATTCATGGTGTTTAATATTGGCATTGTTGGCATTTTCTGCCAATATGACTGAAATTAGTAGATAAATGCGTTATATAGTCCCAACTGATCTGAAATGTTATTGTCGTGAAAATGTAATTTATATGTACCGTATATACTCGTGTATAAGCTGGGTCTAAATCCCGACAACATAGACCCTGATCTGCCGTCGCATAATGCGCCGGCAAATCAGGGTCTGTGTTGTTTGTTCTCCTGATTATACCTTACAAACTGCATAGACCCAGATCTGCCAGCGCATTATGCGATAGCAGATCTGGGTCTATGCAGTTTGCAGTTGGTATCGGATTATACGTGAGTCTGCTTGCTTCTTCTAATATCGAATTTTCAATTACTGTGAATTCACTAGTTTTTGTGGGGTACCAGTTTTCTTGGATTCGGTTGTTGCTAAAAATTACAGACTTGAAAGACTTGACAAACAATGATTCTTCTGTGAAAACAAATAGAACCTCTTTCCCAATCCAAGACTTTATTAATGACCAAAAATGTTATTTTTGGCAAAACTATGAAAATCGATACCAATGAAAATAAATGAATTGGCAGTACATAAACTTGACCCAGTAGTGCATGCTTGTAGCATACCATGAACCTTCTCCTTTCTCCATTTCTCACCCAACACCTTCTTTCCCCAGCTGCTTCAATATGCCACTTCTAAAATGGAAGAGAAGAGGAAATAAGATTGAGAGTTGTCAAATGGAAAGCTGGGTTGTTGTCTTGAATTAGTATTCTCTTCATATACTCATTTTCCACCCTCTGATCTTTTTAGAATACTGTGGTCCACTGATCTTTTTAGAATACTCTGGTCCTTTGATCTTTTTAGAATACTGTGGTCCACTGATCTTTTTAGGATACTGTGGTCCACTGATCGTTTTAGAATACTGTGGTCCACTGATCTTTTTTGAATAATGTGGTCCACTGATCTTTTTAGAACACTGTAGTCCACTGATCTTTTTAGAATACTGTGGTCGACTTACCTTTTTAGAACACTCTGGTCCACAGATCTTTTTAGAATAATGTGGTCCACTGGTCTTTTTAGAACAGTGGTCCACTGATCTTTTTAGAATACTGCGGTTCACTGATCTTTTTAGAATACCGTGGTCCACTGATCTTTTTAGAATGCTGTGGTCCACTGATATTTTTAGGATGCTGTAGTCCACTGATCTTTTTAAGATACTGTGGTCCACTGATCTTTTTAGAATACTGTTGTACAAACAATTTAGGGTCCATACAAAGCATTCATAGAAAAGATGCGTTTGTTATTCATAATTGTGAAGTTTGTTATGACAAGAGACCATGGTATAAGAAACTACGTAGTTGATATTTTGGAATATTTTATTCATAAAACAATCACCTCATGTTTATTCAGGACAGAAAAGGTTTTGTGTGGTCCAAAACATGTTATTGTAATTAATGTACAATAATTATGTGTGTGTCTTTTTATACCCCAAATAATGAAAAATAGTGAAATATTGTATCCTTTCTATCCAGTATTTATTCCAGATATTTTGGAATTAATTAGCAAATTTTCAAGAAGCAAAGGGACTGTATCAGAGGTGGATAATACTTCGTCTATTTTACGAATGGCAAATTTAAATATCATAATATTCTGACAACTATTTCAGTTTCTTACTAACTGTGACTGTTAGGAAACTGTAACTGTTAGGTATGTGCTGCTTGTTGTAATTATATACGTGTTCAAGAACTGAAAATTTAGGGTGGAAATTTTCCCCCTTCATTTTAAAAACAAGGGTAATTTTTAGTATGATTTAATGCAGTAAACAAAGGATTTTAAAATAGGATAACACAATTTTTGCGATTTGGTTCATTTTTTGGCATGAATTTTGAGAAATAAGGATGAATCTTGCCATCATATGTACTGGAATAGAGTCTGTGATTGCAGTACACTTTATCAGAACCTGTGGATTTTCCGTCTGCTACAAACGTAGTCGCACATATGTAAAACCTGTTAATACAGACACTTTATGCCCACCCTATTTCTGTGGATAAATCAGAAATTTTAATTAACAAACCACTTCCAAGAATAAGAATGGAAATCATCTGTTCCTAGAAATTATTGTTTGGATGCTGAAAAACATGGATAACATGGTCTGGATAAACAGGACTTCATGTGTACTTAAAATTTGAAACTAGGATTGTTTGTATGAACCCAAGACTATCAACATGCACACTGTATGTACATGTACACTGTATGTACATGTACCCTGTATGTACATGCACACTGTATATACATGCACACTGTACATCAGGTAGCATATCTTGAATACTATGTTGCAAGTGACAATTCCATTTTAATAAGAAAATGAAAGAATCGGATTGAAATTCAAATAAATCACCCTTAAATATGTGAAACTAAAGAAAGTATGTAAAAATTATATTTGTGACAGTATGCAGATTATGTAACAATAACATGCTGTTTTTACATAAATCATTTACTGATTATCAGAGTGATTTATACTAAATTGCAATCTGATTCCCATTTTCTTATCACAATTGAATAAACCTTGCAGTGTCATATGAAAGCCACCGTACCAGATGTGTATACACGATATTTAGTTTTTTTTATTCTGAATAAGGTCCACTATTTTCTCTATGGGTAGAATAGGTTTTTGCTGTACCACCATACAGTATTATGGGGACTGGTAAGAACATCAAAGACACACATTATATACTGTCTTTATGTACAGCTGGAAAAACAGCTTTCATCCCTCCAAAGGTACACATATTTTCTGTCTTTACATACAGCTGGAAGAGCTGCTTTCATTCCTCCAAAGGCACACATTATATGCTGTCTTTACATACAGCTAGAAGAACAGTCTTCATCCCTACAAAGGCACACATTATATGCTCTCTTTACACACAGCTAGAAGAACAGTCTTCATCTCTCCAAAGGCACATATTATATGCTGTCTTCTCATACAGCTGGAACAACAACCTTGATCCCCCAAAGGCACACATTATATGCTGTCTTTACATACAGCCGAAAGAACAGCCTTCATCCCCCAAAGGCACACATTATATGCTGTCTTTGCATACAGCTGAAAGAACAGCCTCCATCCCTCCAAAGGCACACATTGTATGCTGTCTTTACATACAGCTCGAAGAACAACCTTCATCCCTCCAAAGGCACACATTATATGCTGTCTATACATACAGCTGGAAAAACAGCCATCATCCCTCCAAGGCCCATTTTAGACATACTCTTAACATTTATCACTTGTGGTCAAGTAGTGCTGATGCACTATTATTGATATTTTGCTTGATCTTAGCTTTCCCATGACTATCAGAGTGCATGACCATGGATAAGTTTAGACATGTCCCATGATTATCAGAGTGCATGGCCATGGATAAGTTTAGACATGTCCCATGATTATCAGAGTGCATGGCCATGGATAAGTTTAAACATGTCCCATGACTATCAGAGTGCATGGCCATGGATAAGTTTAGACATGTTCCATGACTATCAGTATGCATGGCCGTGGATAAGTTAAGACACGTCTCATGACTATCAGAGTGCATGGCCATGGGTAAGTTTAGACATGTACAGATCTAGGCTCTGCTTGTAAAAATCTGGAAAGCTTACCATTTATACTCGCGTATAAGTCGGGTCCAAATGCAAACAACATAGACCCTGATCTGCCATCGCATAATGCATCGGCAGATCAGGGTCTGTGTTGTTTGTCCTGCTGATTAGTCCTTACAAACTGCATAGACCCAGATCTGCCGGCGAATTATGCGCCGGCAGATCTGGGTCTATGCAGTTTGCAGTTGGTATCAGATTATACGCGTGTATATACAGTATTTGTATTGAATCTAGTATATAACATCATTTGTCTTGTCTTGCTTGTTCTTGTCCCCTCAAGCAAAGGTGCAGGGGGATATAGTGTTAGTGATGTTCATCTGTCTGTCCATCCATAGAAGAGGTGGTTTCAGCACCATAACATTAGTTTGTTGTGGTCTATTTTTCTGGAGTCTCATATGTGGCTTAACCATGTGTAGAGTGGGAAGGCTATTGATTTTTGGCATTGCTAGGTCCAACATCAAGGTCACTGGCTTTTACACTGCTAGATCCAACATCAAGGTCACTGGTTTTGGCACTGCAAGGTGCAACATCAAGGTCACCTGAGCTGAAAATGTGATTTTCCTTTCTGCATGATAAATCAAGTTCCCTTGAGTGACACAAATTTCATCAGACTTCATATGTAGACTACACTTAGGCAGGAACAGCTCCCTATTGATTCTCCGGCAAAGAGGTGAAAGGTCAGCTGACATTTTAATTTTTTGGGTTTCTGCTCAATCAGTTGAGTTTCCTGGATCCAATTTTTATCAGTCTTCATGCTGTCTACACTTGGGCTGAGGCACCTCCCTATTGATTCTTGAACCCAAAGATTAGTTGTCAGTTTGGGTTCCACATTATATGTCTACCATATATACTCATGTATAAGCCGGGTCCAAATGCAAAGAACATAGACCCTGATCTGTTATCGCATGATGCGTCGGCAGATCAGGGTCTGTGTTGTTTGTTCTGCTGATTAGTCCTTGCAAACCACATAGACCCAGATCTGCCAGCACATTATCTGGATCTATGCAGTTTGCAGTTGGTATTGGATTCTACGTGAGTATATATGGTACTTTTCTCAAGTTTCCTGCACCTAGTTTTTATCAACTTCATAGTTGCATTAAATTTGAGAAAGGGCAGCTCGCTTTTGAGTAAATTTGAGAAAGGGCAGCTCCCTTTTGAGTCTGCATTCAGTATCAGAGGTTAAGGTCACGTGAAATTGAAACATTGGGTGAATTTTACATTTGTAAGAGCTATGGTCAGTTGATTAGCTATTCCTTTGATGACTGTTTTTAGATGTGGATGACAATTTATTTTGTGTACTTCATGAACTTATTGATTCAGGTCAGTTTTATGTAAATGTCAGGTTCTGACAATGACAATCATGAGCAACATAAATTGAACATTCTCTTTTTCTTTCTTTCTCTCTCACTCTCTCTCTCTCTCAAAGAGAATCTGCTATCTTGATCAAAGAGAATATTTTTGACTTGCAAGTTTTACATTGAGCTCAATCCTAAATTAATCTAAGTTTGAGTCATTCAAGCAGTATTTATAATCAACCAGTCATTCATGCAGCATTTTATAATCAATCAGTCATTCATACAGCATTTATAATCTATCAGTCATTCATACAGCATTTATAATCTATCAGAGTCATTCATACAGCATTTATGATCAATCAGAGTCATTCATACAGCATTTATAATCAATCAGTCATTCATACAGCATTTATAATCTATCAGAGTCATTCATGCAGCATTTATAATCTGTCAGAATTATTTATGCAACATTTATAATCTATCAGATTTGAGTCAGATATTTAATTTTCCTAATCCTTTTTGTTCGGGTGCTCATTTTTTTAATCTAATTCAGCAGGAGATTGATTACATGTTGGCACTGAAGGGGACATTTGTGTTTTATGTACATCCTTCCAGATGTGTTTTTTTTTGTTGTTTTGAAAACATAATGGTCTTGATAATCAAACCAAATTTTCAGGTATAGAGGTTATCCAGATGACAGTTTTCATGGACCTCCACATGAAATATCCATTGAGAATCCCCCTAATGACAACTTCCAGGATCCACCTCAAGGTCTTTACACTGACAATCATCTCCATGACCAGGTGGACGATCCATACAAAAGAAGTTTGGATGACCATCGTCATGATGGCCTTCCACCAGTTAGGGCAGATCCCTTTGCTGATGACCCCTTCCAAAATGACAGGGTAGCTGGACCCCAAAGGGTAGATGATCCATACAATAGAGGTCCATCTCCAGGTGCAGGAAGTGACATAATGGGTATGTAATTGTTTTCCCCGTTAATGAAATCATTCTCAACAATGTTAAAATGCTTTGTTAAAAAATTTTGAAAGTCACATATCTTCTAGATCAGAGGTGTCAAACATCTGGCCCGCAGGCCGGATACAGCCCGACAGACTCATTATTTATTATTATTTATTATTATTTATATCAAAGCTGGCCTGCTGTAGCAAATGAGTTGGACACCCCTGTTCTAGATCATCTGTTGTATTCAACTGAACTTTTTGCAAAATTTTACTATATGTCTAAAGTTTGTACACTACTCCCTTGTTTTAGCATGCCTGGATAACTTGCAGACCTGCTTATAACTTGGGGGCAGGTGTGGAGCCCATTTTTTCTTATAGAAGCACAGAAATAATAATCCCCCCTATGCTGAACAAGAATAAAATTGCGAGCAAAATTGGTAAATGAAACTTGTTTTATCATTTAATACAGTAATTAGTGCCCGAAAATTTTGAATCCACATATTGAAACTCGCAACTTTTAATAAGAGGTTTTTTATTTTGTTCAGTTTTCTTTTTAGAAAATTAAAAATTCTCAATATGCTGTAAATAATATATGATAAAATATTGATTAATTAATGAAAATGCCTACTGGAGGCAACACTTTAAGAAATAAATACCAATTAAATAAATCTTGTCAAGCAAAATTCATGTTTCAGGTGTATCTTTTTAATTCAGCTTCAGTGTAATCATCATGAATGTGACATGCCCTCTTGTATTCAAATGTAAAATGTGTCAAACCATCATCAAAGTGATGCCTGCAAGCATTTCTGTGAGAACCTAATTAAGTGATCTGGGACTTTCAAAAGTGTCTGTTGCATTGTTATAATCAATTAAAACTAGATCTGCCTTATATTATCATGTTAATTACGTCTTTTGTATCAAAGCAAGTAAAGGGATTTGAATTAAAAAAGTTTAAAGGCATGCAAATTCTACCAGTGTAAGAGTTAGCAGTCATGGTCATGTGTCAAGTCAGCTCATTTCAGTTGACTAATTGAACACTGTTTTAAATATTATTATGTAAGTAACATCATTAAAGTAACCATGATTAATCAATAGTTTCTCCTAACTATTTGCAAATGTGATCAAGGTTAGCAAGGGGACCAAGTAAAAGGTGTACTCAATGCATGAAAAGCTAGTTTCATAGATAGGGTTCAGTATGGAGAAGCAAGATAAAAACTTTGTAGTGAACTTAAAATTACTGAATTGGCACTCAGAAGTTTGCTCAAGTATGGGTAGAAATGTCATGATTACAGCATCAGTATTTTACTGATAGAGCAACAAAAACAAATCAAGTTTTGACATTGTTTCTCAAAATAAATGTCCATCTGTTTTGAAATAAAAAAAATCTAGTTCTGCTTTGAATCAACAATAACACTAGAATGTAACCACATTCACATGCAAAAAGCAGTGATGTAATACACAATGTTTTTGCTGGTACATATATCATGTGTGTTGAAATGTCATGGAGTAATGTTTGTAACAATCTTTCAAAGATAGGTTATTTTGATAATGAAGGTAATTTAAACAGAAAAGTGAAGAACTTCATTAGATAAAAGCTATTAATGGACAGTTATTCCCAGTGTGATTGTAAAATGAGTATTCAACCATTTACCCCCCCCCCCTTCCTCACTGTTGATGCCTATCCCTTCCTTCATTTTTCAGAGGTACCTTGGTAACTCATGCCCTTGCTTATGCTACAGTCAATGTTTTCGGATTCTATTGTGTATGAGTTATTGAGGGAGAAGTGTACTATGATATGCTAGTGGTTTTGGCCTAGAGATGATAAAACTCAGAGCTTGAGCTTGAGATTTAGTTTTTTTTCTCATAGCCAATCAGCAGTGACCTTTCTTAAGTAAGGCACTTCCTAATTGGCTGACACATAATCAGGCTGAAACTCAACCTCAAAGGCTTTATGATCCCCAAAGCCTGGTCTCACTGGTGTAAGCATAAAGCTGTGTCATAACAATGCCATTCACAGGTGAGATGCAGCATTTCTTGACCACTTTTTACCCCTTTTTCATGTTAGTTCATAATAATAGCCCCTGCCCCCTAAAGTTTTTAGGGGGTGTAATGGAGTCATCATGTCAATCCATCTGTCACACATGTGCTTAATTAACATCTCCTGGACTTTCTGAGGTATCTTCATGAAATTTGGTATGCTTTTATATCATGATTGGACATTGTGTCCTGTAAAAATGCAGTCTGTCAGATCACTATAATTTTAAAAGTTATCCCCATTTTGTTTACATATTTTGTCTGTCCATTCATCCATCCATCACACTCTTCTTTAGTTAATATGCCCAGAACCATATGAGGTATCTTCGTGAAACTTGATATGCACATATATCATGACAATAGTTCATGTCCCATGTAAGATTCAGTTTTCAGGTTAGTACTTTTATAGTTTTATTACAAATTTTGTCTCTCCATCTGTATATAAGAATGGGCTTTGTCAGAGTATTACTTTTAGAACAGAGGTATTTTGTAAGCACTTATCGTTGGGTTGGCAGGTTTTGTTTATCTCAGAGAATGGATTGTCATATATATAAAAAAACTTGCATTTGTATATACAGTACTAATGGAATAATTTGAATAAAAAGTATCTAATTAAATATAACCATAGAATTTCTCCACTTTATATGATTTCAGGAAAATCCCAAAGTTATATTGAGTTAGATATGTTGGAATAAAGCATTGGTTCTTATAGAAAATTAAAGGCACAAAACATGAGTTGTGGGATGACATAGAATGTTGAGTGAAATTATGTCCAGATCTATGATATCTAAAAATAGTTGTATCATTTGTGCATAACATTCATGTACTCCTGGCTACTCAGCAGGTCCAGGGATCTACAGAGATAGACCCCAGTATGACCCCAGGGATTCCTTTGACCCCCTGGATAACAGGCCACCATACGAGCAGGACAGTCGGCAGGATTACCCGGATGACAAAGGACGGCCACCATATTATGAGGATGAGATTCCACGAGGAGAAGCTCACCCCGTCACTGCTGGCCCCCAAGATGACTACCACTCTGATGGCAGACATACTCCATCCACAGATGGCAGAAGTCAGTATAAAATTTTATTCCGGCCTTGAATTTAAACCAGTTTTAAGTCTAACATTGAGAAGAGAAAACTTTTATCTTAAAGAGGCATTAGCAGTGAATTTTATTATTACAAAAAGGATGTCTTTTGTTTTTGTTGGTTTTAACAGCACTTTGAACACATTATTGACTATATCATGCCGATGAATGGGAGCTAAGTGCCTTTTCCAAGGACACACCGAGGCATCCAACCCGTGCTGGCCTGGGTGGGTATCTAATCTCACAACCCTCGAATTATGAGCCCAATGTTCTACAAACTGAGCTACTGCGGCTCCACCACAGAAAGGAAGTCTTCCATTTTATAATTCAGAAAAACTGTGGAAAGGGAAAAGGCAAAGAATTGGGAAGGTATAGAATACATCGAAGTGATTAACTGGATCACTGGAATGCTCTAAAATAGAAGATTAGGGCTGAACATAACATTGAAGTGGCAAAATGGTAGTTTGTAGCTGTTTGCATGACTGTGCTTTTGTTTACACATTAGTTTGAATACCTGATAACAAAGAAGGTTACAGCAAAGACAAAATGCACATTATTAATTTGGTCAAAATTCACATTTACTCAATAATTAAGATTTGAACTGACGATTTTGTTTACCTGCTCCATGTGTTTCAGTTGAAGTACTTGTAGTTGACCTACGTTACCTGTCTGTTTTATATTTTATTGGAATAGTTAAAGGGTGGGTCTAGCTGATAAATGGGTATAGTGGTGTTCATGCACTGTGTGTGGTTTATGTGAGCCAGGCAATTTTGCCATACTATGCATGCATGATGCATGCACTGCAATATCAATCCCCACATCAGTATTGCACTGGAAGATCAAGCCAGCAGGTCATTTTGGATGACCTCAATCTTCATGTTTGATCACTAGTATGTAAATATGGGATAATTGCAAACCATTGCCAAGAAAAAAGACAAAAAAATCATCTCCTTGTTTTCATAGTAAAAATTTCTTTTATGATTGACATGCATTCAGTCTAAAACATGCCAGAAAATAAGAAAATTATTATAAATATCACTTGCATAAAATTGAAAAAGTACAGCTAATGCCTTGGCAAATCATGTTCGTAAATTATTTTCAATACAGTAATTTTATTATTATTTATTATGAGTAGAAGTTTGATTTAAAAATGTATGTATTTATCTAATAATGCTCCAGTAATAAGCCCATGCTAATAATAAACCCATTGCCATTTTTATAAAATGTTGGCAAATACTTATTAAGGTTATCTGTGTCTGATAATATGCCCATCCCTGCTTTTTGACAAATTTATTAGGCTGTCCTCTAGTCTTATTATTGGAGAAATACACCACTTGAAATCTGAGAGTAAGACCTGTACCTGAAATCTGAGACCTGATCGTAAGATCCAATACTAAGACCTGATTATAAGATCCTGAGAGTAAAACCTGATCATAAGATTTAAGACTAAGACCTGCACTTGAAAACTGAGACTGAGACCTGTAATAGAGATTTGAGATGAAGACCTGGCCCCATAGTCATGAAACTTTCTGAGCACAAAAATTAAACTTGTGCTCAGTATTAAAAGAAAATTTATTCTCTAGAACTTAGCTCCAAAATAGGTTAGGAGCACTAACATTTTAGGATTATCTTATCATGTGTTCGTCTAAATGCATGCCAGATTTAATTGATGTTGGGAAACTCTAAGTATGGTTTCTAATTTGAAGTTTTGATCCAGAGTTCAATTTTTCTACTTGGAGAGTTTTGTGACTATGGGCCAGTGCTTCAGATCTGAGACTGAGACCTGTACTTGAGATCTGAGACTGAGACGTGTACTTGAGATTTGAGACTAAGACCTGCAGTGGGGATCAGTGATTATAACCTATACTTGAAATCAGAGACTGAGACCTGTACATAGGATCCGAGACTGTGACCTGTACTTCTGTACTTGAAATCTGAAGCTAAGACCTACATTTGAGATCTGGGACTAAGATCTGTTCTTGAGATCTGATACTAAGACCTGTATGTGAGATATAAGAATAAGACCGGTACTTGAAGTTTTGAGAATTCCAGTCTTGGTGTCATAATTTGTTATATTTTTGTTTACTTTTTGTGATGTGCAAGTTTCAGAAATTGTTTTAACGACAGATAAAAATTTCCCTGTGGTGCAAATAAATATTTTTCATATTCATCTTGGATATTGTGCCAAAAAAAGGTATTTAGAATTAACCCTTAAAGTGCTGTATAGATTTTGTAGTTCAAGATCCCACAGCGCTGAGTTGTTTTTTATTAGAAAAGAAATTAAAATTGCACTTGGATTCTAAATTGCCTATATTTTAGTTACTGTACATCATAGATACACAAACCGTTTATGAGAAATGTTTGTCGAGGTCTGAACTTGACTATAAGCATCAAGTCACAAAGGTAACTTTCTCATATTAGTGCTTACAGGTGCATATACAGGTAAATACTGCTTAGTGGGGGATAGACTGGCATGCCATTCAGAATGTACATCGGACTCATATTCAACAACATTTTTGGGCTCAAAATCATTCCTTGGTATTTCAAGTAAGACTTTTTCAGCTCCAATGATCTCAGCTACTTCAAAACCATCAAAATCATTTTCATTATTGCTATCATCAGCCAGTATTTGCTGAATGAATCATCTGAAGATGAATTGTGATGGGCGTCGACCATTTTGAGTTTTCCAGGTCATTTGTAAAACTTTTTTACTAAGAATGCATGGTAAAATACAACATAATGTTAGTTACATGGCCCAATATAGTAATCAGATTTAGTTTCACAACCATTCGTGTCAAGTTGAAGTGTCCAGATGTGTTAACAGTTGCTTACTAAATAATGGCAGATGCCGTAACAAATGCTATAGGACCTCTGCTTACAGTGTGACTTGCACTGTGATAAGAACTTTAAGGGTTAATGGTTGGCATTTTTAGGTAGTCTGCTTTACTATCTACCTCTGTAAAGGTTGCCAAAATAGAAACCAATTATAGCTTTTTCAAACCAGCTCTGGCTGTTGGTAAGACTTGCATCATTTTCAGGTATACATTAAAACATCTTTTTATTAAATTCATAGCATCATTTTAAACAGACAAAAAATGGATTTTTGTTCGAAATGACATTTAATTTTTTTTATTTCATTAAATAAAAAACAAAAATATTCCATCCCCTTTTCATCTTAATCACCCGGTTAGTTCTTTACTATAATCTATAAATAGAAGCTTCTGTTATTTCTCTTACCATATATACTCACGTATAATCTAGGTCCAAATGCAAACAACATAGACCCAGATCTGCCATTGCATACTGTGCTGGCAGATCATGGTCTATGTTGTTTCTTCTACTGATTAGTCCTTACAAACTGCATAGACCCAGATCTGCCGGAACATTATGTGACAGCAGATCTGGGCCTATGCAGTTTGCAGTTGGTATCATGTTATACGCGAGTATATACGGTATTTATATTAGTTGCTCTTTTGGTAGGTATGTATGTAGATCTACTTGTCTCCTAATGTTTTCAGGATTGACTGTATATAAACTGAAAATTTTTATAAGAAAAGAGCAATGGAAACCAACATACATCACACAGAATAAGTGTGAGTGAAATCACTGTTTGTAGTTTGCATAATGACTTTGGTGCCATCATTGAATGGGGTGGGGATGGGTCATTTTCAATAATAATAATAATAATAATAATTGCAAAAATTAACAATACATTTCAGCGATGAGGTGGCGCCGACCAGATCTGCAGGAGGTCATTGACTACTTGAGCCATCCCAGTGACATGATCAAAGCTAATGCGGCAGCTTACCTACAACATCTTTGTTATAATGATGACGATATGAAGGCTAAAACCAGGTTAAATATACTCTCGCATGATTACATCACACTTTTGAGACATGGATTAATTGGAAAGTGATGGACTAATTTTTTAATGTAAACAGGAATTTATCCGAAAAATATTATTTAATCCCATAAGATTTAAATATAATAGCATTGCAACATCTTGTCATATGAACAACTTAGTCTTAGTGAACTTAATTCAAGCAGTATCACACGGTGAAAAAGCTAAGTCAGTCAATGCATAGAGCTGATATGAATAATTAAACATTCAATTCGGAATACTTTTTGCAAATATTCAAATAGAAAATCAGTATTTGAATATTCATTTGTTTACCTATCGAGTTTGGCAGTGTTTAAACAAACGGGGCAAAATGTAAACTATGCAATGTTGAATTTGTCTACAAGGGAACAACTTCAAATGTGCTAAATCACCTGAAATTGAACTCTCACTCACAAAGTAAATAATCATTATGTCAAAGTTTTGAATAGTTACATTGCTCACAACATTACCATTTCTATTTGTTGTCATAAATGCACTCTTGATAAGATATTGAGTAATATGGCAGATTAATAAAGAACTTGTTATGGATCAGAGGTTGTCATATCAAATTCATCAAAGCCTTTATGTATCATCAGTCAGTGTATCAAAATTTAATTAAATTAAATTAAATTTGGCACAAGTCAGAGCAATTTTCATTGTGAACAAGTCACTTATACAATTTGTTGAGATAGTTCCTGCAATTAATTGAACAAGTGGTCGAGATTTACTGCCTTTCTTTACCTATAGTTCATCTATGGACGATACCATAGTAGACAAAGGAAAAACACTGAATACCATACTAGACAAGGAAAAGCCCTAAATACCATACTAGACAAGGAAAAACCCTAAATACCATACTAGACAAGGAAAAACCCTAAATACCATACTAGACAAGGAAAAACACTAAATACCATACTAGACAAGGAAAAACACTAAATACCATACTTGACAAGGAAAAACACTGAATACCATACTAGACAAGGAAAAACCCTAAATACCATACTAGACAAGGAAAAACCCTAAATACCATACTAGACAAGGAAAAACACTAAATACCATACTAGACAAGGAAAAACACTAAATACCATACTTGACAAGGAAAAACACTGAATACCATACTAGACAAGGAAAAACACTAAATACCATACTAGACAAGGAAAAACCCTAAATACCATACTAGACAAGGAAAAACACTGAATACCATACTAGACAAGGAAAAACACTAAATACCATACTAGACAAGGAAAAACACTAAATACCATACTAGATAAGGAAAAACACTAAATACCATACTAGACAAGGAAAAACCCTAAATACCATACTAGACAAAGGAAAAACACTAAATGTCTTAGTAAATAAAGGGGAAAAAAAAGGATTTTGTAACTTTAGTTACTTTGACAAATATTCTAATTCTATCTGAATACAATCAACGAATATTCCAATAGGAAGAAAAAAAATTGGGATATTTGTTTCAGCTCTATCAGTGCAGTAGTTATTGAATCACAAACTTGTGTTAATTATACATAATGATCATAAACTCTTGAAATAATACAATCTGCAAGTTTTATGAAACTTGTTAAGTAATGCAGTCTACTAGTTGCTGTATGCAGCTTGCAGCATGTAAAATATTTCATGGCATAAATTGCATACTTAATGAAGTATTGTCTAAGATTGTGTATACAGATTGTGTATGTACGTTTTTAAAAGAGACCTGTGAGGAATTTTCATGTGTATTGACTAACAACACACAAATGAAGTTTTCTTGTAAACAAAATTCTGAGCTTGTTTACATGTGTAAAGGTTCATTATTTGACAATTTGGGATAAAAATTAGTGACTACTTTATTGATTTTCCAGAGGCCTTGATGGTGTACCTCCCCTAGTTGAGCTGCTGAACAGTGAATTTCCAGAGGTGCACAAGAATGCCTGTGGTGCATTGAAGAATCTCTCCTTTGGCAAAAACAATGATGATAACAAGGTAAGTGATAACTTTTGCTGGCGATTTTAATAAAACTGGGTCTATTCTAGGACACATGATTGCGGGATTCTCGCTTATTTCTAAAGAAAAATCAACCCCAAAATCATGCATTACATTTTAAAGTGCCGGCTTTATTTCTTCATAAAGTCCCGCCAGTATTAAAAAAATTTCTCCCTTGTTTCCAATGGAGGTGGGAATTTTCCCCCTAAATTTTCAGTTCTAAAATAGAACCTGATAAAAGCATCTTCAGCAATTTAGGGAAAGAAAAATGTCATATTGTGGAACTCGTTTCTAATTGAAATAAACCATAAAATTTGTTATTATTCAAGAATTGCTTTAAAATGTGCAGAAATACATTGATAAAATAACTATTCAGACTTACCTGACAACTTCTTGTAAAAATAAATTCATCAATTTTAATTCATTATAAATGGGTTTACTGATTAACGATGATTTTGGACATCAGCCCTTCCAGCATTACAAAGTTTTAGGCTGTTTCAAAGTTACAGGTTATTTGTAATTTTATTGGCAGTCAGAAAGGAAAGAGAATTCAGCTTTGCTTTAGGAAGATAACTATCTATTAGTTCTGTCAAATCCATGCAACAGCTGTAATTGTTGCCATGGAAGTGTTTTAAGTGGTTTACAAGGACATGATGAGTCAGTGACACCTGACTCTCATTGCAAAAATGTCAGTCCCATCATCTGTCTCAAATATTAATCCACTGATATGCATTTTAGAGTGCACATTAACCAGATGTGGAAAAGAAAATGTCTGATTGAGAAAAACACTTAATAGAATTTTTTCAGAAAGAGATTTCTTCAAAGCACAATAATGCCAATTACCATATCTAATCGTGTATAAGTTGGGTCCAAATGCAAACAACATAGACCCTGATCTGCCATCACATAATGCACTGGTAGATCAGGGTCTCTGTTGTTTGTTCTACTGATTAGTCCTTACAAACTGCATAGACCCAGACTGCATAGACTCGCATATTGCACCGGCAGATCTGGGTCTATGCAGTTTGCAGTTGGTATCCACTTATATGCGAGTATATACGGTAAGTCAAATTTAGAATACAGTGAGATACTTTTCTAGAGAAAGCTGGTTATTTTGAACTAAATAAGTTGTGCAGTTAAGCCCTGGTTTCACTAAACGTCTCAAATTTTCTTCCTCAAAATGATATTTTTTACTATTTTATTGCTTGGTTAGTAGGAATATTTTTTGTAAGGATTTTTTTTTTTTTTTCATAGAATATTAAGCAGGCATCTGGTATTAAAATATATTCATAAAATCTTGAATTTTCCTTAAAGGAGTCTTGCATTACCTCTAAAGAAATTTGTGTTCATTTTCTCAAGTTTGAGGAATTTCTCAACATTTTTTTTTCAATTATGAAAAAGGTTTTCATGCGTTAAATTTTAAAACTGAAAGGTTTATTTTCATCCATTCCAACATCTCTACCTCATGAAAAAAATATTGTTATTGTCTGAAGAATAATAAGTAGAATAATGTAAAATTTCAATTTCAGGAGAAAATTTGAGAATTTTAGTTAAACCGGGGGCCTGATTTTCTTTACACATAGACAACTTTGATAGACCGTACTTGCAGTTTCATGAACTCATGTCACAATATTATATTCTGTATAGCTCTCAAATGATCTATTGATATGGCTCTAGGACTGCTCCACATGTTACAGGTAAAACAGATAAGACTTTTATGGTCTCAAATTCATGTGCAAAAGTTTTCTGCAACCAATGCCAGAGTCCATTAAGCTTTGTGTTACCCATATCTTTGTGCTAATGATGTTAGGACTTTATAACAATATTCCAAAGTAAAAGCCAATCTTCGTCAATTTGATTTACATGAGATAATAGCTATCCCCTTATTCTTAAAGTAGTTGGTCCTAAAATGTAAACATGTTTATATAAACACCTATCTAAACATGATTGGAGAGCTATACATGTCACAGTAAGTAGATCAGATGCAACCAATGTAACATTCTGATAGCCTGTACACAAAAGCCTGTACACAAAGAAAAGGTTTAGTATTCTTGAAACTTTAATATATGTAGATTGTACTTTGGCTCAGAGTTCAGAAGGTTTTTACATGGCACAATTTTACTAGAGTAAAGTTTGAATGAAAAAGCTTTCATGATGTTAAAAAATGTTTTCCTTCTCTTACATGGTCAATTTAATTGTATTGGTTAATTCTGAGTACTGTAGCTGATTATGGAGTTTCTGAGCTTGAATTCCCCACCCCCACCCTCTCCAAAAAAAATGATAATATGAAGGGCTGATCTGCAGGTCATCTATTTATCTTTAGTGCTTTGTTTATGTTTTGCAGAGAGCAATAAAGAATGCTGGTGGTATACCAGCTCTTATCCGACTCCTGAGGAAAACACAAGATGAAGATGTTAGGGACAGTGTCACAGGAGTCCTCTGGAATCTCTCGTCTCTAGAGGTAAGTAACAAGGGTTATGTTAGTGACAAGGACTGGAATCTCTCCTCTCTAGAGGTAAGTTACAAGGTCATATTAGTGATAGAATGATTGTCTACAACTTTTCTATCAAATCACATGTATATAACTCTTCATTTTTATGGGATGTTTCAAGAGTTTACAACTTCCAAAAAGTTGCAAAAATAACATTGCAAAACTTGAAATAGTTTGGTAGCATTATTAACACAGCAAATAAAAAATGTAATCAGTTCTGGCAAAATGCCTTGAATTATTCTTATTCTTACTAAATTTTACTAGAGTATTATTCTTTTTTGCATACAGGACCTGAAGAAACCAATAATTGATGATGGCCTGGCAGTTCTGGTAAATGTGGTAATTATTCCACACTCGGGCTATGATAAACCGGGGATGACCACCTTACCAGGTCATGAACCCTTTACCACTATCTTCAGGAATGTCACAGGGGTTCTTAGGTAGGTGGAGCTGGAGTGCAACTTTCACAGGGCTCATTAAACAGTATGAGTTTACATAACAAATGAGTGAAACATTCACAGAACTGACTGCTCTTTCTTTAAGCAATACAAGTTTACATAAAACATTATCATGGGTCTTATGCCTGTCATAGGTAGTTTACTGTAAAATAACCCATTAAAATTGTATTTGGCATGGTTTGGTTGGTGTTTTATGGCACAGCAACAAGTAGGTTTTTTAATGCAGAGGCAATTGGAGTAAAGTGCCTTACCCAAGGATGCACCACGGTATTAGATCTGTGTTGATCCAGTGGTAGGATTCAAACCTGTACTCTTTCGGTCGCAAGTACAGCATGATAACCACTGAGCCACTGCAGCTCCTGCCTCCATTAGTTGCCTCTATGTATGGTTCTGCAGATCAAGTACTATATATACTCGCATCTAAGCAGGTAACAACTGCAAACTGCATAGACCCAGATCTGCCGGCACATAATGCGCCAGCAGATCTGGGTCTATGCAGTTTGTAAGGACTAATTAGTAGAACAAACAAAATAAACCCTGATCTGCCAGTGCATGATGCGCCAGCAGATCAGGGTCTATGTTGTTTGCATATGGACCCAGCTTATATGCGAGTATATACAGTATGCTAAGAGAAAACACTTGAAAGTCATTATTTCATTTCTAGGATTGAGTTTTTTTAATAAAAAGTCTATTGACAATAGCAGCTGAAATAAAAATTCATACTATGTTTTTCCTTGAAAGAGAAGTGAATAATTAATTATGAAGATTAACAAGTTTAGCATGTATTTCAGATTTTTTTAAATCAAAATTTGAGATATGTTTAAGATTATTTCAAGAGTAGTCAGGTTATCATAGAAAAAAAATTAATATTCATCACTTGTACAATTATAAATTGTAAAGGCATTATTCAAATCCTAATTCAGATACTTTTCTATTTCAGGAATGTGAGTTCAGTTGGCATTGAAGCGAGGAGAAAGTTACGCGAGTGTCATGGTCTAGTGAACTCTTTAATTCATACTTTACAGAGTGCTAATGAGCAGAGTAATATTGACAATAAACCTGTGGAAAACTGTATGTGTATATTGCGGAACTTGACATATCGTATTCAGGAAGTGGAGGACCCTGACTTCTTTAGGAAGAGAAATACAACATTACAGCGGCAGAAACAACCAAGCAAAGGTCTGTGCAAGGGTTCAGGGATTTATTTTTCAGCATGGTCAGAGGTGACAGTAGAGTGCTTTTGTTCATTAACATGATTTTCCGTTACCGTATATACTCGCATATAATCTGATACCAACTGCAAACTGCATAGACCCAGATCTGCTGTCGCATAATGCACCGGCAGATCTGGGTCTATACAGTTTGTAAGGACTAATCAGTAGAACAAACAACATAGACCCTGATCTGCCAGCAGATCAGGGTCTATGTTGTTTGCATTTGGACCAGTCTTATACGTGAGTATATACAGTAAGTTTTGTTAGGGAAATTTTTATAGTAAGATTTTATTTCATTGTATGGCAAAATTAAAACGTTAGTACATTTTCACTCGGACCTTTGATTTCACATATTGAACATATTTTTCAGCCATCCTTTGCCTTTGTAAGCTGCTATAAATAAACAACTTTCATAAGAAAAACATTCTTTGCCTAAACAGTTCACACATGATATGCAGCAAGATTTGAAATCTTTTGCTTAAAAAGCAAAAGAAGTGTTTTGTTGATTTTGTTAGATGTAAATGCGCAGATTATGTCTGATCTTTTGTGACAGAAGAATTACAGATTCCAATGCTTCAACTTTTTTTTCACAGAAAATACAGGTTGTTTTGGTGGTAGTAAGAAGAAACCACAGTCTAAAGGAAAGAACCCAGATACAAGCCAGCTGTAAGTAGTTGTGAGATATTGCAGGATTCTCATGGGTCAGGAAAAGAACACAGAATTTTGAATTTTCAGGAAAGTTATGGGGGAGGGGGAAGTCAAAAAGTTTTATAAGTAAAGAAAAATTGAAATTTTAGAAAAAATGTTTGTTAAAAGTCAGATGAAAGGTCTGGGAGTTTCGTACCCTTAGTCAGGGAAATGTTCAGATGGACAAGCACACAGGGAAATGTGCTCTGTAATGTCCATGGCTAGAGTTGCTTTCTTATCAATGCTGAATATGCAGGGAAATTTGTTGTGCAGTGTCCATGGCTAAGACTTTTTTCTTATACATAATGTCAATTTTAGAAGTTGGAAGTGGGTTTATCATAGGATATTTCTTTCCGATCGTCAAGCAGAGGCTGATTATTGCAGAAATATGGTAAATTCCTTTGGTTCTTTGTGTTTAACAATGGAAAGTATGTTTCTGTGTTTGGCATGAAACGTGATCAGGGAAAATGCGCCCTTGGTCAGATATTTCATATTCAGAACTGAGAATACACATATTTATGAAAATCACTGTCACTTGTAAACGTTTCAAGAAAAGCACAAATAACATTTTGTCATTTTTAGCCACTCCATCAAAATGCTAATGGACAGTTCAGTTTTGAAGGAGAGATAGAAATGCGAGACCTGGATAGGCCCAGCTTTTATTAATATATTTCTTTTTTTTTTTTTCTTCTTATTTCAAATGAGAAAGGTTTTATCTGTACTAGAAGGTTTACCGGTATTCTGAGATGCTTCAAAGCTTTTCTCTGATGTCAAAATTTAAACTCTACATGTACATCTCCTGTCTTTTAAAAAGCATAATTTGCAGGTTCTCTGTTGCAATCACAAATGGCAGAAGTGATTTGTAGTTATACATAAACATTACAAAAAGAAAGTGTTAGTTGATTCTGTATTCTCTGTTCGTATTGTATTTCAAAGGAATTTGAAACAGCTTGTGCACTGTCTTTATGACAGATGATGCTTCCCTGTGTTATTGTGGGCAGTATAGATTTATCTCACTTGATGAAAGGAATAACAATCCTATCAAATGTACACAATTTAATTCTAAATGGCAAGCACTACAGTTACAAAAGAAAAGAAAATACAAAGAATTTTAAAACTTTTTACACTGAATTTCCAACTATGTACACATTCCTTGAGAAATGATGGCATACTCTCTCAACAATAGTTTGTGTTCACCAGGTTGTGTAATACACAACTTTGGAGCTAGATATAATTCTGACACAATAGGGCTTACTGTGACCATTATTAAAGACCTAGTTTCTGTTGGTTTTCTGCACAGAGGTTGTCTATTTCAGGATTTTACCAGAGAAGATTTATTTGATGTGGGGCCAATTGGTCTGCAAAAAACTAATCATATAGACATGCAATTAACATTGGAAGTTGATTACTTTCCCTCATGAAACTTAATTACAATAGTGGTTTCTCTGTTGAATACATTCACTGATCACGTTAACATTAGGAAATGCACTCAGTTGCCTATCGAATCAATATAGACAAAAGGAAGAAATTCACTGATTACCTCCCCTTTATAGAAAATATACAAAGATGAAGATGTTAACGGCCTAAATTTGATTGTGTGAAAGGTTTTCAGGAATTTATTCCTTGACCTTTTAGCACGAATTGTATGTAATTACAAATTGAGACCAGTCGGCTCTCGCTCTGGTGAGCATTGATTACTATTAAAGATAGAGTGAAGGACTTGTATGAGCTTGATCAAATGTTAATACATACATAAATACCATAATGTCGATGAATTTTCCAGACAAGAAAAGCAATTGAAGCAAAACATCTTTATTGTATGCAAGCTATGAAAATACATACATAAATACCATAATGTTGATGAAGTTTCTAGACAAGAAAAGTAATTAAAGCAAAACATCTTTACTGTATGGAAGCTATGAAAATACATACATAAATACTGTAATGTCGATGAATTTTCTAGACAAGAAAAGTAATTAAAGCAAAACATCTTTATTGTATGCAAGCTATGAAAATACATTCATAAATACCGTAATGTTGATGAAGTTTCTAGACAAGAAAAGTAATTAAAGCAAAACATCTTTATTGTATGCATGCTATGAAAATACATTCATAAATACCGTAATGTTGATGAAGTTTCTAGACAAGAAAAGTAATTAAAGCAAAACATCTTTACTGTATGCAAGCTATGAAAATACAGAGCAGAAAAGTCAGTCTGATCATAGTTCGTAATGACTGTAGTTTGAAATGTTTACTGAAGCATGTGTGTCAACATCTTCTGTTCTCACCAACTTGACACTGAATACAATTGAATCTGAAATTATTTAAATTAAAAACAAAAGCAGAAACAAAACAAAAAGAACACAATTTGTATGAAGCCTACTTTCATTTTGTAGCATTCATTATGTATTTAATGCATGTGTTTTTTTTTTGTATCTTGAAAAATATGGCAACCCGGTCATAAATGAAATAGCTTATACAGATAACTAACCACATGTTTATAAATAATAAAGAATTCATGGAAAGTTTTAAAACTGTAGTAATATATTAGTTGAACAAATATTAAAACACAAAATTAAACAAGAAATGGTGCCATCTTCATACACTTATTAAAACTCCCTGTTGAGTCATAGGAAGACCATTTCTTTTACGATTGAAACTGGTTTTGTTCACATTCAGTTCTATTTACAATTAAAACTCTCTTCATTGCTATCAATAAGATAACCTGAAGAAAGAAATCGTACAATGGTATCAGTGTTCTGATTAGTTTCGTTCATCATTTATGGTTTTTCCTTCATAAACTTATGGCTGATAATTTAGCATTGACTGTTTTGCATTCATTTACTGTTCATTTTTCATTTATTTTTCTTTCATAAGTAATTGAGTCAAATCCAGGTTCTTGTTCATTTTGAAGACTTAGGGTAGTTGTTTCTTTTTATACACTTGCCATAAGGCAGCGTGTAATATGTTGTGATATTGTCCATTTGTCTGTCCATTTTTTAGCAGTTTCATATTCACACAATAACTCAAGTTGTCCACTGTCTACAGTTACCAAACTTTGTGGATGGCTTCCACTTGTGGTAAGGAAGAACCTACTGATTTTGGGGTTAAAAGTTCAAAGGACATGGTCATTTATTGAAAGAAGAAAAATGGTTTCTACACAAAACCTCAAGTTCTCCACTATCAGTAAAACTTTGTGGATGGCTTGTACTTGGGGTAAGGGAGAACCATATAAATTTCAGGGTCAGTGGTCAAGGTCACTATGACTGAAAAAAAGAAAAATGATTTCTACTCAATAACTCATTGTCTCCACCATCTGTAGTTACCAAACTTTGTGGATGGCTTGCATTTGGTGTAAAGGAAGAACCCTATTTGATTTTGGGGTCAAAGGTTAATATCACTGTAACTGAAAAAAGAAAAATGAATTCAGCACAATAACATTGGTTCTACATCACATACCTGGACCAAATTGTAGATTGCTTGCATTTGGGGTAAGCATGAAGCCTATTGATTTTGGGGTAAAAAGGTCATAGGTCAAGGTCACTGACAGACAGAAGAAATATGGTTTCTGCATAATAATGTTAGTTCTACATCACAGACTTGGACCAAACTTTTTTAATGGCTTGCACATAGGGTAAGGAAGAACCATATGAGTTTTGATGTAAACGGTCAAGGTCTTTATATCTAAAAGTAGAAAAATGGCTTCTGTGCAAAAATTTAAGTCCTTGACCATGTACCTTCACCAAAGTGTGTGGATGATTTACACGTGTAATAAGAAAGAAGCCTATTTATGTTGGGGTCAAAAGGTCAAAGATCAAGGTCACTTTTTGTCTGTAAGAAGAAAATATTTTTTGCACAATAGGTTTAGGTCCATGCCTAAAGTTTGTGGAGGGCTTGCATTTAAGGCATGGAAAAAGCCTATTCATTTTGCAGTCAAAAGGTCAAAAGTCCGGGTCATCATGGCTTAGAGAAAATTGGGTTTTGCAGAATAACTTTTGTTCTAGAGTAAGTTTCTTGACCACACTTTGTGAATGGCTTGCACTTAATGTAATAAAGAAACCTTAGAAATCTGGGGTCTAAAAGTCAGATCATGGTCAAGAAATAACGCTTCTGTACATTAAGCTTAGTTCAAGACCGCAAACTTTGTCAGAGGTCAAGGTCATTGACATGACTTGGTCAGTAATCTCCCAAGGCAAACATACTATATTAGTACCTACATAGAGAACTATTAAACACGGGGTGGGCATATAATGTGCCATTTGTAGTACTTTTTGGTGTGTGTGTGCAAAAATGGCAAAACATTGTGGAAGTTCAAGTTTCAGAGCTTCTATCTGGCTGTGCCATTGGATGATGTTTGTACATAGTCGTTACAGATGTGTTAACGCTAATAACTGAAATAGAAAGGTTAAGCATTAGTAGAAACTTTGCTTACTCTCAAATGGATTCAAAAGACTCAGCCTGTTATCTGGGTTCAACTGGGATAGGATTAATAAGTCAAAGTGATTATGTATCAGTTTTTCACTTTGTTCACTTGTAACTCAGATCACATGAGTATCATCTAGACACTAAATTGAACTAGATCCTTACCATATAGTCAGTGTTTTATTGTTAACTGAATCTATTCACTTTCTCTTGGTAGGCCACCACCAAGACTTCCTCCAGGGGCCAATGAATACAAGGGATTATGGTCTGCTAATGCTGTACAACAGTATCTCCATCTACTAACCAGCTCTAATCCTGTCACTCTGGAGGCATCATGTGGAGCCCTGCAGAACCTAGCTGCTTGTGACTGGCAGGTAAGACAGTAGCAGCAAGCATAAATCAAAATACAATATGGCCTACTTGTAGACACTGCAAGTTGTGAAGGAACATGAGGTGTTTGGTTCAAGTCCTTTCATGGCAGTTGTTACTTGCTCTCCAGTACATGAAATTATTATTATGTGACTATAATTTGTGCGGTTTTTAGTCGGGAAATTTCTACAAACTGCTCTCCAGTGACATTGGTAAACAATTCCACAGCCTGCACAGGCCATGTGACCCCAGTGTGAGCCTCATTTTAAGTTATCATTTCAATGATTTAATTGTTGATTTTTGGCTAAAATAGTTAAAGTTAATAAAAGAATGTGAGTGTTGCTAGCCCAAGGCTTATAATTTCTGTATTTTATGATTCTTTTTTTGCGAATCCGATGAAAAATTATGTAAAAACAATAACATGTATTTCTGCAAGAAAGCAACTGAAACCAACTTGTGGTGGCAGTGACATTTCAAGAGAAGCAAGAGTGCCACATGGTGAGCAGTTTGGAAAACTCTGCTCATGCTTATCCATTAACCACTCACCTGGATGTGAGGACAAATTTTTTCAAGGCTTATTATGGCATAGTACTTTCAAGCAAGGTACTTACAAGTCAGATAATTAACCTAAGTATGGTATTTGACTTTGATTTCATGCTTGTTGGGATCATACCAGCTGTAAATAGGTACTGGCACCTACTGAAGTGTTCACCTGCAGTCGACTGGTGTCCCATCCAGGGAAAGTTATTTCTCCAGTTTTCCAATTAAAAAGGGCCCTTAGAGCCCCCCGGGTAAAATTTATGAGGACCTTTTCACTTACAGAGTGTCCTACCTATTAATTCATCATTTACTATGAACTTATTACTTGCTTACTACACCACCATAATTATGAATACTTATTTTAAATTTCTTCATTAATTTCATACTAGTATTCCTTCTTGATACTTAATTATTGTACATATATTTTCATGTGATCTTATTATGTGTAGACATTTTTATCAGATATGAATTGAAATAACATAGTACCTACATATAACTCATATATGGATGAGAAAAAAAAGAAATCTTATGTTTCATTTTGGTCATTTTGAAGCCAGTGGTTTTTTTTGGGATCATTAATAGCGTGATTATTCCATATTATTGTGTATTCATTTCTTTACACCTGATTGGATGAACTATACCCCCAGTACTATCAGATGCCATGGCAATGCCCATTTTATCGATATCATTAATGCCTATTAATTTCCAGCAGCCTTTAATTGCATGGTATTTGCATAAGTATCAGACCATCAATCATCATCATCTTTTATCATCTTTAATATTTTGGTATTCAGTGTGAAAAAGTCACATATTCATTAATTTTTTATGATTTGATTGCTTGGAGATCTGTCGAAGCACTTAACTTTAAATCGGCAATATATAGCCAATCATGTTTTCATGTGCTATTAAACCCTGTACATATGTATATACTGTCTAAGCACAATGTCATCTTGATCAGTGAGATGCATGTCACATGGTCTGGTTGGTAAAATCAAGCCATTTGATGACTTCATTGACTTGCCTAATAGTTGGGACACATAGATGGTTATTGTTTGTGCACCTTTTATGGCACATTTTAAGTGTTTATGTGTGCCCTTTAGAATTTTACTGTGTTTAAAGGCATGAGGGTGGAGCCTGGAGAAAACACTGCTTTTAAGTTAGATGATGGTATCAAAACCAGCATAAGCTGAAGCCTCTTGAGTTACTTGTAGGCTCAGGTAGAGACTTGACACTTTTTAAATAAGGGAAGTTTACTCAGGTAGAGACTTGACACTTTTTAAAGAAGGCAAATTGACTCAGGTAGAGACTTGACACTTTTTAAAGAAGGCAAGTTGACTCGGGTAGAGACTTGACACTTTTTAAAGAAGGCAAATTGACTCCGGTAGAGACTTGACACTTTTTAAATAAGGCAAGTTGACTCAGGTAGAGACTTGACACTTTTTAAAGAAGGCAAGTTGACTCAGGTAGAGACTTGAGACTTTTTAAAGAAGGCAAATTGACTCAGGTAGAGACTTGACACTTTTTAAATAAGGCAAATTGACTCCGGTAGAGACTTGACACTTTTTAAATAAGGCAAGTTGAGTCAGGTAGAGACTTTACATTTTTTAAATAAGGCAAATTGACTCCAGAAGATTAGATACCTTTTAAAATAATGTAAATTCCAATGTCAATTTGATATTTTTAGTGTTTATTATTTCAGTAAAATAAATAGCATGCTTTTACAACTTTGGTGTTACACATTTCCCATTCACATGAATGACAAATTGATCAATTTGCAAGACACTGTCCACAGATTATCAGTATGGCCAGAAAATTTAAAAGGGCAAAAGTGGTTCCACTAGACTGAAAATGTGCCACACACCTGTGTTAAACATGTATGAAATGCAGTTTTTAAATGACATGTGACATGTTTTAATCAAGGAACTTAAAGCCTTTGTGTAAAATGCTTGAATATTGTAATTATATATATATAAAAAAAAGATTTCTTTGGAATTTGAAACGTTATTTCTGTAACTTTGTAAAGTTTTCTCATTCTTTGATTGTAAAGTTTCGTCAAAATAACTTTTTCTGTAGAGTTCCTGGATGTAAATTGATTTATGAAGCAAACACTGATGCAAGTTTAAAACAGTTATTTATACAGTAAGGAAAAGGTTTCACCTGAATATAAGCACCAACATTTGGTAATGACTAGTTGATACCTTTGTTTACATGGAAAGTAAAATCTAAATCCTACATGAGCTATTTCTCCAAACGTTATACCCATATCCAAGCAGTCTGATTGGTTTAATGTCAATTTTAATTTCAGTGTCATTCAGTTGTATTGTTTGATTGAGAAATGATTCTACTATCACAATGATATATATCAGTAAATCCGAAATGTTATCATCTCTGGCACCATGTCATAAATAAAGTCATGACATCACAATGACACACCATGTCATAAGTAAAGTCATGATGTCACAATGACACACCATATCATAAGTAAAGTCATGGCATCACATTGAGACATCATATCATAAGAAAAAATCATGATATCACAGTGACACACCATGTCATAAGAAAAGTTATGTCATCACAGTGACACCATGTCATAAGGAAAGTCATGATGTCACAATGACATCAAAGTTTTTGACTGTATATTGGGAATTTTATTACTGCACTTAATGACATTATACCAATTATAAAGCATATATGCATTTAAGCACAATGTTTATGCAGGTTTCTGTATTGCTGTTGTTTGCATTTAATGTTACATTGTCCATACCTTACAGCCAGCTGTGGAGATTCGTGCAATTGTTCGGAAGGAGAAAGGTCTGCCAGGACTAGTTGACTTACTTACCTATGAGCTTGACAGGGTCATATGTGCTGCTGCCACAGCTCTCAGAAATCTTTCTCTAGATGAAAGGAATAAAGAATTAGTAGGTAAGTAAAATCTGATGTAAGTATGTTGGGGTTGGGTAACAATTGAAAGAGTACTTGTTATTATATTCTCGTGCCCCTGAATTGTGAGAGTAAAAAAAGTTATTTTGGTAATTTACACAGGTTTCTATATTATATGTCACTGATGTCACATTACTATACACAGGTCTCTACTATACATAGCACCATACACAGGTCCTTATAACTTGGATACAGTCGTCGATATATGTTTGGTTTGCCAATATATTCTTTTCTTTTTATTTCACCAATGATAATCCGTTGAAAATAGATTATCATTAATTAAGAGCATGCCTTGGGATATTCAAGGTGTTTTCCGGGATGATTAATCCTATTAATAGCCAATTTACACATGACGTTGACCCAATCCAAAATGAGGCCTGGATGCGGTCTATTTCAGGACAACTGGATCAGAGTTATCAAATGTGAAATTACGCCATGTAATCCGAGTAGTAAAGCAGAGGGTGCTGCACTAAATTTTTGCATGTTCCCAGGCCATCAGTCTATGTTGATCTGTTATATGATAAAACTTGTAACAATTTTAGCACTTAAATGTTTTTATTTTATTGCTGACATTTTTTGTGAATTGCTCTTTTTTAGTAATTCTGGTTTTACATTTTTTTACTTTACCAAAAATGACTGCATCAAATTGTCCAAAATTGAAAAAAAATCCAAGCATAGAAAAATGAGAGATATATGTTTTTATCTGCCCCTGATAATTCCGAAATAATTAAAAAAATATGTGCAACAATTAAATGAATAAATAATTGTTCCTAATATTGTAATGAGTTTCTGTCTGTGACTTTCATTTACCATATATACTCGCGTATAATCCAACACCAACTGCAAATTACATAGACCCAGATCTGCCGTTGCATCATGCGCCGGCAGATCTGGATCTATGCAGTTTGTAAGGACTAATCAGTAGAACAAACAACATAGACCCTGATCTGCCAGCACATTATGCGATGGCAGATCAGGATCTAAGTTGTTTTTGCATTTGGACTCTGATTATGATTATGCACGAGTATATATGGTATTCATTTGCTTACTACTTGTTGTTATAATATCAGGCATACATATTTTAATAACTGGAGCATAACTCAAGCAACAAATTATCCAAACTTTATTTTGAAGGATGATTCAGATCCGTTTGTTCTTTACTGAATTATTAAGTCTGTCAATACTTTCTGAATACAAAACACTTTGATAGACAATGCATATGTATCATGTTTTCTGTACTCATTGACATTAAAACTTTCCCAGTGCTAGAGAAGTCACATTTGATATACGAGATCTGTCGTGAATAATTTAATATTTATGATATAATGTACCTGATTTTTCACCTAACAAAATAAAACTCCCTTGCATTAGAACAAATGTTCAAATTGAAAGAAAAAAATGCACAATTTTGAGAAACAGCAAAGTTTTTAATTTATGAAGGAAAATAAAAACTTTTTTTTGTTGGTAATTGTCCATGTTTAAAGTTTTAAAAGGATCAAATATTTAGAGGTTTTACTATATATATCAAGATCCAGACTTTGAGCTAATTTGTACATCAGCAACTTATGATGACCTTGATATTGTTATCACAATTTTATTACTATAATTGTACTTGCTCTCTAACCATTGGATGGTTGATTGCTTGCTTTTTAATGGCACATTTCAGTTGTTTATTTGGCTGTATCATACAGATGAAATGGGAGCCAAGTACTTTTCCCCCAAGAACTTAACGGAGGCAGCCAACTAGGCTGGCCTAGCTGGGTATCAAATCTGTAACCCTTGAATTACAAGTTTCCCTGTTTTGACAAATCGTAAAGAAGGATCCAAAATGGCAGAATGTGAAACAGTCTGCAAATAAAAAAAAGTTATAACTGCTTGCAATTGTAAATATTTTACTTAATCACATATTGATGTTTACTTTAAAGGATGCATGATACCTATGACAATTTGAGGGTAAAGATATGATATATCGTATGGCAATAAAAATGTTTTACTGATATGTATCACTGACTCTTACATTACATGTAACACAGCAGTTACTAGTATTGTAACAAAACTGTGATGAATATTTGATACATATTTTCGCTTTTTATTGTGTGAAATAAAGGAATCTGCTTCATAAAATAGTCTGCAGTTTCCATGTTGTAACCCCTGACTATTCTGTTCTAAAAAAAATCATCCAGATTTGTTCTTCTAATCCTTCAGTTTTATCTAAACTTTATACCATCAAGTCAAATGTTGTAAAAAAATTGTGCCTTTTTAAAAAGAAGAATTCACTTAGCCGAGACTTTCTCCCAAACCGTTTGTTCATTTAGTTGTATACGAGTTTCTTTCATATTTATGTTGCAGCTGGATGCATGCATTTTTTTTCTGAACAATTCAAGTGTTTGGAATTTTAATGGTAATTTTTCATCCCGTTATATCTATCCCAGTTTATACAAATTTTATAACATATAGTGGTATTTTTTCAGGAAAATATGCCATGAAGCAGTTAGTAAGTAACTTGCCACAGGATAATCGTCAACGAGAAACTAATGACGAGACAGTGAGTGCTGTACTGGCTACACTGAATGAAGTCATACAGCACAACCAAGACTTTGCCAAGTAAGTACCTCCAGTACCTATGTATACCGCTGTTCATGGAAGTCATAAATGTGGCCTGCGTTGTCAGTTAGGGAGTCTTGTACTGTGGGGTGTTCCAATAATGCTGTGTCCTGATAATGCATGAAAACACAAGATAGTGTAATTATGTTAAATTATTTTATGATTGGTTACCACGTGGCAGGAATTAAGATAAAGTGAAATAAATTAGGAAACAATGATAAAACTAAATTTGACCAAAAATTAATAGGATACATATCATATCCGCATAAGAGAAAAAGCAGTATAATGAGAGGCTTTATAAGAAGGGACCATAGAGCAGTATACCGAGTCTTTATAAGGAGGTACCACTGAGCAATATAGTGAGAGGCTTTATAAGTAGGGACAACTGAGCAGTATACTGAAAGGCTTTATAAGGAGGGATCACTGTACTTCTAACGATGTTTTGAGATGCTCAGTAGTACACATGCAGTTTCACACAGCTAATGAGAACAATCACTAAGATGTCGTTTCCATCCTAACTTTAAGGAAAATTACTGAATAATTTTGTCAACCAATACCCTTTTTGTCATCCCATCCTATGATATATATGGTACCCCACTCACTCAGTTATCTAATATGTAGAACACGGGTGCAGGATAACTCTTTCTCACATTCTTATATGTGTATGATCGTGTTTTCCATTGTAGAACACCAGTGCAGGATAGCTCAGTCCTATCTCACATGTGACCTTGATCCTGACTTGTGAACTATTTTGACCTTTTACTGCGAGCATAATGCACACAAAGTAGCAAAAACTTACAGATTTCCATCATTACTTAAACGTTCTTTCACGATAATCAAGAAAACATTAATTGCATTTATGTACTAAAATTAGCAGCAGTTGAAGTTAAGTTTCCTGCAAACAGTCCATTTTGCACCAATTGATCTAACTACATATATGGCTTCCTTACTCCAATTTCAAGCCATCTTGAAAATTTTGTTATTGCTACTGCTGAATGAAAGGCATATTGACATGGAGTTTTCACTAAAAGGCTTATTATTATGTCTAATTGGTTCTAAATGAAAATTGCTCTGATCTGATGTCCAATATGGTCACCATAGTGGCCATCTTTAAAATCTTGTTATTGCTACTCTTCCTGAGTGAAAAGTAATATTGGGTTTTTACCAGAAGACTTCATATGAGGACTAGTTGGTCCTAAATGAAAAGGGTTCCATTTGCACATCCAATATTGCAGCCACAGTGCCCATCTTGAAAATCCTGTTATTGCTACTTCTCCTGAATGCATGATTGTATCAACAAGGAGTTTTGACTAAATGACTTCTTGTGATGTCCAGTTAGTCCTAAATGAAAATGGTGCTGCCCAGACATCCAATATGACTGCTTCAGTGACCATCTTGAAAATCTTGTTATCACTACTCCTGAATGAATTGTCATATGAGCATGGGGTTTTCACTGAAATACTTCTTATGATGTCTAGTTGGTTGTAATAAAAATGGTGCCAATCTGACTTTCACTGTAAACCTAACTTATTACGCTCTATCTTAAGGTAAGCAATTTTCAATAGGTGTTTTGCTTTTGGAAAGTTACATCATATTCACAATATGTCATTTTGACTTCAACCCTCATTTTTCATTATGTTTCATTGTAGCATAGGAAAATTCCATCCGCGGGATCAAAATTTTGCATGTGGATAAATTATAATATATTGTAGGTCCAGAGGTTATTCAGTGGGCACAGAGAACTAATTGACCTCTCCATACAGCGTATGTAGCTCCGCCCGCTTATGGGAGATAACTATTGTTCTTCCTTAGCCAGACAAGTTTAAATATAGCATGTTCATCACTAGAAAGCAGAGCAAAATTCGACGATCTTCCTCTGAAGTTTTCTCACGAGTTTTTGAGAGATATAGATTTATCATTGAAAAGCAAACAGGGGTTCAGGTATGTCTGAATACGATGTAATCATGTTTTGGAGCGAGGACAACATCATATTAATGTCTGCAAAATGCCACAGAAGTATGAAAAAGAATGAAAAGCCTCATATGATTCACATTGACATGAAGCCGACAGAGATATCTCTTATGATTCACATTGACATGAAGCTGACAGAGATATCTCTTGCACACTGTACTTGTCAGGCAGAGTAAGTTATATGATGTTTTGTTAATGGATGAAACATTAGAAAATTTAAGTGTTTCTGGAGGTATGAAACTGTGATACAAATTGTTGAACTTTATGAACTGTCAACCACAGTAAATTAAATTGTTGCCTTCTAATTGTAGACCAAATTGGCCTGTTAGAATACAGTGTTTGCTGAAATGCCACAAATTTTATTTAATTTTTTTAATGAAATAGAAAATTTATCTATTTGTATTTTGTTTCTTTTTCTCTCTCATTCACTATTTAGACCACCTACAATCAGTCCCATATCTTCAATCTCATAAATATGCCATACTTTGACAGATGCTCTTTTAATAGTATTGAGACTACATGGGATTATATAACATTATGTCAAGTAAATAAAAACATTGCTGGGTATTTGGAAATGCATGTAGGTGTCATATCCTGTGTAAGGGTAATAAAAAGATTGACCATAGCTGGACACAAAAATATCAGTGATTTATGGTGTGAAGGTTTCTAGGGGCATCAGACAAGGGTAAAAAATTAATTAACAATAAGAATATTTATAAACTGTATGTCAAAAATATCGTCGGGTCTGACCTTTGTACAAATGTATTTATTTGAGTTGATTTTCGATTGGTTTAAATGTTCATGAGGCCTTATGCATTGTTTAATCCATCTCAGACATTTCTGTAAGTTTGTTTTTGGCTTTGGCAAAGGCACAAACTTAGCACCATTTTCTAATCGTTCAGGATATTGGTCATCCTGTTACACAAGCCTCTTTACCATTTTTAAATCCCACTTGTCACATACAGAAGTTTACATGGCTGAGTCACACACAATACAAAAAAACGATCAGTCAGTTTGTTTACTTAGAAAACCGATAGAGCGTAGTTTGTCAAAGGTAATGGCAGACGGTGTAAGCATGCATGCACTAAATTAGAAATTTCCAGTTTGATTGGCTGATAGAAGCTGTCAATCAAAGTTTGCGGAGAGGTAAATTGAATTCCCAAAGAGAGTAACGTATATATTTGGCCAAATTGCTACAAATGATGAAAATGATGTGCTGCACAACTTTTTATTAAGAAAAATTCCCTTGTAGGTGCCCACTATAAAAATCCATCCCAGTGAGAACTCCACAGTTACATCCAATAGTAGCTACGTGGCAACAGTAATAAAATGAAAATGGTTTTAGGTTCAAGTCTACTATTGTGTACAATTTACCCATATGTAGGCTTTCTACAGAAAAATTTTAAAGAAATTTTTCTCGATAATTTCAGCAAATTAGTGACTTACTTTCTTTTAAATATGGTATTTAATAGACCATCATATATAGGCTGGTTCTGTAACCTATAAAATAATTTCTTGCCTGTGACCACATAGCATGACCATTATGAACAGTAGTCATACATGATCAGTTACAAAATCAGTTATTTATGCATTAACTAAAAAAAAAAAAAACTTAACATTTACTTAATTACCACATGCAAATCTGATTTTTGAGTGACTCCACAAAATTCCACACTTCAAACCAGCTGGAGTTGGCATAATTGTCAGCCCAAATTGGATCTGAACAAAAGCACTCTGACAATTTTGACTAGAACAAAACAATATTCCAAGTCTGCTAAGTAGTATTCTGGTATTATCAGAAATAAGTCATTCTTGCTGTGTAATCCTTTAGATCCTTATGTCAGGAGGATGGGGTGACCAGGCTGATGCATATTACACGTAACCAGAGCAAGTTCACCTACAGGACTGTGAAATATGCAGCTGCTGTAAGTATTTACCAGGGACTTATGTGAACTGTTTAATGCCTTATTTTTGTAGCAAAGATTTAAGCTACTTTATTAGCTTGATGGACATATTTGATTCAGTCATTAGAGTGTTTGGAAACAGCATACATCTGTGTCCTTCCCAACACTATAAATTATGCAGATATACTATATCCAGAGAATATCCATTTCCTTATTTCGTAGACAGAGTCATCCCAAATTTTACCTTGTGCTGGATAAATCTGTTTAAATAAGTGCACATCATTTGTCCAGTATTACAATATAGAGCTTATAATGCACCCAAATTGTACACAGTCGGGTAAATTGCTTCAGAATTGTGCTGTGATAAACAATGCATATTGTGGTTTGAGAAACATCTTTCCCATGTGTGTAAACAGGATAGTGAAATTTAACCATTGGAGGGAGAAGGGTTTTTACCATTTACCAGGAATAAGGCTAGAAACAAATATTCAACCATATATTGAGATTTCTTTATCCTATCTACAGATATTGAGGGAGAATCTACTAGTCTTATGCTTAGTTCAGTTATTGAGGTTTTACTATATTTTGTAATAATGATTCACCAAACAGGCTATTGCTAAAGTGTGGGACAATGATAATTCATATATTATAAATTCTTTATAATTAAATGCTGTGCAACGAGATACGAATGCTAAAAAAAATGTCATCTCATGACAGCAAGGCCTGAGACAAGGATAAATATTTATCTTTAAAAGAGTTATTGGGCATGTTTAAAAAAGGTATGGTTTTGGGATCTGAGGAAGTTTTTGTCCTCTTATTATTACACACATATGCAGAGATAAATATGAAAGATAATATTACACAAAAAATCACAAAGTAATTTTTACATTATTTGAGAAATGGGTTTTCTTGCATAAATTGATTCCCAGATATAGAATTTATTCATGTGAATACCACTGAAATTCAATGAAGTGACTTCCTGAGATGTCTAGTTCCTTAGCTGCATGCTCATTAGAGAGCAATTTCACTGATTTTTAATTCTCATGTATTTCAGGTTCTTAAAGGTTTATGGAAGTTCAAAGTGCTACATAGTGACTTGAGCCGACTTGGTTACACAGAAAAAGATTTCAATCCCACAATCACTGCACGGTGAGTATGATGTTTTACTGTAAGGTTCCTTTAGTTTGAAGATGAGGTAAAGGAAGGCTTGTTTCAGCATTTTCAGAAAGAAAAAGAATTGGAAAAGCCGTTGAAAACATTTTCATACGCCAGAGTGTGTCTTTTATTTATGCTTATATTTATAATAACCATTTATCTTAAAATGACAAATATAACATATTCACTTTACAGAACTTTGTTTCAAAATTAACAGCTTATTGTCTCCCTTTGGAAGCTTCATATGAATGGGGTAGTTTTTTCTCCCAGTAGTGATAATGGCAGCAATTTTTTTGTTATCTGTGGTCAGGTTTTTGAAACTAATTTGCAAGGATGGTTAAGTATAGCATGGTTTATGAATAAGCTGTTGAACTGCATAACCCTTGTGATTGGCTTGTGTGTGTTTTATAATTCACTAATATTGTCAGACTTTTAAAAACATGATATTAATGACAATATTGAAACAGTTCCTAAGTATTTACCATATTTTCTTTGCACAGAAAATTGAAACATTTCATGTGACTATAATTTAATTTTTCAGGCCTGATGGGACAGGTCAACCACACAGCAATTTCTCCACTCCATATAATACCCTCAGTCGCCCAATGGCAAGTCAGGGATATGATGACACCACACTGTCCTCTAACCGTGGGATAGCTCGCAATGGTGGCTACGCTGGATATGGCAAGCAGGATGGATATTCCAGTAATAGCGGTGGGATGATCCAAGGACATAGTAACCCAGCCCTAGCTCCAGATCAAGGTCAGATGAAATTTAAATAGAGCAAATTTGCATTGTTGGAGATATTCAGATTTAACACATATTAAAGTATTCTTAGCAGAGTCTAACATTGGTTTCAAATGGCATCACAAATAGTATACATCTAAAAATGTATTAATGCAAATGGCATACAAATGGATAAAGAAAGTTCCTCTTACACTATCTTTAATAATTCTATACCATTCCTTACGCTGTTAATACAAACAGTATGCATTCAACTTCAATTATGAACGCAGTCATAATGTTAAAACTGCTGCCATGCTGTCCCATGGCTTCTTTCAGAGGTTTGCAGGCTCTAACTTTACAGCTTTTTCCGGTCATTTACTATTTCATCAATTTATTTTTAACATTTTATTTGGTTTTATTATAAAGGGTTTTTTTCCCTAAAGGATCTTTCAATAATTATTTGAGGAAAAATATATTATTGCCAATTATGATGCAGATGACATTAGCACATGATTGTTCAAGGTCAACCTCCCTTCCAGGGTTATACCAACTTCTTGCCACTTATTTTGGTTGCTGAAAATTTGTGTTATAAGAGCCTTAACTTTCAAGGGTGAATCACATGTTTGGGCTAACGGAGAAAAGAATTGCATGACATAATTAAAGCCCATGTAAAAGAAAATCACTTGATCCTATTGTCAGTCTATTTGCATTAATTTATATTTAGATGCAGCACTGGATACCATTTGCAGTGCCATTTGAAACCATGGTGAAAAACTGTCACCCTCTTTGTAATAGGATGAAACCAGGTGGAGTTGGATCTAGCAAAGACATATAACAAAAGCATGTGAATGAGATTTTTATTTATGATATGAGTAACGAATACTTAATTTCTGACAGCATAGACTAATGACCTTACAGCAATCTTACACAAATTAAACTAAATAATTTAAAATCTTAGCCTCAACATGTACACTAAGTTCATCAACAGATCTAAAACAAATGGTATCGTTCATTAGTGGATATGATCAAAGTTTAGTTCATCAACAAATGTAATAATTGAGATCTATTGTCAATGGATATGATCAGTGCATAGTTCATTAGCAAATATAATAAATGGTATCGTTCATCAACGGATATGATCAATGAATAGTGCATCATCAAATATAACAACAGGTATAAATTTATCAACAAATATGATTAATATATTGATTTATCAACAGATTAATGTATGGATTTATCAACAGGTATGATTAATTTGTGGAATTATCAACAAATATGATTAATGTATGGATCTATCAACCGATCTGATTAATGTATGGATTTATCAACAGATATAATTAATGTGTGGATTTATCAACAAATATGTTTTTTTTTATTAATGTTCATCATCAGGTATGATGTTGCATTATTGTTAGAGTAAAACAGCAGATAAAAAGAAAATGAAAAAAATTTTTTTTTCCCATTGCTGGTTTTGAACCCAATTTGCCAGGATGCGAAGCGGCCATCTTTACCATTACACCACGCAAGTGTCTTACAAAAAGTTTGAAATTTCTTATATAATGTTATCAGTGTCTATTGATGGCGCAGTGAAATATCACAATTATTTAATTTGGAAAATCCAGTAATTCCTTGTCTAGCATAAAATAAAGTGCTATCTTTAAGTTTTGAAAGTCAACATGCCTGCCACATCAGTGCATCATTGCATAACATTGCATCTTCAGTAGAATATTATTGTATTCCTAAAGTTCTCAACATGTTATGATCAAGCTCCTGTATAGCCTGCATTAGCAGAATCATAACATGATTTGCAGTCAAGACACTCCATTTTCGGCAGAATACCGTATTACTCGTGTATAAGCTAATACCAACTGCAAACTGCATAGACCCAGATCTGCCATCGCATAATGCACTGGCAGGTCTGGGTCTATTCAGTTTGTAAGGACTAATCAGTAGAACAAACAACATAGACCCTGATCTGCCAGCTCATTATGCGATGGCAGATCAGGGTCTATGTTGTTTGCATTTGGACCCGGCTTATATGTGAGTATATATGGTACCTGTCTTAGGTCACAACTTCGTGTATTCTAAATAACATAAGAAAGCATTTTCAACAGACTTGCATGATGTTGTTATACTCTTTCACTCGGGTTTATTTCTGTCATTTTTATTGTTATTCACAAGTATTGCAGACACCTGACTGATGTGAAGTGGGCACGGCAAAATATCATGCACATAAGAAAATTATTTTCTTATAGATTAAAGAGAAGAAAATTTAGCTTGTAAATGAATCATTCAATAAAGTTGAATTTTACGTAACTTTTCCTTTTCTTGGAACATGTTATGACTGGAATACATGGTGATCTTGGAGTGACCATCCTCAATAGGATATTATGCTTGGTGAGACCAGACTTTTTTAGAGTTCTCAATTTTTTGTTTCCATCGTGAAGATTGTCTCATAATAAATGTGAAGGACAAAGACTCCATTTACCAATCTTGCTACTGTATTGCAGTTTTGTTGACTGAAGTTTCATAAGTTATTTCTTTTTTTCAGACCACTTTATCCATGGCAGCCGGAATCGAGTAGATGACATCCCTATGTCTGACATGGGACCAGGATATGCACCAATAGTCGAACGAAATCAAAGAGTGAAACCGCCAGTTGGTGGGGTGCCTATATTACCCCATCTTCCACCGGTAAGAACTGGGATATTTCAAACAATTTGATATAATTTGGATAATATGATAATAAAGATTTCTTTTTCTGTACTGATGTTTTTTTTAATGGAGTGTAACACACCAGATGTTTGCAACACATCTGTAGCTTAAGACAGCATTTCAAATACAAGATTTTTTTTTCAAGTTCATTTCATCTTCAGTTTTTCAGACTGGAGAAAACAAAGATTTATTTTTTTGTTTCTTTTTACACATGGTAAATCATGGAATTTGAACATTTGATTGGTAGATGGTAGAATCACAGGTCTCAATGGGTTTTATAATTTTGGTGGTTTTTATACCATGGTTATATTGTGTTATAAATATATGTAAAAGAATGACTTGGAAATCAACATTACAGAAATGAGAAGTCTAGAAATTTCATGGAAAAATTCCCATCCTTGTGTTTCCACATTTTCCTACAGTGCTTACCTGAGTATTGTTGTTTCATTTATTTATTTAAATTATTTTCATGGTATTATTCACTTTTAATTGATAGAAAAGTAAGGATTCATAATTAATTTTTATTTGATATTTTTTAGTACCGTTTTGTCATACTGGGCAGTTTTTACTATATTGACTTTTAAAAAATTGTATATAGAAAAAGGCAGAGTAAAGTCGTCACTATCTTGGTATAAAATAGTAATGTTTATTGTAATATTGATAAAGATTTACAAAATAGGTGATGTTTAATATAAATATTGACAAAGATTTACAAAATGGGTAATGTTTATTGTAAATATTGATAGATTTATTAAATAAGTCATGTTCATTGTAAATATTAATAAATTTATAAAGTAGGTAATGTTTGATGTAAATATTGATAAAGATTTATAAAATTGGTACTGTTTATTGTAAATACTGCTAAAGATTTATAAAATTGGTCATGTTTAATGTAAATATTAATAAAGATGTTTAAAATCGGTAATGTTTAATGTAAATATTGATAAAGATTTATCAAATAGGTACTGTTTAATTGTAAATATTGATAAAGATTAATAAAAAAAAAAGATTGAAGTTTCAACTGTCAAATCAATCTCGTTCTGCTTTCATACCCAAATGTCATATGCCCTGATATATATTTAGATATATTTACTTGACAATACAGATTCAATATACAGAAGTTGGATATTTAAATTACATTGAATGTCATATGTCTGACATGTATTTAGACCTATTTACTTGACAGTAAGGATTCAATATACATTTTCTAAGTGCAAGTAATGTTTATATGTTTATCTTTGAAGAGTATGATTTTAAAATAAGAAAGTTCATTGCTATGCCAACTTGAACTGAGCATTTATCCACCATGATGAAAATTCCCATGAGGGGCCACCTTATTAAGTAGTGACACCTTGTGCGCTAACAATGCAAACTGTATAAAATAGGTACTGTTTAATGTAAATATTGATACAGATTTATGAAAATGATGGAAGTTTCACCTGTCAGATCATAGTTTGTATTTGAAGTTGTACTTGACTTGTTTTGCTTTTTAATGAAAAGTAATTTTATTTGCATTTTGAAATAACATCTCAACCAAAGTTTCAGTGATAGGGTGATGAAATAAGTTGTAAGGGAAAATTTTACTTCATTCAAAACACAATAATTGCTTTTAAAATTAAGTAAGTCTGGAACTCCAGTAATTGAAAACTATTCTGGGAGAAAACAATCTCAGAATCTGAATCAATGAGGTTCTGCCTTCACACTGAAGTAAAGGGTTACCAAGATGCTTAGAGGAGTTTTAAATTTCAATTTAAAAAAATGGATACCCAAAATAAGAAGAGGCAATGTTTTAGTGCTGTCTTGTTCTTTCATCAGCATAATACTGTCTGCCCAAGTTTTAGCTTCAGGCAGCGCAGTGCATATGCCACCAACCAAGTCTCTCTTGAACTACTGCTGGGTCTGTGGTTTATAAACTTGTAGATAAAGTATTTAGTCTGTATTATATGACTATGACTAACATATCTTATTTTTCTCCTCACCTGACTCATCTTGTGCATCTTGTTGACTTATGAAACATAGCTTAAATAGATTTCACCATGTATATTTAAAATGAACACAAATTACCCACAAAAATTCTTTTTATTTGTATTTATGTCATAAAGCAGAATGTATTATGCTCGGATGTTGTTTCATCCATCGATCAGTCTGCCTGTTACTAATTTCATTTCCACACATTAACTCAAGTTGTCCACCATCTACAGTTACCAGACTTTGTGGATGGCTTGCACTATAGGAAGAAACCTATCGATTTTGGGGTCAAAGGTCAAGGCCAGTGTAACTGAAAGAAGACCAATAGTTTTCACACAATAACATCAGTTTTACTTCACATACCTTGACCAAAATTGGTGGATAGCTTGCACTTGATGAAAGGAAGAAACATATCAATTTTGGCTACAACAGGTAAAAAGTTCTAAAAAAAATTAATGGTTTCTGCACATTAAGTTTAGTTCAAGACTGCATACTTTGACCAAAGGTGGAGCTCAGTGAGACCTATTGGTCAATAATCTCACAGGTCAACCGTACCATTCTAGTGTCTACATAGAGAATATTAAAAACAGGGCAATTGTATAATGCGATGTTGTGTGTTACTCTTGTTTGCTGTTTCATTTCATCTCTAATCAGTTTGCAAGTTGTCGATATGTTTTTTAAGAAATGAAAATTCTTTCCTTACGAAGGACATTATCAGCTTCCATGTTCTTGTACTTTTTCTGTCAATTTATGTATTCATTTTTCAATACTTCTGTATACTGCACCTCTCAGACAAAATGTGAATCTTTATAGCAGTGTAGGATACTGGAGAAACCAGAGGAAAATGCCAACATTGGGAGGGCAACCACCTGCCCTTGAAATTGTCAAAACCTGGGATCAAACCTGGGCTGTGTTCAATAAAGTTAACATTAGATGGTGTTAGGCTAGCACTAAGCCAACATTCTTACTGTTTTGGCTGCCTGTGAATGGCACTAGTTTGCAAAAGCTAACAATTGAGAAACTAACTAGCTGTAAGCAATTTTCATGCAAATTTTGTTTCATGCACAGAAGAGCTTGCCAACTGGGATATGTAATCAGGGGTTGGAGAACCTGGTTGCATATTTAAATTACATTGAATGACACATGCCTAACATGTATTTAGACATATTTACTTGGCAATAAGGATTCAATATACATTTTCTACAGGCAAGTAATGTCTGTATGTTAATCTTTGAAGAGCATGATTTTAAAATAAGAAAATTCATTGCTGTGCCACCTTGATGTGAACATTTATCCACCATGATGAAAATTCCCATGAGGGTACACCTTATTAAGTAATGACACGTTGCCTTCTGTGCCAACAATGCAAACTGATAGCCTTACTGAACACAACTGTAGGGTCGCAGAGGTACACAGTGAGTGCCTTACTGCTGTTCTATCCAGGCCTTTAAGACCACAAAATACCAGCATGAGAGGTGCAAAGTGAGTGCCTTACTGCTGTTCTATCCAGGCCTTAAAGACCACAATATGCCAGCATGAGTGGTAAAAAGTGAGCCTTACTGCTGTTCTATCCAGGCCTTTAAGACCACAATATGCCAGCATGAGTGGTAAAAAGTGAGCCTTACTGCTGTTCTATCCAGGCCTTCAAGATCACAATATGCCAGCATGAGAGGCCAAAGTGAGCACCTTACTGCTGTTCTATCCAGGCCTTCAAGACCACAATATGCCAGCATGAGAGGCCAAAGTGAGCACCTTACTGCTGTTCTATCCAGGCCTTCAAGACCACAATATGCCAGCATGAGAGGCCAAAGTGAGCACCTTACTGCTGTTCTATCCAGGCCTTCAAGACCACAATATGCCAGCATGAGAGGCCAAAATGAGCACCTTACTGCTGTTCTATCCAGGCTTCTGAGACCACAATATTCTTATATCAGTGTCTTCAAGATTGCATTACACAAGTTAAGATTTGTTGTTCAGCAGATGTAATATAAATAAAGTTAAAACTTAAGCCAAACTTTTACATTTCTTGGAATCTTAAAATCACAATCTCATTTGACTTGGATGTAATATAAAAAAGTTTAAACTTAAACAAAACTTGGACAGTTTTTATGCACCTGCCAAAAGGCAGAGCAGATTATGTTATGATGTAGATCTGTCTGATCTGACTGGCTGTCTGTTACCAATTTAGTTTCTATACAGTAACCTGAGTTCTCCAAAATCAGCAGTTATATATTTACCAAGCTTTGTGGATGGCTTGCACTTGGGGTAAAGAAGAAGCCTATCGATTTAGGGTTAAAAGGTCAAAGTTGAAGGGCACTGACTTAAAGAAGGAAACTGGTTTCCACACAATAACTTAGTTCTACATAACAGACCTGGACCAAACTTTGTGGATTGTTTGCACTTGCAGTAAGGAAGAAGCCTATTGGTTTTGGATATATAAAAAAAAGTCAAAGGTCAAGGTCACTGACTGAAAGAAAAAAATGGTTCCAGCATGTATCTTCACCAAAGTTTATGATTGGCTTACACATTTGGTAGAAAGAAATCTGTTCATTTTGGGGTTCAAAAGGTCAAAGGTTAATGTCGCTTGGACTAAAAGAAGAAACATGTTTTTTGCATAATGATTTTTGTTCTAGACCACATACCTAAACCAAAGTTTGTGGAGGGCTTGCACTTCAGGTATGGAAGAGGTCTATTAATATGGGGGTCAAAAGGTCAAAGATTAAGGCCTTTGTGGCTCAAAGAAAATGGGTTTTGCATAATAATTTTTCTTCTTGCACAAGTTCTTTGATCAAACTTTGTTGATGGCTTGCATTTGTGGGAATAAAGAAATTTGGAGATTCTCTGGTGTAAAGGTCAGAGGTACCAGTCATGGTACATCTAAAGAGAAAAAATGGTTGCTGCACATTAAGTTTAGTTCACGACTGCAAACTTTGACCAAAGGTCCAAGTCGTTGAGATCCATTGGTCAATAATCTCCAGAGTCAACCATGCCCTACTAGTGCATACATAGAAAACTTTTAAATATAGGGTTGGTGTATAATGTGTTGCTCATGGTGCTCTTGTTAGTATTGAAATAGGGTCTTATTTTAACCATTGGGTCCTTTTATTCATAACATTTTATGTTTGGTCCACTGTCCATCTTACAGGCAGATGCATATTTTAAATGGTAAGTCAGTAATAACTACTATTCATTTATCTTAGAGAGTTCAAAGTTGTATCTATTTCTTGCATAAAACTCTCTTTTGAATAGTTTTGTTTAACCTGTATCAGTCAATGTAAGTTATATGTATATATGCAAGGATAACATATATTGCATGCAAATGAATTAGACCTGTAGATGATAATTTAATAAATTGAGTATTTTACTTCTTGGCTTGGAACTAATCGTTTTTTTAAAATTCATTGAGGTATTTTGTGAACACTGCAAAGCAAAACTTACCGTATATAATCGCATATAAGCTGATACCAACTGCAAACTCCATAGACCCAGATCTGCCATCACATATTGTGCAAGCAGATCTGGGTCTATGCAGTTTGTAAAAACTAATCAGTAGAACAAACAACATAGACCCTGATCTGACGGCGCATTATGTGACGGCAGATCAGGTTCTCTGTTGTTTGCATTTGTACTTGGATTATACCCGAGTATATATGGTATGCCCTGAGACTGAGTCTGAATCATCAAGATGTTAGTCATGCCTTTTTTAATGTGTCAAATGGCTTAGTGTCCAAGACTAGTTAGGGTGCATTTGATTATTTGGCTCTATTTTAATTGAGTGTTCTCACAGTGATCAAGTACTATCATTTCAAACATGCATGGAACATCTGGAATTTAACTGTTACCTTATATTGATCAATTACACCAACATACAGCAGGGACTGTTCTTAGGCAGTTGCAATATGCTGACACAATTTGACCAAATACTTAAAATTAAATTGTTTTACTTAATTTGAATGTACTGTAGTATCATACATTTTCGTGGGGAACTAATTTTCGTGGTTTTTGTTGTTGCCACGAAAAACAAATTTAAATACCCAACGAAAAATTAGCCACATATGATGATGACCGACCCACCCCCTACCCCATTTTACTCCTGTGTTTCTTCTCTAGAGATTAACAAAGCTACTAGTATTTGATAAATAAAATATTAGTTTTAAAAATGTTTATTTTATTTTAACCCTTGGAAAAAAGAATTATAAAACATTTAAGGTATCCAATAGCTGTAATTTCCACTCACTGCCTTCAGTCGATATGTGAGATAAGGATAGAGAGGAACAAGAAAAAGCATAACGTATTCGAAAACTAGTAATACTGAAAATGAAAGAAAGAATAATAAAAAATGCTAGTATATGAAAATTAAAATTTGATACTTATTCAAATCAATCCTTCCTTGGAGTACAACTGTTGTTGAAAAATTTAAATCCTCCTGAAAGCACATTTCACTTTATCCATGCACTATTATTATTGAAACATTATGTATATAAAATAATTAAGCAGAGTATTAAAGCTCACACTTCACTGGTTTTCAGACAAAGCCACTGTATCATCATCGTGTCAATCAAGTCACATGGTACACACAAATGCTTTTCAGGCAAATAATCCCCAAATTGCAGAATTAAACAAGTTCAGCTTTCTCAAAACCACTGATAATTAGGTCCAATCTTTCACTCATTGTCACATGAGCTGCAATTATCCATTCATTGTGAATTGGCTTGATTAATCAGGTTGCAAGGTTCACTAATACAGTGAACTGATCTCACCAGTAACATTTTCCTTTTCTGTGATTGTCTCTATGACCTGTTTAGTATACCTGTTGTGGAAGTGTGATTGTAATTCTTCTTTTTACTCTTTATTTATTGTCAAGTCTAGTGGTTGAAGTTCGTCTGTACATGAGGCAGGCACAGTGATTCCACTGTCTTTCAATTTAGTTAGCATCTTTGCACTTTGGTGGGCTCGAAACACATACAATATCGTCACTGCCTGCTGATTGCATTGAGCAAGGGGCAGCCGGTCACATGTTTTGTTCACTTTATGGACACTGGTTTAGGCAAGAGATCATACAGATGTACTTTAATAACTGATTGGCTTAGTGTTGTTGGCTGTGTCACCTTCCTTTGATGTTAAGCACTCAGACAAAAAGATGGTGTAAGTGATTGATCTTGACAGATGTTTTATTTGTGTTCATATAGGTGGTAGTATTTTGTTAGTGTTGTTGGCTACGTTGACTTTCATTGATGTTATTCACTTGGACAGAACGACGGTGTAAGCATTGAATTTGTCAGGTCTTTGATTTGTGCTCATAAATGTGGTAATATTGTTTTAAACATTAAAGTCAACCACCATTTGCGTTGGCATAGTTTTATTCTTTTGCATTCCTTTTTTTGGGTATTTGTAGAGGTTAAACCACAAAATTAAATACTTACTAATATGCAAACTTTGACAGGCAAAACCACGAATTTATAGCTACCGTAGGATATACCCATTTCTCTTTTCATAACAAGGATTAGCAGTGGGAAAAATCAGGTGCATACCTCATCATGACATTTTTAACCATGTCCCTTGGACATTTTTCCACTGATGATTCTTGAAACTAGTAGTAGAAAATACTTTTAAAAAGGAAGTCACAATGATTTCTGAGAATGTTTAATATATTAACAAAAATTTTCTAGTGATATGTAAAGAAAAGAAACTTCTGAAAAAATAATACAGATTTTTTTAGAATAGCATGTGTATAGTAGGTATTTTAAGAGACCACGAATAGCAATATCTCTAGAGTTTTTTCATCTAATCTGTTGTACACTACCATATATACTCGCATATAATCCGGGTCCAAATGCAAACAACAAAGACCCTGATCTGCCGTCGCATAATGTGCCAGCAGATCAGGGTCTATGTTGTTTGTTTTACTGATTAGTCCTTACAAACTGCATAGACCCAGATCTGCCAGCACATTATGCAACAGCAGATCTGGGTCTATGCAGTTTGCAGATGCTATCGCTTATACGCAAGTAAAGATGGTAGTATCACATCAACTCTCAAAGTTAACAGTATTCTCAATACTTTGATTGTTGTTTATATTCCGTCTATTTTCACTATAGTTTTAGATTTGTGTATCATTTGAAGGCTTTTGAGGTGGAAAAATTAGGGTCACAACAGGTTCGGATTACAGGGTACAATATCAGGTATTAATATTTATTCAGCCATACACAGATTTTCTGTCTCAATTTCTGTACATGGGAAAGTGTCCAAAAATGAACATTTTTACTTATAAAATTACAATATCAGAAAATTAATTAATAAGTAATGTGCATAAATTGGGACAAATAAAGTATGACCCTTCACATGAATAACCAGTAGAGCAATTTCAGTCATTCTTGGACAGTGTGAATGAATTGGTAATGATATCCTTCTGCATGTTTACCTTGAAAAGGGGAATCATTGGTATAGTTTTCTGTTCAGAAATATTAAAACATTTGGAGGTCCATTATATGAAAAGAAAATCATTTGTCAGTAACCTTGTAATACGTATCACAAAAACTTAATGGAATTGTGAGTTGTTGTTTATAGATAAATGGATAATGATAGATTGATGTATAAGTGTTTTGTTTTATGTCATGCAAAGACAGTTACTTTAGAACAGGCAGAATGCCATTTAACATTGATCCTTTATTTGTTAGAGAATTATGGGAAAAAAACATGGAATTGCAGGTTTAGGTGTAGCATATTCTTAAGGTAGGTATTTGATGGTTGATTTGCATTGACTGATATGTTATTTAAACACTCACAAATTTGAATTTACTTGGCGTTCTTTCACTACTCACAAGAGTTTTGTTTAATTTGTTACTTTGAAATTGTATAATTGTATTGTGTTTTATTTTAACCGTGTTCCTTGAAATAAATTTAGTCTTTAAGCTTAAAAAAGACATTAATAAGCTTCACTAATTAGTAATTTCTGTCTGTATGATAAGCATGGTTGCTCTAACAATATTATTACAAATAGGTCATTATTCATGCATTTTATTTAACATATATCTGACAGTTGAAACTTTAAAAGATGTAAAGCACATGGTGTAGATTTCTTTGTCAGTAAGCAGGAGTTTGTTAATATGGTTTAATGGATTCACACATGACCATTTACAAGATTTCTTTCTCAGTAAGCAGGGAATTGTTAATATAGTTTAATGGATTCACACATGGCCATTTACAAGATTTAATTGTCAGTAAGCAGGGGATTGTTAATATAGTTTAATGGATTCACACATGGCCATTTACAAGATTTAATTGTCAGTAAGCAAGACATTGTTAATATAGTTTAATGGATTCATGCATGACCATTTACAAGATTTAATTGTCAGTAAGCAAGACATTGTTAATATAGTTTAATGGATTCATGCATAACCATTTACAAGATTTAATTGTCAGTAAGCAAGACATTGTTAATATAGTTTAATGGATTCACACATGGGCATTTACAAGATTCTTTGTCATTAAGCAGGGGATTGTTAATATAGTTTAATGGATTCACACATGACCATTTACAAGATTTAATTGTCAGTAAGCAAGACATTGTTAATAAGGTTTAATGGATTCATGCATGACCATTTACAAGATTCTTTGTCATTAAGCAGGGGATATGGTTTAATGGATTCATGCATGACCATTTACAAGATTCTTTGTCATTAAGCAGGGGATATGGTTTAATGGATTCATGCATGACCATTTACAAGATTTCTTTGTCAATAAGCAATGGATTGTCAATATAGTTTAATGATTCATACATGACCATTTACAAGATTCTTTGACAATTTTAGCAGGGTTAAAAGCTTATTAAATGGATTTTGTATTCAAAACTGTTAATGTTATTGTAAATTTGGTTTCCTTCATTAATGATGTAAGATCTATGTCTGAATTCTATCTGTGAGTGAATTCTATTCATAAAAAGCTGTATTCCCACCTGAACCTCCAAAGTCAGCTGAGTTTTATTGTTACCTTGTAATTCACTGTGTGAAAAGTATGAGTTTATTATGGAAATTTAGTTGCATATTTCTATGTGCCAATATTGATTTTCCTTTCAAGATGAATAGGTCACTGTGACAAGTGTTTTATATTTATTTCATTTGATTCACTTCTCTGCTAATTTATGACCTTTATAGTAATAATGCGATTTTGTGGCAAAACCCTTGCAGGAAAATTGATTGTCCTTTAAAATATCAACATCTGAGCAAGCTGGAACTGGGAAATCTTTGTCAAATATTTGGAAGACCTTTCACTGGATGTTTAGCTAGGAGCTTTATTTTGTGTATGAGATTATGATGTTAAAAGGAGGCTTTAATTTGGGATGTGTGGCTCTCAGTTAGGCTATGTTAACAGAAAGGGAATTAAAGCTTCATTTAAGCCCCAATATATTTGACATAAAATAATGTCATTTTGTTATTAGCTCACCTGACCATAAATCCAAGTGAGCTTATGGAATGGCCCTGCATGCATTGTACATTATGTGATGTTCATCATTCCTCAATATCACCATTTTCAACTTCTCAAAAAGTACTGGACCAATTTGGATCAAACTTGGTAGGAATGTTTCTTAGGACATGGTCTGCCCAATATATCTTCCAGGTGGCTCCAGTAACATTGGCATGGCTTAAATAGTAACCAAAATGGAAAACTTTATTTTTGCCTGTTTTTTTTTTCCAGAGCGACTGACCCAATTTTGATGAAACTTTGTAGGAAGTTTTCTTAAGACATGTTCTATCGATATTTTGGCTGGGGTGTGAGGGGCTTCATTAGCAACCAGGTGGAAAACATGTATTCAACTTATTTTCTAGAAAAGCTGAACCAGTTTCAATAAACTTGGTGAGAATGTTTGTTAGGACATGCTCTATTAAAATGTGTCTGATGGGGCTTCCCTAGCAATGGTTTGTCGTCATTAGCAACCAGGTGAAAAACTGATTTGTTGCTTCCTCTCCAGACCAGCTGATCCAATTTGATCAAACCTGGTGTAAATGTTCTTTTGCACATGCTTTAATTGTGTCTGCAGTGGCTCCTGTAGCAACTGTGTTACTTCAACCATAACCATATGGAAAACCTATATTCAGCTTCACCATTTAGGCTATGCATGAATGTTTCTTAGGACATGCTTTATAAAAAATTGTGTTGGGGGTGGCTCCCATATGAATGATGTGGACTTCATTAGTAACGAAGTGGAAAACCTATTTTCAATTTCTCTAGAGTAACTGAGCCAGTTTTGATCAAACTTGGTAAGTGTGTTTCGTAAGACATACTCTATCAGAATTGTGTCTGGGGTGGCTACTCAGGCAGTGGCATGGTTTCCCTAATAACCATGTGGAAAACCTATTTTCAACTTATTATCTAGAACAGATGAGTTAGTTAGACACAATTGTGTCTCAGTGCACCACTAGCAATAGTGTAGCTTCCATAGCAACCATATGAAAAACCTATTTTCAATTTTTACTGATGGCCTAACCAATTTTGATCAAACTTGGTATCACATTTTTTAAGGACATGCAGTATTAAAGTTGTCTTGGGTGGCTCACTTAAGAATGGTGTGACTTTCAAAAGCAACTGTGTGGAAAACCTACAAGTGATTCATACCTCTCATCAAGTATGACCATTGTTACTAAAATATATATTTGAAAAAAGCATACAAGAATTACTTTTCTCTCAGACCGCCTTACCATATCAGACCAAATGTGATAGGTAGAGTTCTAGTATGAACATTTGGCTCCCATTTCCTTGGCATGATATAGCCAGTAATGTGTTAAAAGTACCATTAAAACCAACCAATCAGACAACCTGGCATGAACACCTTTCACATTCATACAAAAGATGACAATGCACCATCTAGTCCAGCTGAAGTTGCTCAGAGTAGAAACACAGTTAACCCTTTAGCTACTACAGCTGTTGTACAGTTTCACTACTGCTGAGTGTTATCATATCAGTTACTGAGACTACTGAGGCTGATTGCTAGACTGAATACTAGAGCATCATCATGGCTGACTACAGAAAATGACAGTAAAAACATGGTTTCATTTATTTTCATTATTTCAGTATTGCTTGATTGTAATGAAATATAAAAAAAAAACAGCATACCATGTATAATGTCTGTTATTGATATATTTCCATATTCACATATTCTTATGTCCCATGATACAAGAAATTTAGATCCCAAGAAATACCCACATCTCCGTGATGCAGGTATCATACCATTTCAAGTCATGCTTTTCGTCCCCCATTTTCTTGGCATAAGTGTTCATTTGTTTAACAAACTTTTCCATCAGACATTCAAGAAAAACTTTAGAAAAAATCATTCTCAATGCTGAGTGGTCCAAGCTCATTTAGTTGAACTGACATAAGAATCAAATACTGATTGAGATCGAACATAGAGATATCATCACTCCATTGTGCAAGTGGGACTATGGCCTGTTCGTCATCTGATTTGAAATCACTTGTATCTGGTGTTAAAACTATCCAATCCAGTTTCTAAGATTGATCCATTAAACTCTTCTATATCGCTTGCATTAAACACTTCAAACTCGCTAATATCTGAATCAGAATCCATCTTTGTTTATCTCAACTACACATGTCTCAAAGTGTGAAAAAGCCCTTTGTGTCTAAATGTAACCTCTCATGTTTCAAACTTGTATCAAAACTTAGAGTAAACAGTCCTCTCATTGATTATGATAATCAAAAATATGTAAACTTCTGTACTTTCAACCAATCAACGTTCACTTAACATAGGGGTAATGTACGCATGTATGCGGCACTGGGATTTCAGATAGTGCTGGACTAGATGCGTACATGCGTCAGTGGGGAGTAAACAAGTGTTGTCGACACAGCATATATGCGGCACTGGGGTTGAGCTATTTACAGGTGCTGCATAGATGCGGCAGTGGTAGCTGAAGGGTTAAACAACATGCCAGCTACTGCCATAGTTGGGAATTATCCTGACATGGGTGTCTTTCAACCCTAGCACCTACCTGCTTTATTACTGCATTTGCCTTTAAGACCATTGTATGTCAGGTGAGTGATGTCAGGCCAACTTGGGCCTCCTATTTTTTGTAAAGCAGCTGAAGGTTCCTATTCTCATGTATTTTTATTTTAAATTTCAGAGCCAACCGCAGCCCCCAGTACAGCCCCAATCAAACGCGGGTCCAAATGAGCCTCTCTATGCAATGGTTCAGAAAGGCAACAGAAGGCGACCTGATGATGGGGGTCCACCTGGTTACAGTTTAACACAAGATGGGCAACCGCAGGGAGCAGACTCGTGGGTGTAGCCATTCTCATCTTTTAAGACTGATTATGTATTTATTTTGAATATTTTAAGTGAAGTTTTTATATTGATATAGAAATCTCTAATGCTAAGCAGAGAGAAAACATTGGTATAGAATCTGGATGTTAAATGTCCGAAAGAACAAATCAAATTTTATTGAGGTTAGATAGACCCTATGCCAGACAGTGCTACTGTTTCATGGGCATAAATATAACATTGAAACAGTCTTTGTGTAGACTGCTTTGCTAATATTGCAGATTGTTTTTCCAAGCACAAATGAGGTCTTGTAGACCCATGTCACTGTCTGGGAATTTACAGTTCATGCTTGTGTAAATTTCAATGAATAAAGACATAAATATGACAGAAACTTGGCCTATTTAGGTTTTGGAAAGTTCCTGATCAAGGAAATTTTTCAAAATGAGGGGCTACCCAACATTTTAGAATGCAGAGTGTGTATTCTTGTGGTTTAGAGCAACTTTATGCAATACAGAATAAGGATCATGGGATACAAGTTGGAACAAATGCCAGTTCAGGCCAAGGTGGGCAACATGATTTGAATAGTACACAGATTCTGCCCAACTGGAGAAATGAGAAACAAAATGTTTGTTGTACATGGGGAGAGCACTCTCCCACATTATCAAAAACAAAGAAAGGAAGTAATCATCAGAGATGATTCTGGCCTCGCTGTTGGCTATATTTGAGTGTTAATATGGATATTCAGTTGAACTTAAGAAATAAAATTAATAGTTTTAATAAATAGAAAATGATATCTTAACTGCACACAAGGCTGGAACTATACAGATGAAGACATAACTTGTTACTTTGCATTGATTCAGTTTTATTCATGTTTGTTCACAAGTGAAATATTACATTAATACAGAATATACTTTTATGGAAGATTGTTATATTCATTGACTTTTTGTCTGCACAATTTAATAGTATGTATTTTTAACAGTCAGTTATAAGTAGTATCCAATATAACATATTGTGTAATGTGTTAATTAAAAGTTCAGTAGGGCTTTTCCTAAAAAAGTTGTCGAAGTTGTGTGTACAAGAGTACTTTAAAGTATATTTGTGAATATGAATACTTTAACTGGAGTCTGTGTGTGTGCGTGTGTGTGTGTGAGAGAGAGAGAGAGAGAGAGAGCACTTTAAAGTATGTGTGTATATGAATACTTTGACTGGACTTTTTGAGTGTGTGTGTGTGTATTTTTGTATAAGAGTACTTTAAAGTATATGTGTGTATATGAGTACTTTGACTGGACTGTCTGTGTGTGTGTGTGTGTGTGTGTGTGTGTGTGTGTAAGAGTAAAGTATATGTGTGTATATGAGTACTTTGAATGGACTTAGTGTCTGTGTGTGTGTGTGAGAGAGAGAGAGAGATCATATCCTGGACTTGTTCATTTTTGGTCAAGCTGATTTTCTTGGAGAACAACATCTAGCCTTTTTTAAAAACTAGGCCAGGACCTTTCATTTTTCATTTTGATGAGTGTAAGGATAGCAGTGCTTCAGTTTTCTACAGCAACAACAATACCTGCAATCACAAAATCCAGAAAATCAGAATTGTTGGCAGGTGTTAAATATTAATACTTGAAGGGCAGAGTTGATAAAGATGTATGCAAAACTTCATTATGTGCACTACTATTTGCAGAGATGCCAACCATTCCAGATTTTGTAAAATTATTACACATTTGGTGAAAATTACACATTGAAAAATAACAGTTTTATGGGATTCAATTTTGAACATGAGTTTTCTATGTGGACAGAGGTAGGGAAAAAAGTACTTCAGCATCACTAGCTTTGACTTGTACATATAATATAGTTTCTCAAAGTAAAAAAACAATGTAAATAACAAGAAACCAGTTGATAAGACTGTAAAATAGATGAAAAATGGTGGCAGAGATGAAGAGAAAAGAAAGATGCACATAATTAATGAGGAAAAGTAATGTTAATGCTTATTATTTTGCCAAAATGTTGAAGGAATTCAAGGCACTGGAATTGGAGGAATTGAGACACCATATTTATTCTCATTAGACCTTAATTATTACTGACCGCAGTGTTGCACATAGAGCATGGGCTTTTGGGTTTCCCGCAATTTTTTGTCCCATGTTCCCCAAATCTTGACCCTGTGTTCCCTCCTGGTCACGCTTTTTTCGTCAGAAAAAAATTGAATAATACGCCTACAACTTTTCATTAGTGGATGTCCACCCATGTCTCTGTTGGCTCTAGCAGTGTCCAAAGTCACACAAAGTGATAAAACTGAGATGACAATGAGTATCTAATTTAAAACAATGTATGTGGCAATGAAAACATTCAAAGTTTGTGATAGTTGGCTAAGTTGAAATGTAAAGTGTTTGACGGCCATTAGTGTAATGTATTTTCTGTGTTAAAGTCACCCCTATGGTGAGGAAGATTTAATTTATTTTGAGGCTGACAAAAGTGACTAAATTTACTCAAACACAATTTGTCGTGTAATTATTGAATCATTAGTTTGGAAAGAAAAGTAATTTAGAAAACATAAGTATTTATTATAATAAATGCTGGTAGATAATGAGTGTACACTAAAGGTAAATGAGAGAGCAAGATCCAGAATGGAAAATTCCATAGTGCAGCTCATTTCAGGTTAACCAGATAATGTTTTCATGAGTTACTTGAGCACATGATAAAACTTTTATTGCAGTAATGTAATTGTGTTCAAGGAAAATATGATAGTACAGTGCAGACCACAAAGTGAAGGTGGCAAAACGGTTGAAGCAACCAAGATTATCTCATTTTTATAGCACTATTATTGCATCATGTACTATTATTTTCATTTGTCCCTCTAAAATGGTGTGTCCCCCAGATTTGGCGGAAAGAGGACACAGTGTCCCCTGCCCTTGGGATCCTGTGTGCAACACTACAAGGATCTACAGGTATATAGGAAGATGCAAAATGCTTGTCAAAACAGTTTGTTACTTTAAAGAAACATTATCCATTCCAAACAGGCTGCCTAGATTCTGAAAAATTGATGCTTGTATTCCTGATAAGAATTCACATGGGTTAGCATCTCTGCATTTAGTGCAGAAACAGTTGATATGGCCCATTTCTGTTAGAGTAGTGGCACTGAAATTGGACTGGAGATTTAGTAGTACCATATAGTCTCACATATAAGCTTATACCAACTGCAAACTGCATCGACCCAGATCTGCCATCGCATAATGCGCCAGCAGATCTGGATCTATGCAGTTTGTAAGGACTAATCAGTAGAACAAACAACATAGACCTTGATCTGCCGGCGCATTATGCGACAGCAGATCAGGGTCTATATTGTTTGCATTTGAACCCGGCTTATACGCGAGTACATACGGTATATATTTCCAGTAATGCTTACAATTGCAGACGGTTGTGGTTTAAAGAAAGCTGTAGAGGATGCATTCTCATCATTAGATTCCCTTAAATTCATTGCAAGAAAGAGACATGTGACCACTTGAAGTCTATTTAGCACCGATATGCACATCAGGTGACTGCTGTCAGCTGACCACATTGACAGTGTATTTGTAATTATGGGACCAAGATTAGCTTAACACTCTGTGTGTGTGTGTTGTGTGCATGAGTGCATTCATGCACATGTGAGTGCTTGTATGTATGCATGTGGGCATATGCACATGAGTACATGCTTGCATCTGTATGTGTGTGTGTGTGTGCATGATGATTTGTTTTGTGAATATGGTTCATATGCTGAAATTAGTGTCCAGAACTATCATTGAGGTATTATGGATATGTTGCCATAGGCCCATACTTGTTGGTTTACCCTTGAGATAGACCCATTGTGTGATAACAAATCTAAACTCTGCTTTATTAGCAGTGAAAGTCTGTACATAGTGAAATATTGTTTTCCAATTCAATTACCTTGGTTAGGACGTTGTGGAAGTTTATTGTAACCAAACCTTTGCATATGCAAATAGATATATGAGAACTATAGGTGACAAGGCTATGTTGGTGCTAGTAATCACCAAAATCACCATTGGTGATCATAACATTAAGATGGCAATATATTTAAATGTAAAGAACACTTTTGGCAATTTAAGATTTAGGGTTTTGTACTGTTCACTGTGATTTTTGCCTTTAAGTTTGACGTTTGCTAGTGTAATATATCAATATGGGGCAAGGAAAAAATCTATCGATTTGTATGCTCAAAAGGTCAATGGTCAAGGTTCTTTATCATCATTTTTAGTGGGAGCTGCAGCAGCTCATCTGGTAGAGCATTGGACTCCTAATCCAAGGATTGTGGGTTCAGTACCTGCCCAGGCCAGTCTGGGTCGGCTGCCTTGGTGTGACCTTGGGAAAGGCATTGAGCTCCTATTTCTTTGGTCAAAGGTCAACATCAGCGGGACTCAAAACTTGAGTCCTCTGCCACAGACCATGACCAAACTCTGTGGATGGCTTGCATTTGAGACAAGAAAATCGCCTGTTGATTTTGGGACCAAAAAGGTCTTGGTCACTGAGACTGAAAGAAGAAAAATGGTTATCTCAGAATAACTTTAATCCTGTGACTTTTACCTTGACCAAATTTTGTGGATGGCTTGGATTTAAGACTAAGAAGACACCTGTTCATTTCAGAATCAAACAGTAAAGTATCTGATCAATGAAAGAGTGTTTTACATAAAAGAAGTGTAATAATACTATTTAGCACATGGCAGGCATATAATGGACTGTTTATGGTGTTCTTTTCAATTGTTTGTCATCTGGATTTTAAATATGCATTTTTTGCAATCAGACATAAAATTTTTCCTCCTTTGGCATAAAGGCCAGGTGGCTTATGCATAAGGTAGGGCAGTTGGCTGTAGTAAATATTCCTATATGTTTGATATCTTTGAATGAGTTAGAGACATTTATAAATAATTTTGAGCAGGTTTTTGAAAGCTTATTTTTTAGATTTCATAGTGGAGAAGAAAAAAAAATGGAACCTGTCAGCTCTAAGTATAAAGACCAAGTTATGAAACTCTAAAAGGTACTATGTTTTTTTTGTGTCTTTAAAGTCATTTGAGATGCACAGTAATGGGCATTAACAGATTCCTTTTTTTCTCATTTTTCTGTGTCGTGTTTCTCTATTAAAAGCAATGGAAAATGCATTCCAAAAGTTGAGTAAGAGTAATCTTCACTGAGATGTACGATGAAACTTCCCGACAGAAAAGCAGACCTCATTGTAATCCAGCCTCCTCTGAAGAATGGCAAATAATTTTGCCATTCCAAGGCTGTTGAAATACTAATTGAACTTCCATATACCATATTGACATAATATCCATACAGTATGCTTAAGAACTATTACTTGGGTAAATGTTTAGAGGTTGAAGTTCATCATAATAAGTGTACATCAACAAAGTCGGCAAGTGTCCTTTGATGTGTATGCATATAGCTGAAGAGTTAGCTCCCTGTGTCTGTGTTGAGAGCTGCATATTTGGATGTTCATTCTATCTCCCCAGGATGGTTACACACAATAAAAAATAACATAAGTTATGTTTTTGAGACTTTTAACTTGTGAAGCTAACTGGTAACAAGCATGCAAGACATTAGGTTGCAAGAAAATTTTTAAGTTTAAGGCGTATTTTAGCAGCCCCTTCCCTCCCATGAGGCATGCCAGGATCCAGACATGTGCACTTAAAAAATGGATATTTTGTGCTAGGTTTAACTAAAAGAAAGGTGTGTGCTCTCATTAAGGCATGTGCAGATATCAAGTTGAATATGGTACTAGGCAAAACTTTTGTCCTGACAGGGGCCGGTTTAGTGAGGTTTCAATGTATTAAGATAGAGGGAACAACTTTTTTTTATACCTACAATGCTTGCAGTGGGGGCATCTTGATGTAGATGTCCTAAATAGATTTTCAGGCCATTACATCAATGTTAATTTTTTTTTAACACAATTTTGAAGTTTACTTTTTCATGAAAATCTTGTTAGCCTGAGTGAGCATAAACCAACCGAGGTACACAAATGAAATTTTGTTGGCATGTTAGTATGCATATGTAGATGAATGGATTAGATTTTCATGCCATTATAGCACATTCTCAAACTTTTTAAATGTTTTAATTTTTGGAAATTTGACTTTTTAGGTTATGTGTGTTTTACAAACTCAAATTTAGTTTCTTAGGAAAAACTTTTTGTTTCTGAATGTTGCAAACTTCTGGAAAATTGGGATACAGATAATGTATGTTTTGTTATAGATAAAAGAGCACAAGGTTGAATTTCAGGGAAATCAATTACTGAAAGTGTGCAGTATATAAGGTCAAAATTGGAATTGTTTTGTATTTATGACTGCAGCAAGTTGAGCCTTTACATACTCTGTAATATACATGTTAAGGAGAAAAGTAGTTGAGCTAATTTATTGAACTGTTCAACATTAATCATCAGATTGATATATAGTATGTATCATGATTGTACATAATTTATGTTGCTTTCATTTCTGAAAATCAAATCATTTTAAACCTTAATCAACAATTTGATATTATTACATGATTCCAGTGAGAGATTTTTTCATTGGCTGTTACAATGTCATGTGATTTGCATTGTTATGACATTTTTTAAAACATTTTTTGTGGCTTCTGCAGTTGGAATGGCATTTTTACTCTACAAAAACAAGTTAAATTTCACAATTTTGCATTAAATGTATTGAAATAATTATATAACTTTGTTTTGGAGAATATGAAGTTTTATAAACCAGTTAACCTGCCAGAATGACCTACAGTATTACCACATTGCTTTTTGTAGGTCAATATGAGGTTTACCGGTTCATAAAACTGTATATTCACTTCAGGTAAGGTCAATAGTTATATAACATTAATTTATTAATTTTAATCATGCATATAAAGTAAAAATCTTGCTACAATTAAAGACTTTGTTCACTTCCTGTTTTCAAAGAAAAGTCACAAAAATCAAGAATCTGCCATTTTCTTTCTCAAAATAACTGTTTCTAGGGGATTATGTAAATTATGTGAAGATTTTAGAATTTTGTCATCATAATGAAAGTAGTGCCAGGCCTTATTAGATGCTCTTGATTGTTGTGTTTTCTTATTTAAGTGTTTGTAATCATGTTTAGAAATAAGTATTTAACTCACATATTTTGCCAATACGTTCATAATTAAATCTTGTCTGTTCAGAAATATTTGTTTTCACATGCAAGAAATGTTCTTATCCATCAAAATAGTATCGAATTTTTCCCTGTGGTCTCAACAGAATACCTCTTATTATGGACAAATCGGAGGTATTTAATTGGTAGAAAAAGGGGTTGTTATGTAAATGTTTGTAAATCACTCTTACAGGTTTTTATATTAATGAAAATAGAAAAAAATAGAGGTGTTTGTATATTTTTCTATTCACATATATTGGCTTGTAGGATATTTTCATGTATCAAAGAGTTCATTTGCCCCTCTTTATTGTACTATTTAAATGTTCTCATATTGTGTACCGCCTTAAGATATCATACATGTACATTGCATAGAATGTAAATTACATTTACCTTCTTTGAATAATAAAAGAGAGGGCTGCTAAAAATATAATTTTTCTTTATATTCCACATTCACTTCTTGAACTTCATATTTAATATCAGTAATACATTATCTGTTGCTATTGCATATCTCTTTCCAGGATAGAAATTACCCTCATCCATATGATGAGAATTCATCCTCCTAAAGGGTGATATCCAGAAGTTTCAGAAAGTTGATCTTGCATCACTGGCCCATGTGCAGTCATGCTCATCTTTTTTCCAGACGTTCCATTGTAATTGTTTTTTAAAAGTGCTTTACAGATTTTTTTTCCTTCTGCTCACATCTAGAATGCGCATCAAGCATCTAAATAATTTTTTTCCATATTTCTAGAGTGTTATAGCCTCAGTCAATTGCATATTTGTTTGTTTGAATTAGCCCTCTTGAGAGTTTATAGACGTTAAGATTTTCAGCAGTGCCATGGAACGTCACCCTCTCCCATGGAGTTCAGGTGACCCTATTGTTCATTCAGTTTATTGTTAATATTTTGGACTCATGGATAGGTATTGTCTCACATCTCTTGCCGGAATTGGTTATGACTCCTTTTCAGTCATTTTAATTAGTCAATATCAGGATTGATGTTTCCTCGATTGATACCTTATGTTGAATTTTTTATTCATTGAAGAGGTATGCACATTAGCATTAAGTTTTAACAAGTCAGGATCGTACTCCACTCATTTATTCTTTTTTATTATATTACTGTTAATTGTCTCGCTACAGTCTTTGCCACTGTTAGCAAATCATGCTTGATCATAGGTAGCAACACATCCCTTATATTGTTATTCGTCCTTCGAGTTGGAAGATGTCCATGACCTCACTAACTGGTTTATCTCAACTAGAGGTACTTGGACTAGCTTCCTCATTATATATACATATATGTGTGATTGTGTGATGTATGTATATATTTGTGTTTTGCTGATTCATTTCATTGTCATCCATACTCTGGTACAGTTTTGGATTTCTAAATAGTGTTTGAGTACAGGTCTCACACCACTCAATCATTATCATTTTACCCTACAAGGCAGGTAAGCTATAGCTGTGTCATGCATTGCATCAACCTTAAGGTCTCGTGCAAATCATAGTCTTTATGATCATCATTTTGATTATTGTTATTGTTTTCAAACATTTTCCTTGTCGGCAATATGTCTTAACAGAGTAGGACCTACAGGCCTTCATTATTATTTCAACACTTAGATTCCTTCTTTGGGTCCCTCGGGACTCAAGAGAGGGAAGATTAGCTCTTCAGCTCGGAAGGGCATTCTTCGTTCACAGGAAGATCCCTGATGGTTGTTCCAACTCAGTCAGAGCCTGTTAGAGTTAGGTCCAGGGTCCATCCAAGGCAGTTGAGGAGGAAGAGATCTGGTCCTTTAACAAGGCGGTCCTCAGTATCATAAACGGAGGATGCCGGTTTCAGTTCCAGGAACTTCTTCCTCTGGTAATGACCCCCATGTGGTTCCACCAGTTGAATCTGGTGCGATTAAAGAGGTGCATTCGCTCATGCAAGAGGCTGTAGTAGAGATGGTGTTCAATTTTAAGTCTCTGGCTTTCTATTTCCAGTTTTTCCTGGTCCCCCCAAAGGGTGGCAAGTTCCGTCTAATTATCTACCTTTCCACCTTAAACAAGTTTCAGCAGGAGGATTCTTTCACGATGGAGATCCCAGCCTCAGTCGGGAATGTTTTAAAGCCCGGCGACTGGGTGGTCTCCATCGACCAGGATGCATACCTTCACATTGCTATCTTCCTCCCTCAGAAAGTACCTCTGGTTTTGCTTAGACGGGGAGGGTTTTTCAATTTTGCGCTTTGCCATTTGGCCTAGCCTCCGGACACAGAGCTTTTACCAGAATCATGGTAGTAGTTGCCGTCACTTGAGGTCATGGGGAATCCCTATTCTCTAGTATTTCAATCACTGGTAGATCCCAATGGCCGGTTAGAGTCCCCCAGACAAGATCTGGCTCGCTTTTAGTCGATAGTGACCAGACTGGGCTGTTTACCCAACAGAGAGAAATCGGAGCCATTTCCATCTGAAGATTTCATATACGTGGGGATGAATTTCCGCACGAACAAGGGATTAGTCCATGTCCTGACGGACAGAGTAGACAGAATCCTTTCCCTGTTGGTGTCGCTGAGAGCCCAGAACTCGTCGGCTCGTCTATATCTATCTTCTGGGAACATTGAACACCATGGTGGACATGGTTCCCCCAGGCAGATTACACTTGCTCCCCCTCCAGTTTCTTCTTCTGGCAGACTGGAAACTGCACAGGGATCCTGTGACAGCTCAGATATCTCTGGGACCAGATTTGCACCATCATCTGATTTGGTGGACAAACCGGGACCGGTTTCAGGCCGGGTCAGAGTGCCCATGCACTCCCCCGAACACCTCTCCTATCTCTTCATAGACGCATCAGATTCCAGGTGGAGCACTCAACTGGAGATACAAGGGCTAGTACTTCAGGGTTCATGGTCCCGGGGAGAATCTATCATTCACAAAAACAATTTGGAAATGAGGGCGGTGTCCTTAGCACAAAACAAGAAGTCACTGCTTGATGGTCTCCGAGGAGAACACGTCTATGGTAGCGCATCTCCTTCGCTGGGCAACCTCGAAAGGGATTGCCCTCAGAGTTCATTACATTGATGGCAAGAAGCCCATTTTGGGGAGAGTCTGTCTAGGACAGGGAGGGTAGTCCTCATGGAATGGTCTCTGCACCAATCCGTAGCAGATTCCCTGTTCAGACTTTGGAGGATACCCTTGGTGGACTTGTTTGCAACAAGGTTATACAACAAGCTCCCCTTTTACGTTTCCACAGTCCCAGACCAAAGAGCTTGGGCTATGAACTCATTCAGCTTGAAGTGGGATCGTAAGTTCACTTACGCCTTCCTACCCTTCAGGATGACCCCACACGTACTTCGAAAGTAATGACCTCCACTGTTCAGCTCATATTGATAGCCCCTCTGTGGCCCCAACGATTGTTGTTCAACGATCTTCTCGACTTGCTGGTAGAACAGCCCAGGACATTATCCCAAAGAAGGGACCTTCTGTCGCAGCACAGGGGCTCTCTCCTATACAACAGCGCACAGGTTCTCCACCTTCACGCTTGGCTTATCTCAAATGATCTAGCAGCCAGGACAAGTTTTCGAGCAAGTTGCCAAGTGCATCTCTTGGGCCAGGAGACGCTCTGCATCCAAGGTCTATGATGCCAAGTGGAGAATCTTTTGCGATTGGTGCAGCAGGAAACGTGTTAATCCTAGCTGTCCATCTATGAGAGCAGTGGTTGATTTTCTTCTCATCCTTTTTGAAGAGAGACAATGCTCGGTTTCTACTATCAAGGGCTATAGGGCAATTATATCCAACACTAAAATTTTCAAAAGGTCCGGTCATCGGTTGGGATTCTCATATTGTCAACCTGATGAGATATTTCGAGCTGCAGAGACCGGTGTTTCACTTTCTAATGCCTAGATGGAATTTCTCGTGTCTTGTGGTTTTGAACTAAAACACCCTTTGAACCTTTGCGTGAAGCTTCTTTTGAGAACCTTACCATCAAGACTGTTTTTTATTTCTCTTTAGCATCCGTGAGACGAAGGAGCGATCTTCATGCCCTTTTCATAGAAGCGGGCTGTCTGCGGTTCAATGTCAATTGCGACTCAGTTTTTTAAGCAAACAAACCAGCTTCCGTTGGTAACTCCACTCCATATACAGATCCCCAGTCTCAGACGTTTTATGTGCTGGGGATGATCAAGATAGACTTTTATACCCAGTTAGGGCTTTACGTTTCTATTTGGCAGCCTGTAAAGGGAGAAAAAAGGGCAGAATGCATCTTTTCCTTCCTATAGAGGGCTCGGCTTATATTTTTGCTTCCACTATTTCGAGGTGGATTGTAACTACAATCAAGAGAGTTTATCAACCCCTTACCAAGAGGGACCTTTCATTCACGAAGATTAAAGCCCATGAGGCCCGAGATATTGCTTCAACATGGGCCTATCAAACTATTTCGTCTTTGGAGGATGTGATGAAAGCCGCATTTTGGCAATCTCGCACTACCTTCTTCTCCCTTCGTTCCTTGGTGCACCAACGCGAAGGCATATTTTTTTTTCTAGGGCCCATAGTTGTGGCACAAAAAGTGGTCCAAGCAGATACCATCTTACAGTTGTGGACACTTGTACCGTAACTGTGAATATTTCTTTGTTTTTCTTTTGCCAGTTCTGGGGGTCATCAGCCTCCCACCAAACTGGCAAATTCAGCTACACAATTATACAAGAGGTATTGTATTACTAGTAATACTGACCTGTTGCTATTGCCATATTCCCTCCTCCCACCCTGCACTGATATCCCACTAGTAGTCTACATCCTTGAAAAAAGATATCTTCGCATGGGTCAATGACGTAAGGTCGACTTGCAGAAATTTCTGGAAGTCACCCTTTGGCAGAACGAATTCTCATCATACGGACGAGGGTAATTGCCATCCCAGAAAGAGTAAGCTACGTAAAAGCAACCGGTAAGAATTACATCATTAAAATTGCCCCCCCCCCCCCAAAAAAGGAAGAAAAAAATATACATTGTGTAGTCATCCAATATCCCCCTTTTTGTGCAAGGGATAAACTTCTAAAAGAAATGTCGTAAACGAAGCATCAAATATTAACACGAGTAGAAATTTTCGAAAATTATTGTTTAAAATGAGAAAATAACTCGCATGTGAACATAGATAAAAACGTCTGTTAGCACATTTTAACATGAGATAGAAGGTAGGTACTTCTGTTATCTGATAAGGAAAGATCTATCTATATATCTGTTGATCTTTTATTTATCTGTCTGTCCAGCTATCAACGTGTATGCATGTATGTATGTATGTATCTATCTATGTAAATAATAAGTTAGTTTTTTAAATATTGGTATAAAGTTGTTGGACAAGTCTTTTCACTACTAATGGAAGTTATCCACATTGAATCCTTCAGTGATATTAGTCAATTATAGTCTCTACTTCTGGTGACCTGTTCATCAAATGGCTCGTTTGTGTCAATTGTTTGCATTTCTAGTTCCTCCTGTACTGTTATTGGTTGCTTTTGTACAACAGTAGGTTCTAATGGATATCTAGGTTACATCACCTCTCCAATAGGTGACGCCCATTTATTGCCTTCTCTTTTCTATGTGAGCAATAACACTTTTCTAGGCTGCCATGCTTATAGTGTTAGGTGCTATCACTTTACATTTTTTAAAGATTTTAACCATCTTACCACCAGGTTTTTCGTAGTATTGTGTTTTGATTTGTATTTTAGATTTGTTAGCTCTACTGGTCATAGACTAGAAGAGCTTATGAGATGATCTGTTGTCCGTCGTCCATCCGTCCGTTTGCACAAGTTTGTTATCGCTACTCCTAAACTACTTGGAGGATTGACATGAAACTTTATACACACATTCATCCCATGGTCTAGTTGGTTCTAAATGAAAATGGTGCCACACGGACATCCAATATGGCTGCTACAGTAGCCTTCTTGAAAATGTGATCACAACTCCTTCTAAATGAAAAGTTATGTTGACATGGGGTTTTCACTAGAAGACTTCTTGTGATGTCTAGTTGCTCGAAAATGAAAATGGTGCCGATCTGGGATGTCCAGTATAGCCGCCCCAATGGCCATATTGAAAATCTTGTTATAGCTACTCCTGAATGAAAAGTGATATTGCAATGGGGTTTTAACTGGAAGACTTTTTAAGATATCTAGTTGGTCCTAAATGAAAATGGTGCCGATCTGATGTCTAATATGGCCATCACAGTGGCCATCTTGAAACTATTGCTATCACTACTCTTCTTGATCGTATCAACCTGGGATTTTCATATCGAGTTGGTCCTAAATAAATATGGTGTCATTCAGACATTCAGTATACCTGCCACAGTGGTCATCTTGAAAATCTTGTTATCACTATTTCTCCTGAATCAATGATAATATCAATAAATGGGTTTTCACTGAAAGACTTCTTATGATGTCTAGGTCGTCGTTAATGAAAATGGTGCCTATCTGACTTATAATATGGCTGCACAATGGTCATCTGGAAACTCTTGTTATCACTACTTCTCCAATGATGTCTAGTTGGTACTAAATGGAAATGGTGCCAATCTGATATCCAATATGGCCACCATAACACCCATCTTGACAATCTTCTTATTGTTACTCCTCCAAAACGGAGTCATATCAACATGAGGTTTTAACCACGTTTTCACCAGAAGACTTCTTATGATGTCTTGCTGCTCCTAATTGAAAATGGTGTCAATCTGACATCCAGTATGTCCACCACAGCAGTTAATTTGAACATTTTCTGATCGCTGAAGAATAAAAGAGATGGTATCAACACTCCACAGTTAAAAGAAAGAAATGGTTTTATCATGAATTCCTGGAAATTATTTTCAGCCAGGGGAGTGCCAGTCCCTTCAAGACACTCTTATTTTTCTCCAGGTTGTATCGTAAAGAATTATTTCCAAGAGCTTTCATGTCCTTCTTAAATAGGTCAAACACTTAAAGTGAAACTTGTAAAGTTTCAGTTGGAACATTTTCACATAGTGTTGTTTGACTGAAAAATTAGCTTAGCTTTTACCTGCAGATAAATGTCGACTGAAACAAACCAACACGTAATTTATCATGCAAGAGTATATGCTGCTCTAACTGTTGCACAGATCATACTTTTAAAAAAGCTATTGTGGTTTACAATTGGTCCACCATTAAGCATGGCTATTAAATAAGTTATATAGCTAATTATTTCAGTTTCTTTTAGCCAGTTCACAATCGACTAACCAAAAGCTCATGGGTTACTGCCAGATAAAAGTGTTGGCCCAAAAATGTTATGCAAGATTTAATTAAATACCTTAACCTCTTTGAAGGAGAATGATTACTAATGGGTCAGAAGATTGTGCCACCATTATACGTGGACAGCATGATGACATTTCTATTTTCAAAAGCAAGCCAAAGGAAAATGTTAAAATTTGTGTCACAGAATGTGTACCACTGTACATACAACAGTACAATCGAAAACAGAGAGTCCATCAAACTGGTTACCACTCGAAAATCCTAGCTGTATATAAATGAGTGAAAAGACATCAAGTACTCCACCATCATATCTTACACTGCCATTGTGCTCCATGTAGACTTGTCTCTGGGGGACTCCGCAAACTGACAATCGTATTAATTTCAGGTTGCACAAAATTAACAAGATAAAAAATTATTTGGTCTGAGAGATCAAACACTTTAGATGTGTTAGAAAGAAATACAAAGTATTGTAGTATGCAGTTTTGCATTTGGATGGAGGTATGGCAACAATTTCGGGTTGTATGGGAATAACATCAGCTGGATTAGGTGTTGCAGAAACAGCCACCAGTTGTTCCTTTAGGTTTTATTGGGTTTAGTGCAACATTGATTGGTTTAGTTACAAAAGCTTGTAAGGAGACGTTTTTTTATAACAAAGTTTTAAATTATGATGAATTAATTTCTGCAATCAGTAAGCTAAACAGCATTGACGATATGATAAACAATGCAATATGAGACATTAAATCAACCATAAAGAATTTATTATGATCATCAAAGAGTACAATAGATACGAAAAATAAAAGATGCAGTCCGGAAAGAAAATAAAGTACAGAAAACCACGACGGAGACTCGGCAAAGCCGTATATCTAGAAATTGAAGAAGAAGAAAAAAAAAACATTGGAGGAGGAAATGAAACTGAAGAAGGAGTCCTTGGAAAATTTAAATGCAAACAGAAAATCTATCATAACATCAACAAAGTTTAAAAATTTAAACTTTTTCTGCGGCAATCTCTGTGTTCGGAAACTATTTACTGTTAAAACTTTTTGTATACAAATGTTTTGCATAAGCAAACCTTTGTCACTAAATGAATGGAGAGTTATATTAGAATCAATGGCGTACCTTATAACGAAGTTTATCTTTAGCAATCCAACTGACGTTGCTCTATAGGAGTGGTAATCTAACCATATCAGTACCAATAATATATTTTGTTGTTGGGCATTGCAATATTTCCGATGCATTTAAAAGCAATATCATTTAAAAAATCTGTGACAAAATTGAAACAATGACTACTTTAATTTTTAATGGCTTTTACAACCTTGAGATGTACATGAACAAAGTCAAAGACGTAAGACTGCAAATGGTGCAAACGAGAAAGTATAGCTGAGGAATGGTTGAAACTCAATTCAAATGTTTTTGTAACTTTGAGTAAAAGTTAAACGGTGTACATAATAAACTACATTTCATAATTGTTAGGATTCAATAGCCAGAGACCTATACAGACATCTACATAAACTGACCTAAGTTTGTGGATTTTTGAAACTTTAAAAGTTATATATATGTATATATATATATATATATATATATATATATATATATATATATATATATATATATATATATATATATATTCCTCAAACAAATCAATTACACCAAATATTACTCTAATGGATATGTTTCATGTTTGCAAGTATCTGCCTTTTACAAATATTGTTAACGGAAACTTTGTTTCATTTAATTTTAGCGGTCATTATAAGCAATTACAAAGAGTTATGATAAACGATATCAACATAAAAGATGAAGACGTGATAGACATTCATGGCATGTCTGTATTGTATTGTGTTTTATCACGTTACATAAATAACAAAGTGATGACATACATATCTCTCAGAAGTCCTAGTGTCTTAGGTTTTACTTCAAACTATGAGACAAAAACAAACGAGAAATGTATCACACTTGGTCAAACAATTAACATTGATTTAAATCTCAACAATAACCGTATCATACATTTACGTGATCCTGTTAAGTGATCCAGCTACTAGTCGGTTTGTGCAAAGACGTGTTATTGAAACATTCGGAAGATGTTGGAGGATAATGATTTGAAAGATATCAAAACATGAACAAAAAGTTGACAATATATTCACAGCTATTAAACAAAGTGGTAATTAAAACAAATATGTTGAAGACTGACACTTGACAATCTAAACAGGAACACTTACAGAGAAAGTTGAATGATGAAATCCCACAGAAGGACAAAGAAACTAAAAAGATAATGGATGGTTTCAGCACAAAAATGACCAGACTGAGCAACGAGATAATGGCTAACACAGTTGCAGAAAAAGAATGATTTAGCGAAGATAACTAACAAGATAGATGACAACAAAAACAAACTAAACGTGTCCTCAATCACGATACAAGCTTTGAAGACAACTTACGATTTATCTATTACAGATTTGGGTACTAAGATCAAAATGATGAAAATGTTAAATTTACTGAATTTTGCAGCAAGTTAAGTGATAACGTTTAACAATAAATCAAAATACAAAATAACATGTTAATTGAGAATTGGTAATAATATTGATGTGGTACAAAGAAGTATTGGCGAATTTGAGAAAAGGATGACAGAAATGAGAACAGACTTAAGTGATTTGGAAGAAAACTTTAATAGATATAAAAACAAAAATATAAAAAAGACTGTTGCATTAAGTGGTAGAATTGATAAAACGAAACCATAGAGACATTTAAAAGTGAATTGAACACGAGAATGAGTATAAAGAGGATTGAACTGGATATTACAATGAACGAGTTAAAAACGAAAAGGTAATCGATGATAATAAAATAGAGTTTCGCATCGTACCGAGCCAGAACCATCACTATCAGGATAATATTTATTTAGATATGAATGTAAAATTTGTAGCTTCAACTGCTAAAGAGTTATATCCACCCAGTGGATGTATTATTAGTTACACAACAAAGTTAGGCTTATTGAACATTTGTAAAACTGAAACTACACCACAAACATTAGTTCACTGTTATGAATTTAACTATACTCCATCACGTTTACAAATTCTACACAATAGATGTTTCACAGCAATATGCAATTCAATTTTGTTTCAAAAATCAGGTTTATACACAACTTATGTAAACTTTAATATTGAAGAATAAATATTTATGGACTTACAGTTTTTTATTTTTGCATTTGATATGAGGGGAAAAAAAACCCCAATATGTTGCTTACTCGCTAAGCTTTTAAAATAATCTGAATGTTCATCTAGTTTACGTACATGGCACAATCTAATCTGTACAGTAAAAAAGAACAAGGTTCTTCAAGTACACGTACAGGGCACAATCTAATCTGTACAGTATAAAAGAATAACGTACATACTATCCAGAACATAACATAATAAATTGGAATGCAACCCAAAAATGAGGTACTTACTCAAGATATACCATAATAGCTGCCAGTTGTATCAAATTTGTTACTCATACATATAATGTTTTGCGGAATCAATGAATCGCTAGATAAATGGCAGCAGCAGGAGTAATTATCAGAACAGCAATAGCCAACCAGTCTAACATTTGCAGGAAGCAACTAACTGGTCCAATTAATTTATCCTGATGGAGATGAAACAGAATTGGAAAAACAAAACGAACAACAACAACAACAATAACAAGAAAAAAAAATAAGGAAGAGTAATTGAGAACAACTGCAGAGTTCAATGAAAACAGAGCAAAGACACTGGGCTACAAGAATAAAAGATTGAGAGGATAAGGTTTGGTGACTTAGATAATCCTTTTAGTCTGTATTCATCTACTCATAGTGTTGTAGGCACCTATGCATTTACGAACCTAGAAAATAAGGTTAAATTTTAAAAATTCAAGATAACCTAAACGTAAACGTAATGATTTCAATCAACCATCTGATGACCAAGCAACATACAAATACATATTTATTGCACTTGTGACGGGTGTTCCGCATCACCTAACCTGGGGCGACGAAAGTCTTTGAGGTTTTTGTAGATGATCGTGCTTTTTCAGCATAATACATGGAAACTTACTGTAAATACCTATCTCCACACACGTCGGAGAACATACCCCAAGGTATTAAATACCTTAATCGAACACATCGTTGTATTACATACACCATCTGCAACATTAAACCTGAAACTTATTTTACAGATAGCAATCCTAATGCTTAGCCCAGTTATATTGATTGTACTGGGCAGTTTCTTTGTGTTTTTTGATAATTATACAATAGTAAACAATTGGGTATAATGCTTATACAATACATCAAAGCTTTGTTACGGAAGCAATCATCTTTTCAAGTTGAATGGCTGCAATATTTTCATGATATACAAAATGTGTGGTTACCTGTTTCGTTCAGAACAAATGAGATTGAACAGATGAATTAAGAAGGTTGGAAACAAGGGCAGATAATGCACACAATATTATACAGTTCCCAGTCTATGGTAAAAATAAATTAGAATACCGTTGGATATCCAAATACTAACAGATTTTTGTCCACTATATCCCTGTTCTCTTCCATAGGAATTCAGATTTAACACGACACTTGCAAAAGTATCTGAAGTGATAGAAGATGGGGGGGGGGGGAACCCTACAAACTTGAAAGCATTTGCCTCAAACAATACGATTACTTCGGAATCAATTACACGATCAGTTAATAACAAATGCATTAATTTAATTGCTTTCTTTTACGACTACATCAATAGGAAGAGAATTCTCCACATAGCAGCCAATACAAGTTTAACATTGTTCATAGCTGATTATCCCAGAATCACTTTAAATGGTGTTTTGATACTGACAAAAAGAGCGGAGAAAGTAATCCAGTAACGTTGTACAACTCAGCAATATATAGAAAAATCTCAGTGATTTTACAAGGTCTGCTACGTGTGGTCTATACTCAAAGTGTTTAATTGAGGCAACATTTTGCAGAAGCCACAAGTATTTCTTTGATGAACAACACAACCATATACAAATTATTAACGTAAGTGTAAATCATTTTTATACTGATAACCGTTATATTTGAGAAGTACCCATGCTAAAAATTGCATGGTACTGGTTGTAGGCTATCCAAGGTATCTATATAGCAATCAACAAAAAAGAAAAAGCAGATGCTCACAAAATGAACATTTATTTTGTCTCACATGCACCAGTAGGCATTCAAAACAATGAACTAACATTAATTATGTCTTTGGCATGACAAATGTATTTAAAGAACGATAAAACCTTTCCTTACTTGAAGCACATATTATAATAATCTTTTAAAGGACTAATTTTGTTATGTTTTGTATGATGTTTATATAATATTATAAATATTTTAGAAAATTACAAATGCTTCTTGACTTTAACATTTGCTTAAACCTTAATGTTAAGTATAATGTTGACATGTTTAGCTATTATCCTTGAATTAGGTTGCTTACTTAGTATTTGAGTTCAAGGACGGTTTTGGTAAACAAGTTGTTTATTCCATTTGAGGTCAGGGTTGATTTTGTTTACAGATAAAACCAGAATTTCCTTCAGAGTTATGTGTCAAAAGTCACATACACCATACTATTCTAGAACATTCTGTCATGTGAGCTATCTATATATACCATGTTTAGACGACAGTTTTTCAGTGTCGACCTTACCATCAGTTTTTTAAAGAGTTATTACAGTTGTGAAAAATCGTTCCAAATTCAGAGAGAGGAATTATTTAAAATATTCATTGGATTATAAAAGCGCTCATAGACTTTTGGATTTTGGATTTTTAACTGATGATTTTGGAATGTATGTGAACTTATTCAAGGATATTCTGGGGTACTTCATTTTGGCACATCAACACATTAAAGACTACTGGCACATCAGGGCATTAAAGACTATTGGCATATCAACACATTCAAGGATACAGTCATTCATTTGGAACATTCTATATTTAGGACTTGTGATTAGGACACTTACGATTATTGGATTATTTGGATTTTAATTTCACATTACTGTAAGTGTCTTTTGAATTTTCACTTTAATTGTCAAGAAATAAATTGCTTGTTGATTTTTACTTGATTTGTTGGTTTCACTTTCTTTCTGTTACATTTTTCTTAGACCACTGAGTCGTAACAGTTAACACTTACAACATAACATGGATACTCAAAGCTAAGGAGGTGATCCTGATATATCACGTGGATACATAAGACAAATGGTAGAGTTACTGGTTGATGTCAATCAAGGAACTAATACTTTGTTTCAGATTGATGACTGTTGCAATCTTGACAATGTAAACAAAAGAAAGTAGCTAACTGAACCAAACTACCTTTTGTAGTAGAAATTTTTAACGATCAGTATGGGTATTTGCGCAAAAGGACAACTCTATAATTTTAGAAAGAATACACATTTTATGGGTTTTTTGTTTTGTTTGTTTGTTTGTTTCTTTTTTATAGCAAGGTCGAAAAAGCAATTGAAACTGTTTGAAGAGAACAATGTTATTCAGGACGAAATGAAAGTAGCAATTATAGATACTTTGAACAGAACAAAAGAATCAAACTTTTAAAAGACTTCAATTTACGTTTAAATACAATGTGCATGCGTGTTCGTAATGTAACGTGGTTATATTGTCACTAAAAAAGACACAACAACAACAAAACAAACAAGAAACAAAAACAAAAACAGAAGTTAAAGAAAAAACACCGCTTCTCGTCATACACTGTTTCTATTTTGATGTTATACATCTTATGATTTTATGATCTGAGTAAATTCATTACCGGGTATTTTTCATTGTAGTTAAGTAAGCAACCTTTATGCATTTCGAATTTGATTATTTTATCAGACATTTTTTTAATTAATTTTTTCAAGTTTCTTTTTTTGCCTTTGTCTGTTGTGAATGAATAAAATTTTGACCTTAACCCACACAATTTTGCAATTTGAAATCCATTTAACTAATCTTTAAATTTCCAGGATATTTTGTATTCATTGGTGGTGAACCAAATGTTATCCTCTGGATAGTTACTAGTGTCATACAACTTGATGTAATCTGTTTCAAAAGGGACACATAACGAATCAGTATTTGTCGTGAATAACCTCATTTTATCACCGTATTTGTTTTGCAGCTTGTTGTATTAAAATTCGTACACCAACTATTTTGACAATGTAAATCCACCGTAAACTGTGTTTGTTAATTTGATTTTCTTGCTTTTCAACCTAAACTGACTAACATTAAGTCGTTGTATATAATTGGTCTCCTGACAAATGATATTTTGAAACAAATTTCTTTTATCCACTTAATTTGTGCATCAGCTGTCAATCGCAATTTGTTTTTTTTATTTTAGCGCCTCGGCCTATCATGGCCTATCGAAAGAGGTTGTTAGTATCCAGGTACATAATGAATGTCAATGACTTTGGCTTTTCTTACTCACCATCCTTTATTATCTGGTCATCTTTATCTGAGTAGTATTCCTTATTTGCTTTGGCATATATATATATATATATATATATATATATATATATATATATATATATATATATATATATATATATATATATATATATGTGTGTGTGTGTGTGTGTGTGTGTGTGTGTGTGTGTGTGTGTGTGTGTGTGTGTGTGTGTGTGTGGTATAATGCTAATTCCACATCTTATTCCACTCGCAGTCATCAATAACATGTCATAATCTGTTAAAATTTAAAGTTCTATACTATATATCTTAAACGAGCACCATTTGTACATCCAGGAACTATGTAATAATGTGCTGGATCTAGTTTGTAATTTCTTACAAAGACATCCCTAAATTCCTTAGAAATGTCGCATAGTATCAATCTATTATTCTTAACTTAACAGGTCTACAGACATACCTAAATTCCTCAAAAATGCCACAGAGAATCAATGTATTTGCGTTTTGCAATAGACTTGTAGATCTTTGAATGTTTTCAGGCTAAAATGTTCCATGACATCCTGAACATGTTGATCATTTGATATGTTTCAATCGTTTAAACTGGAAAAGAACTTTTCTTTGGGTGGAATAGCTCTTTCATTCCATGTATTCGTATGGGTAACTGTCTTTCTCAGATATTTATCCTTTGAATCTAAAGCAATCTACAAACCTCATTGTCGTATTAACTGTTATTTCTTTTCCTTGTTTCATGAAATACTTGCTGAATAAAGTATATATTCTTGTCGTTGTTCGGTATGATTTGTACCTCTTCATCTGGAACTTGCTTAACCAATGTTTTAATGAACAGATGGCTGTCATAGCCGGACAAGTTGTAAATAAACAATGATATGTATTTTGAATATGAAAACTTCAAAATACATTCCTTAAGTGCTGGGCCTCTGTATTTACCTGTTAAGTGATCACGTACGTCTTGTGTGTGTATGCTTCTCCATCGCGAACTTGGTCCTCAGTTTTTTCTTTCTTTCTTTTCTCATAAATGTAACATATATTTGTTGAATTAAAACGGTTTTCATTATTCTTCAGTGAACACCAGAGGTTTTGCATTTTCAGTCCTAATTCTTCTTACACTAAATATTTAGTCTTACCCAACGCATTTTAAAATACTTGAATACAGCCTGTTTTTCTGTAAACTATTGGCTGACATCTCTCGTGGATTGATTATTTTTATGTTCAAACAAAACCCTGAGGCAATGTTTTGGTTGTTTTGGTTGCCCAGTATATGTTACATTGTACCGGACACTGTATTTCCAGCTTCAGTGAATCTCCGCCGTCAGTGAGCAGTAGATTCACCTCTGGTACGCTTTGCCTCCTGCATAATTCTTTCTTATCATTTTTTTTTCAAAAACACAATAGATAGCATAAGGAAGTCGTAATTATTGTTGATAGTTTTTTTTTTTAAATTTACAACCGAACATTCTTAAAGCACATTCTCGATCAAATTATCCAAAATGTAATGCAGTCTTTTGTGTTCTGATAAATTTTCTGATGTATTGAGAAACCTCTAGTATTTTTACAGACATTTCTGTCTGTGATGTCTATTTATCTGAGTTAAGACCAACCTTAAAAAATATTGTCTTCCAATGTAATGGTACCTTCCATCTTTATTGTCGAAATGTCAACCACATTGAAATATAATTAAATGTCAACATGTCTACCCCATTGAAATATAATTAAATGTCAACATGTCTACCACATTGAAATATAATTAAATGTCGAAATGTCTACCACATTGAAATATAATTAAATGTCGAAATGTCTACCACATTGAAATATAATTAAATGTCGAAATGTCCATCACATTGAAATATAATTAAATGTCAACATGTCTACCACATTGAAATATAATTAAATGTCAACATGTCTACCACATTGAGATGTAATTAAATGTCAACATGTCTTTCTCTGTTTCAGTTAGTCTAGCAAGTTTGATGTAGCCTGGTTAAACTATTTCATGCACATGTACATATATATCGAATTCCTTATTAATGTTCGTAATTCGCTCCGGACATATATTGTATTTTGATGGTCTATCTTCATCGTCACTTGATGTAATTATCACAAATTCTACAGTATAAAAGAAACACTTACCAGATTCAACAGTATAAAGCAATCTCAAAATCTCAAATTGGTTTAGATAACATTCACGCTATAAATCTGAATATATTTGGAAAGCGTGATAAAAGGGTATAAAAATACAAAACCGCATCGTGTTCTGTACCGAGTCGGAGTCTCACAGATGACCAGTTCCTTCATGGAGCCTTCATGATTTCCTACGGCCATTCTTTTGTGCTCACGTGGTACGTTTGGTTTAGTTTTATCAGCCTATTTTTGATTTATTTGTTTATTTTTTTGCCATTGTGTCATGAGACTTTCATGGATGAACCCCAAACAAGACCACTTCACCACTTTCAGTCTTTCTGACTTCCTAGGTTGCTTCACGCTTTCACTTAGCAACTTTGTCTCTTATTTTTTGCGAACATTTTACACCTTTTCTTAATCGCGAAGATGATATTTATTTATTTTGATAATGGAAAATATATTATAAAATGTAAGAAAGCGACCATCTTTAGACAACGAAATGGTTCTCAGTTATTAAAAATACTGCTTTCCTTATATACTTTTTTGTCATCCTTAATTTTCAATGGTATATTGTTCGTGTATATCTGGTAAAAAATTACATACTTTTAAGACATGTAACATTTCAAAGGAAAACAAAAAAAAAACATATTACGTATGTAGTTAAGTAAAAAAGCAATTAATGAGAGAGAGAGAGAGAGAGAGAGAGAGAGAGAGAGAGAGAGAGAGAGAGAAGACACTGCACTGGTTACAGCCACTGTTATCCATTTCGTTTATTTTATAGATTTATTGCTTAGAATACACTTGTAAGTAGTAATATTACAGAGTTTGTTTCTTTACTTTGTTCGACGTCACCTTTCAATAATAAATCTAAAGTTGCACAAGGTATGTGTGAAGAGATAGAGCGAAAGAGCTGGGATCTTTGGGTATTAAATAAGGGGCAAATAGAAACAAATAGTATTCAACGTCTTCATTAACGTAACCACATGGGAGAGTTAACTAAATTCACTCTGTAAAGGTTGGATTTGAGTGGACTACATGCGTGTCTTAGAGTGGACTACATGCGTGTCTTAGAGTGGACTACATGCGTGTCTTAGAGTGGACTACATGCGTGTCTTAGAGTGGACTACATGCGTGTCTTAGATTGGACTACATGCGTGTCTTAGAGTGGACTACATGTGTGTCTTAGTTTAGTATGTAGAATATTAAGGTGACATTTGTCAATAGCATAATACGGTGGTGGCGGTTTGTTGAATCAGATAAACTTTTTTTTGGGGGGGGGTTTTGTTTGTTTTTAAATAGAAAGATTAGGAGAATTTTGGATATCGTCAAGGAGAGAGCTCCAAAGACCAATCGGGGATGTGAAAAAGGACGTATGAAAATCTAAAATCTGGTAGGGATTGGTGTGATGCTTTGGAAGTTTCGTAGACAATAATGGGATGCCTCAAATCTCTTTAGTGGAAGAAAGTAGCTTAGATAGTTAGGTACTTGATTATTTAAAATCGAATACATTATGCATAATCTCTTCTTATTCCTCCTTTGTGCAAGAGTTTCCCAAACCAATTTTCGCATAAAGAGATTCTCTACAACAATAATTGGGTAGACCTGTAACGATTGTTGCAGCTTCTATTTGAAGTTGTTCTAATTTTTCCGAACCTTCAATAGAGCAATTATCCCAGATTTCGGAAGGACGTATGAATGGTGTATATAGCTTAGACGAAGTTGTTCCTTGAAAAGAGTTTTTAGTCGCGCGCAATGTAGATAAATATTTAGACGTGTTCTGAATAATAACACTAATATGATTAGTCCATTTGTCATCAGAAGATAATGTTAATTCTATGTGTCTATGATTTTAACATGAAATAAATTCATATTATCGAAAGAGAAAACTTCAGAAAGAAAAATCAGTTTGCTTGTTTGTAATTTAATAAAATGTCTGTTTTCGAAGTATTAAAAGTAATAAGCCACTTGTTTATAGTCCTAAAGGGTCTGTAGAAGAAGTTGCAAGAGAAGTATCATCAGCAAATAGCCGCACAAGCCAGTTCAATTTGTCTGCTCGTTGATATATATATATATATATATATATATATATATATATTATATATATATATATATATATATATATATATATATATATATATATAAGAAATGTTATGTTAAAGGGCCAAGCACGGAACCTTGGGGATCCCCAAATAGCCGCACAAGCCAGTTCAATCTGTCTGCTCGTTGATATATATCTATATATATATATATATATATATATATATATATATATATATATATATATATATATATATATATATATATATATATATATATATATATAAGAAATGTTATGTTAAAGGGCCAAGCACGGAACATTGGGGATCCCCATCGAATAGTTGACATTTTGTTGAGACTGAATTTCGATAGAAAACTCTCTGGTAGCGGTTTGTTAAGTATCTTTCGAGCTATGATGAACGTTTACAGGCAATTCCATATTTTTAAAGTTTGTAAACTAATCCTTTGTATCCATACTCTATCTTGAGTATCTGCTCAACTTAAAACTTTGCTACTTTTTAAGATTTTGATTAAGTCAAATTTAAAGTCAATGCTTGAGTGATTATGTCAAATTTAAGGTGAGTGCTATTTGCTAAAATAAACAGCTTGTTTTAACCCGTATCATAGCTTACAAAAACTCAATGTGCAAAATTTGAGCTGAGCTTTTACTCAAAATTAAGATGTTTTAATAAAAGCGATTAAAAATATCCAAGCCTCACCCACGTATTATAGTCAGGTTTGCCAGACTATTATCACAAAAATCACCAATGAAGTTGGAATCTCTCTGCTTTTTCCACTTAACAGAGATAGCTCGAAATCTAAAGGTGAACTGGATGAGAATATTATTTCATTGTAAGTTTTCAAAGCTTTTCTGCTCGTAAAAGCATTCATTTTTTATAGTTGTGTTCAGCTCTTGCACGCATATATAATAATGATATTAATATCACAAAAGAAAGAAAGAAACTTCAAGACATTTGTACGTGGCATCTTCATGTATGCACGCGTATATCGAGAAACTATATGACAAGACACTTTAATTATTGTGTAAACTTTTGCGAGCATACCTTAGAAAACGATAGGATATACATGTACAAAGAAGAGGGCAGAAAATACAATTTTCGAACGGCGGAATGAGCTATTTAGCCAATTACAAGCAGACACAGTAAGTATTGTGACTCGAGCATACATTTATTGAAACATTACCACATTATTTTATGTAACTAAATTTGGAATAATCGGGATTGCATGCCATACTCAGGTCATTGACTCATAAATTGTGTGCTGCAAATTTCCTATACTCAGGATATCATATATGTATCAAGTTTGATTTAGAAGTATGAATGCAGATACTCAAAAGTTTAGTTATGAAATCGGCATATGGTTTCCGAATATATCATCTGCATTTTCCCGCCTTCTGTCGTAGTCTGGAAACCAGCGATGGAATCTCGGGCTACCTGCATATGTAATCGAATGTGAAAAAGGTTCATCCTGATTGGAAGACTGTTGTCCAAGTTTCGGAAACCATTTGTAATTGTTTCGAAGAAAGTCATAGACACTGCTCTGATCACTCCGTCTTACTTTTGGAACACTTTTGATTGAAAATGGAGCCAACTCTGGAAGATATTTGAGAAGCCGCTGTCCATGAATAGGGTCTGAGCCGCTTACCTGAAATTAGGTTTTGGAAGCAGTTTTATGCGTTCTGGAAATGCATTAACATATTTATTTACACATACTAATAACAAAAAGAAGAAACTTTTTATCGAAATATTCGTTTACCTGTTGATATGAGGGCGCTTATTATAACAGAAAATTGTTCTTCCTCACTTAAAATGGCGTAATTGTGCATACTATTTCGTTCTTAAAGTCCAAAGTTCACGGTGAATATCATATACCACAAAAATTCCTACATACAAATTGCAATTGCCATTTTTCCAGTTGGTGTTATTGTAGACTAATTAATGAAACTATTAACGATGTATATCTAAAATTCAAACCTTTATCGGTGGATTTTCAAAAAATATTTTCAATAAGATGATGACATGCTGTATAAGGCTTTTGAATCAATGGAATGTTTGCCACGAATTATTGTCATCTTACCTTCTTCAGTACATCTCACTTTTAATTCCTTTTAATGCATAACGTCTTTCTTGATTTTAAGTTACAATACTAAGTCGTTTGTATTCTGTCTGATTCTAGTACGGTATGACTCGATCGACAATTGTGGAAACACTAAAACCCACCGATTTGCATTGATCAACATGTAAGGAGACAACACTAGAATTTGATCCAAAAATACATTATTTTGTCATTTATTTTTTTGTGCTACCATTGTGTCATACCATTATTGTCTTAATTTAAATTATTTTTTAAAATAAATATAAGCAGGAAGAACCGATTAGAAAATAAAGATAAGAAATCGTTGACAGCTACATTATACATGTATTTTGTCATGGATTTAGTTTATTACAATCTTTTGAGCATCAGCCAAATTCTTAATCACTTAATTCAAATTGTCCCACAAAGTTATAAAGTTTGGATTTTTACATATAAGTACTTCTCGTTTTAAAATCAAGGTAAAACTTTAATAAAAATATCCATCCAAACAAAGACTATTTTAAAGCACAGGAAAAATTTGAGAACAAAACTTACGTCAGATCGATTAGTTTCCTCTCCAATCGAAGACTCCCGATCATAACGGTGTTGGAGTTTTTTTCTAGCAAAGAGGAAGCAGTACAGTGTCACAGTCAAGACCAAAATCAAAGCACCAGCACCGACCCCAGCACCGATTAATATCAACTGGGTATCCGAAACTTCTCTATTATTTCCATTATCTGTTAAGGATGATGTACTTGAGTTTACCTTGATTGATGGTGATGAAATGGGTGATGTCAACGCTGTAGAATTTGTTTTATTCGTCATTGTCTTTGTTTGTGTTGTTAGAACTGTCGTTTCATGCTGTGAAGTAGTTTTTAGTGAATGTCCCAATACTGTTTTAGTGTTTGGAATGAAACCTGCTGTCGAGATTGAAGTAGTTCCACTTGTTTCTTTTTTGGAAGCAGTGGTTGACAACATAGTTGTTGGTTTAGATTCTATCAGAGCCCAGTTAGTTGTTGGGTACGATATGTTTATACTTCCATTCGTTGTTGTTGACACAATTTTCAGAGTAGCGCTTGGTGATGTTGCACGGAATGTACTTCCTCTTGTAACAATCGGATTGGCTGTAGACGTTAATTGTATGGTAGAAGTGAGTACCGACTCAGTTGTAGAAATACCTGTTGTCATAGATTCGATGTTTATATGGCTGCTTCTTGGAGATCTTGATCTGGTATAAGAAACATCTGTAAATGGAGTGGATACTGTGACGCTTTCTGCAGATGATGAAGTTGGCAATATTCTTGTTGATGTGACAGATGATTCAGAACCACTCTTTGTTGCAATTGGGAAGGATGCAGAGCTCGCAGTTGCAGATGTTGATGTGGTATCAGAAACACTTGTTGTAGATGGGATGCTTGCTGTGCTACTCTCTGGAGATGCTGAAGTCGGCAATAATGTAGTTGATGTGACTGATGATTCAGAACTACTCGTTGTTGTCAATGGGAAGGATGTAGAGCTGGCATTTGCAGATGTTGATGTGGTATCAGAAATACCTGTTGTAGATGCCATGGTTCCTGTGCTCCTTTCTGGAGTTGATAAAGTCTGGAATAATATAGTTGATGTGCCTGATGATTCAGAGCTACTCGTTGTTGTTAATGGGAAGGAAGTAGAGGTGACGCTTGGAGTTGTTAATGTGGTATCAGACATACCTGTTGTTGATGGGATGGTTGCTTTGCTGCTTTCTGGAGATGCTGATGTTGGGACTGGTGTCATTGATGTGACTGCTGATGTAGTTGTAGAAATACCTGCTGTGGATAGCCTGCTTGTTGAGCTAGTTCTATGCGAAGCTGAAGTCGGCAGTTGTGTGGTAGATGTGAGTATTGATGCAGTTGTTGAAATACCAGTTGTCTTAGATTGTGTGTTTGTATGGGAAGTTGCTGGATATGATGTTGTGGCATCAACAATACTTGCTGTAGATGGGATGGTTGCTGTGCTGCTTTCTGGAGATGATGAAGTCGGCAATAATGCATTTAATGAGACTGATGATTCAGAACTACCCGTTGTTGCAAATGGGAAGGATGCAGAGCTGGCAGTTGCAGATGTTGATGTGGTATCGGAAACACTTGTTGTAGATGCGGTGCTTGCTGTGGTGCTCCCTAGAGATGCTGAAGTCGGCAATAATGTAGTTGATGTGACTGATGATTCAGAACTACTCGTTGTTGTAAATGGGAGGGATGTAGAGCTGTCAGTTGCAGATGTTGACCTGGAATCAGAAACAGGTGTTGTAGAAGGGATGGTGACTTTGCTGCTTTCTGAAGATGCTGATATTGGGACTGGTGTCGTTGATGTGAGCGTTGATATAGTTGTAGAATAACTCGTTGTAGTCAATGGTATGGTTGATGTGACTGCAGATGTAGTTGTAGAAATTCCTGTTGTGGATGGGTTGCTTGTTGAGCTAGTTCTATGCGACGCTGAAGTCGGCAATTGTGTGGTAGATTTGAGTGCTGATGCAGTTGTAGAAATACCTGATGTTTTAGATTGAATGTTTGTATGGGTGGTTCGTTGTGATGTTGATGTGGCATCAAACAGACTTGTTGAGGGTGGGATTGTTGCTGTGCTGCTTTCTGGAGATGATGAAGTCGGCGATAATGTAGTTGACGTGACTGATGATTCAGAACTACTCGTTGTTGTAAATGGGAAGGATGTAGTGCTTTGTGTGGCAGATCTTGATGTGGTATCAGAAACACTTGTTGTAGATGGAATACTTGTTGTGCTGCTCTCTGGAGATGCTGAAGTCGGCAATAATGTAGTTGATGTGACTGATGATTCAGAACTACTCGTTGTTGTCAATGGGAAGGATGTAGAGCTGGCATTTGCAGATGTTGATGTGATATCAGAAATACCTGTTGTAGATACCATGGTTCCTGTGCTCCTTTCTGGAATTGATGAAGTCGGGAATAATGTAGTTGATGTGCCTGATGATTCAGAGCTACTCGTTGTTGTAAAGGGGAAGGATGTAGAGGTGACGCTTGGAGTTGTTAATGTGGTATCAGACATACCTGTTGTTGATGGGATGGTTGCTTTGCTGCTTTCTGGAGATGCTGATGTTGGGACTGGTGTCATTGATGTGACTGCAGATGTAGTTGTAGAAATACCTGCTGTAGATGGCCTGCTTGTTGAGCTAGTTCTATGCGAAGCTGAAGTCGGCAATTGTGTGGTAGATGTGAGTATTGATGCAGTTATAGAAATATCAGTTGTCTTAGATTGTGTGTTTGTATGGGTTGTTGCTGGATATGATGTTGTGGCATCAACAATACTTGTTGTAGATGGGATGGTTGCTGTGCTGCTTTCTGGAGATGAAGTCGGCAATAATGTAGTTGATGTGACTGATGATTTAGAACTACCCTTTGTTGTAAATGAGAAGGATGTAGAGCTGGCAGTTACAGATGTTGATGTGGTATCGGAAATACTTGTTGTAGATGCGATGCTTGCTGTCGTGCTTACTGGAGATGCTGTAGTCGGGAATAATGTAGTTGATGTGACAGATGATTCAGAGATACTCGTTGTTGTAAATGGGAGGGATGTAGAGCTGTCAGTTGCAGATGTTGGTGTGGAATCAGAAATAGTTGTTGTAGAAGGGATGGTGACTTTGCTGCTTTCTGAAGACGCTGATATTGGGACTGGTGTCGTTGATGTGAGTGTTGATATAGTTGCAGAATCACTCGTTATAGTCAATGGTATGGTTGATGTGACTGCAGATGTAGTTGTAGAAATACCTGTTGTGGATGGGTTGCTTGTTGAGCTAGTTCTATGCGACGCTGAAGTCGGCAATTGTGTGGTAGATTTGAGTGCTGATGCAGTTGTAGAAATACCTGATGTTTTAGATTGTGTGTTAATATGGGTGGTTAGTGGTGATGTTGATGTGGCATCAAACATACTTGTTGTAGATGGGATTGTTGCTGTGCTGCTTTCTGAAGATGATGAAGTCGGCGATAATGCAGTTGACGTGACTGATGATTCAGAACTACTCGTTGTTGTAAATGGGAAGGATGTAGTGCTTTGTGTGGCAGATCTTGATGTGGTATCAGAAACACTTGTTGTAGATGGAATACTTGTTGTGCTGCTCTCTGGAGATGCTGAAGTCGGCAATAATGTAGTTGATGTGACTGATGATTCAGAACTACTCGTTGTTGTCAATGGGAAGGATGTAGAGCTGACATTTGCCGATGTTGATGTGGCATCAGAAATACCTGTTGTAGATGCCATGGTTCCGGTTCTCCTTTCTGGAATTGATGAAGTCGCGAATAATGTAGTTGATGTGCCTGATGATTCAAAGCTACTCGTTGTTGTAAAGGGGAAGGATGTAGAGGTGACGCTTGGAGTTGTTAATGTGGTATCAGACATACCTGTTGTTGATGGGATGGTTGCTTTGCTGCTTTCTGGAGATGCTGATGTTGGGACTGGTGTCATTGATGTGACTGCAGATGTAGTTGTAGAAATACCTTCTGTGGATAGCCTGCTTGTTGAGCTAGTTCTATGCGAAGCTGAAGTCGGCAATTGTGTGGTAGATGTGAGTGTTGATGCAGTTGTAGAAATATCAGTTGTCTTAGATTGTGTGTTTGTATGGGTAGTTGCTGGATATGATGTTGTGGCATCAACAATACTTGTTGTAGATGGGATGGTTGCTGTGCTGCTTTCTGGAGATGATGAAGTCGGCAAAAATGCAGTTGATGTGACTGATGATTCAGAACTACCCTTTGTTGTAAATGAGAAGGATGTAGAGCTGGCAGTTACAGATGTTGATGTGGTATCGGAAACACTTGTTGTTGATGCGATGCTTGCTGTGGTGCTTTTTGGAGATGCTGAAGTCGGCATTAATGTAGTTGATGTGACTGATGATTCAGAACTACTCGTTGTTGTAAATGGGAGGGATGTAGAGCTGTCAGTTGCAGATGTTGGTGTGGAATCAGAAATAGTTGTTGTAGAAGGGATGGTGACTTTGCTGCTTTCTGAAGATGCTGATATTGGGACTGGTGTCGTTGATGTGAGTGTTGATATAGTTTCAGAATCACTCGTTGTAGTCAATGGTATGGTTGATGTGACTGCAGATGTAGTTGTAGAAATTCCTGTTGTGGATGGGTTGCTTGTTGAGCTAGTTCTATGCGATGCTGAAGTCGGCAATTGTGTGGTAGATTTGAGTGCTGATGCAGTTGTAGAAATACCTGCTGTCTTAGATTGTGTGTTTGTATGGGTGGTTCGTGGTGATGTTGATGTGGCATCAAACATACTTGTTGAGGATGGGATTGTTGCTGTGCTGCTTTCTGGAGATGATGAAGTCGGCGATAATGTAGTTGACGTGACTGATGATTCAGAACTACTCGTTGTTGTAAATGGGAAGGATGTAGTGCTTTGTGTGGCAGATCTTGATGTGGTATCAGAAACACTTGTTGTAGATGGAATACTTGTTGTGCTGCTCTCTGGAGATGCTGAAGTCGGCAATAATGTAGTTGATGTGACTGATGATTCAGAACTACTCGTTGTTGTCAATGGGAAGGATGTAGAGCTGACATTTGCCGATGTTGATGTGGCATCAGAAATACCTGTTGTAGATGCCATGGTTCCAGTGCTCCTTTCTGGAATTGATGAAGTCGGGAATAATATAGTTGATGTGCCTGATGATTCAGAGCTACTCGTTGTTGTAAAGGGGAAGGATGTAGAGGTGACGCTTGGAGTTGTTAATGTTGTATCAGACATACCTGTTGTTGATGGGATGGTTGCTTTGCTGCTTTCTGGAGATGCTGATGTTGGGACTGGTGTCATTGATGTGACTGCAGATGTAGTTGTAGAAATACCTGCTGTAGATGGCCTGCTTGTTGAGCTAGTTCTATGCGAAGCTGAAGTCGGCAATTGTGTGGTAGATGTGAGTGTTGATGCAGTTGTAGAAATATCAGTTGTCTTAGATTGTGTGTTTGTATGGGTAGTTGCTGGATATGATGTTGTGGCATCAACAATACTTGTTGTAGATGGGATGGTTGCTGTGCTGCTTTCTGGAGATGATGAAGTCGGCAAAAATGCAGTTGATGTGACTGATGATTCAGAACTACCCTTTGTTGTAAATGAGAAGGATGTAGAGCTGGCAGTTACAGATGTTGATGTGGTATCGGAAACACTTGTTGTTGATGCGATGCTTGCTGTGGTGCTTTTTGGAGATGCTGAAGTCGGCAATAATGTAGTTGATGTGACTGATGATTCAGAACTACTCGTTGTTGTAAATGGGAGGGATGTAGAGCTGTCAGTTGCAGATGTTGGTGTGGAATCAGAAATAGTTGTTGTAGAAGGGATGGTGACTTTGCTGCTTTCTGAAGATGCTGATATTGGGACTGGTGTCGTTGATGTGAGTGTTGATATAGTTGCAGAATCACTCGTTGTAGTCAATGGTATGGTTGATGTGACTGCAGATGTAGTTGTAGAAATTCCTGTTGTGGATGGGTTGCTTGTTGAGCTAGTTCTATGCGATGCTGAAGTCGGCAATTGTGTGGTAGATTTGAGTGCTGATGCAGTTGTAGAAATACCTGATGTTTTAGATTGAATGTTTGTATGGGCGGTACGTGGTGATGTTGATGTGGCATCAAACATACTTGTTGAGGATGGGATTGTTGCTGTGCTGCTTTCTGGAGATGATGAAGTCGGCGATAATGTAGTTGACGTGACTGATGATTCAGAACTACTCGTTGTTGTAAATGGGAAGGATGTAGTGCTTTGTGTGGCAGATCTTGATGTGGTATCAGAAACACTTGTTGTAGATGGAATACTTGTTGTGCTGCTCTCTGGAGATGCTGAAGTCGGCAATAATGTAGTTGATGTGACTGATGATTCAGAACTACTCGTTGTTGTCAATGGGAAGGATGTAGAGCTGACATTTGCCGATGTTGATGTGGCATCAGAAATACCTGTTGTAGATGCCACGGTTCCGGTGCTCCTTTCTGGAATTGATGAAGTCGGGAATAATGTAGTTGATGTGCCTGATGATTCAGAGCTACTCGTTGTTGTAAAGGGGAAGGATGTAGAGGTGACGCTTGGAGTTGTTAATGTGGTATCAGACATACCTGTTGTTGATGGGATGGTTGCTTTGCTGCTTTCTGGAGATGCTGATGTTGGGACTGGTGTCATTGATGTGACTGCAGATGTAGTTGTAGAAATACCTTCTGTGGATAGCCTGCTTGTTGAGCTAGTTCTATGCGAAGCTGAAGTCGGCAATTGTGTGGTAGATGTGAGTGTTGATGCAGTTGTAGAAATATCAGTTGTCTTAGATTGTGTGTTTGTATGGGTAGTTGCTGGATATGATGTTGTGGCATCAACAATACTTGTTGTAGATGGGATGGTTGCTGTGCTGCTTTCTGGAGATGATGAAGTCGGCAAAAATGCAGTTGATGTGACTGATGATTCAGAACTACCCTTTGTTGTAAATGAGAAGGATGTAGAGCTGGCAGTTACAGATGTTGATGTGGTATCGGAAACACTTGTTGTTGATGCGATGCTTGCTGTGGTGCTTTTTGGAGATGCTGAAGTCGGCATTAATGTAGTTGATGTGACGGATGATTCAGAACTACTCGTTGTTGTAAATGGGAGGGATGTAGAGCTGTCAGTTGCAGATGTTGGTGTGGAATCAGAAATAGTTGTTGTAGAAGGGATGGTGACTTTGCTGCTTTCTGAAGATGCTGATATTGGGACTGGAATCGTTGATGTGAGTGTTGATATAGTTGCAGAATCACTCGTTGTAGTCAATGGTATGGTTGATGTGACTGCAGATGTAGTTGTAGAAATACCTGTTGTGGATGGGTTGCTTGTTGAGCTAGTTCTATGCGATGCTGAAGTCGGCAATTGTGTGGTAGATTTGAGTGCTGATGCAGTTGTAGAAATACCTGCTGTCTTAGATTGTGTGTTTGTATGGGTGGTTCGTTGTGATGTTGATGTGGCATCAAACATACTTGTTGAGGATGGGATTGTTGCTGTGCTGCTTTCTGGAGATGATGAAGTCGGCGATAATGTAGTTGACGTGACTGATGATTCAGAACTACTCGTTGTTGTAAATGGGAAGGATGTAGTGCTTTGTGTGGCAGATCTTGATGTGGTATCAGAAACACTTGTTGTAGATGGAATACTTGTTGTGCTGCTCTCTGGAGATGCTGAAGTCGGCAATAATGTAGTTGATGTGACTGATGATTCAGAACTACTCGTTGTTGTCAATGGGAAGGATGTAGAGCTGACATTTGCCGATGTTGATGTGGCATCAGAAATACCTGTTGTAGATGCCATGGTTCCGGTGCTCCTTTCTGGAATTGATGAAGTCGGGAATAATGTAGTTGATGTGCCTGATGATTCAGAGCTACTCGTTGTTGTAAAGGGGAAGGATGTAGAGGTGACGCTTGGAGTTGTTAATGTGGTATCAGACATACCTGTTGTTGATGGGATGGTTGCTTTGCTGCTTTCTGGAGATGCTGATGTTGGGACTGGTGTCATTGATGTGACTGCAGATGTAGTTGTAGAAATACCTTCTGTGGATAGCCTGCTTGTTGAGCTAGTTCTATGCGAAGCTGAAGTCGGCAATTGTGTGGTAGATGTGAGTGTTGATGCAGTTGTAGAAATATCAGTTGTCTTAGATTGTGTGTTTGTATGGGTAGTTGCTGGATATGATGTTGTGGCATCAACAATACTTGTTGTAGATGGGATGGTTGCTGTGCTGCTTTCTGGAGATGATGAAGTCGGCAAAAATGCAGTTGATGTGACTGATGATTCAGAACTACCCTTTGTTGTAAATGAGAAGGATATAGAGCTGGCAGTTACAGATGTTGATGTGGTATCGGAAACACTTGTTGTTGATGCGATGCTTACTGTGGTGCTTTTTGGAGATGCTGAAGTCGGCAATAATGTAGTTGATGTGACTGATGATTCAGAACTACTCGTTGTTGTAAATGGGAGGGATGTAGAGCTGTCAGTTGCAGATGTTAGTGTGGAATCAGAAATAGTTGTTGTAGAAGGGATGGTGACTTTGCTGCTTTCTGAAGATGCTGATATTGGGACTGGTGTCGTTGATGTGAGTGTTGATATAGTTGCAGAATCACTCGTTGTAGTCAATGGTATGGTTGATGTGACTGCAGATATAGTTGTAGAAATTCCTGTTGTGGATGGGTTGCTTGTTGAGCTAGTTCTATGCGATGCTGAAGTCGGCAATTGTGTGGTAGATTTGAGTGCTGATGCAGTTGTAGAAATACCTGATGTTTTAGATTGAATGTTTGTATGGGTGGTTAGTGGTGATGTTGATGTGGCATCAAACATACTTGTTGAGGATGGGATTGTTGCTGTGCTGCTTTCTGGAGATGATGAAGTCGGCGATAATGTAGTTGACGTGACTGATGATTCAGAACTACTCGTTGTTGTAAATGGGAAGGATGTAGTGCTTTGTGTGGCAGACCTTGATGTGGTATCAGAAACACTTGTTGTAGATGGAATACTTGTTGTGCTGCTCTCTGGAGATGCTGAAGTCGGAAATAATGTAGTTGATGTGACTGATGATTCAGAACTACTCGTTGTTGTCAATGGGAAGCATGTAGAGCTGACATTTGCCGATGTTGATGTGGCATCAGAAATACCTGTTGTAGATGCCATGGTTCCAGTGCTCCTTTCTGGAATTGATGAAGTCGGGAATAATATAGTTGATGTGCCTGATGATTCAGAGCTACTCGTTGTTGTAAAGGGGAAGGATGTAGAGGTGACGCTTGGAGTTGTTAATGTGGTATCAGACATACCTGTTGTTGATGGGATGGTTGCTTTGCTGCTTTCTGGAGATGCTGATGTTGGGACTGGTGTCATTGATGTGACTGCAAATGTAGTTGTAGAAATACCTGCCGTAGATGGCCTGCTTGTTGAGCTAGTTCTATGCGAAGCTGAAGTCGGCAATTGTGTGGTAGATGTGAGTGTTGATGCAGTTGTAGAAATATCAGTTGTCTTAGATTGTGTGTTTGTATGGGTAGTTGCTGGATATGATGTTGTGGCATCAACAATACTTGTTGTAGATGGGATGGTTGCTGTGCTGCTTTCTGGAGATGATGAAGTCGGCAAAAATGCAGTTGATGTGACTGATGATTCAGAACTACCCTTTGTTGTAAATGAGAAGGATGTAGAGCTGGCAGTTACAGATGTTGATGTGGTATCGGAAACACTTGTTGTTGATGCGATGCTTGCTGTGGTGCTTTTTGGAGATGCTGAAGTCGGCATTAATGTAGTTGATGTGACTGATGATTCAGAACTACTCGTTGTTGTAAATGGGAGGGATGTAGAGCTGTCAGTTGCAGATGTTGGTGTGGAATCAGAAATAGTTGTTGTAGAAGGGATGGTGACTTTGCTGCTTTCTGAAGATGCTGATATTGGGACTGGTGTCGTTGATGTGAGTGTTGATATAGTTGCAGAATCACTCGTTGTAGTCAATGGTATGGTTGATGTGACTGCAGATGTAGTTGTAGAAATTCCTGTTGTGGATGGGTTGCTTGTTGAGCTAGTTCTATGCGATGCTGAAGTCGGCAATTGTGTGGTAGATTTGAGTGCTGATGCAGTTGTAGAAATACCTGATGTTTTAGATTGAATGTTTGTATGGGTGGTTCGTGGTGATGTTGATGTGGCATCAAACATACTTGTTGAGGATGGGATTGTTGCTGTGCTGCTTTCTGGAGATGATGAAGTCGGCGATAATGTAGTTGACGTGACTGATGATTCAGAACTACTCGTTGTTGTAAATGGGAAGGATGTAGTGCTTTGTGTGGCAGATCTTGATGTGGTATCAGAAACACTTGTTGTAGATGGAATACTTGTTGTGCTGCTCTCTGGAGATGCTGAAGTCGGCAATAATGTAGTTGATGTGACTGATGATTCAGAACTACTCGTTGTTGTCAATGGGAAGGATGTAGAGCTGACATTTGCCGATGTTGATGTGGCATCAGAAATACCTGTTGTAGATGCCATGGTTCCGGTGCTCCTTTCTGGAATTGATGAAGTCGGGAATAATGTAGTTGATGTGCCTGATGATTCAGAGCTACTCGTTGTTGTAAAGGGGAAGGATGTAGAGGTGACGCTTGGAGTTGTTAATGTGGTATCAGACATACCTGTTGTTGATGGGATGGTTGCTTTGCTGCTTTCTGGAGATGCTGATGTTGGGACTGGTGTCATTGATGTGACTGCAGATGTAGTTGTAGAAATACCTTCTGTGAATAGCCTGCTTGTTGAGCTAGTTCTATGCGAAGCTGAAGTCGGCAATTGTGTGGTAGATGTGAGTGTTGATGCAGTTGTAGAAATATCAGTTGTCTTAGATTGTGTGTTTGTATGGGTAGTTGCTGGATATGATGTTGTGGCATCAACAATACTTGTTGTAGATGGGATGGTTGCTGTGCTGCTTTCTGGAGATGATGAAGTCGGCAAAAATGCAGTTGATGTGACTGATGATTCAGAACTACCCTTTGTTGTAAATGAGAAGGATATAGAGCTGGCAGTTACAGATGTTGATGTGGTATCGGAAACACTTGTTGTTGATGCGATGCTTGCTGTCGTGCTTACTGGAGATGCTGAAGTCGGAATTAATGTAGTTGATGTGACGGATGATTCAGAACTACTCGTTGTTGTAAATGGGAGGGATGTAGAGCTGTCAGTTGCAGATGTTAGTGTGGAATCAGAAAAAGTTGTTGTAGAAGGGATGGTGACTTTGCTGCTTTCTGAAGATGCTGATATTGGGACTGGTGTCGTTGATGTGAGTGTTGATATAGTTTCAGAATCACTCGTTGTAGTCAATGGTATGGTTGATGTGACTGCAGATGTAGTTGTAGAAATTCCTGTTGTGGATGGGTTGCTTGTTGAGCTAGTTCTATGCGATGCTGAAGTCGGCAATTGTGTGGTAGATTTGAGTGCTGATGCAGTTGTAGAAATACCTGCTGTCTTAGATTGTGTGTTTGTATGGGTGGTTCGTTGTGATGTTGATGTGGCATCAAACATACTTGTTGAGGATGGGATTGTTGCTGTGCTGCTTTCTGGAGATGATGAAGTCGGCGATAATGTAGTTGACGTGACTGATGATTCAGAACTACTCGTTGTTGTAAATGGGAAGGATGTAGTGCTTTGTGTGGCAGATCTTGATGTGGTATCAGAAACACTTGTTGTAGATGGAATACTTGTTGTGCTGCTCTCTGGAGATGCTGAAGTCGGCAATAATGTAGTTGATGTGACTGATGATTCAGAACTACTCGTTGTTGTCAATGGGAAGGATGTAGAGCTGACATTTGCCGATGTTGATGTGGCATCAGAAATACCTGTTGTAGATGCCATGGTTCCGGTGCTCCTTTCTGGAATTGATGAAGTCGGGAATAATGTAGCTGATGTGCCTGATGATTCAGAGCTACTCGTTGTTGTAAAGGGGAAGGATGTAGAGGTGACGCTTGGAGTTGTTAATGTGGTATCAGACATACCTGTTGTTGATGGGATGGTTGCTTTGCTGCTTTCTGGAGATGCTGATGTTGGGACTGGTGTCATTGATGTGACTGCAGATGTAGTTGTAGAAATACCTGCTGTAGATGGCCTGCTTGTTGAGCTAGTTCTATGCGAAGCTGAAGTCGGCAATTGTGTGGTAGATGTGAGTATTGATGCAGTTATAGAAATATCAGTTGTCTTAGATTGTGTGTTTGTATGGGTAGTTGCTGGATATGATGTTGTGGCATCAACAATACTTGTTGTAGATGGGATGGTTGCTGTGCTGCTTTCTGGAGATGAAGTCGGCAATAATGTAGTTGATGTGACTGATGATTTAGAACTACCCTTTGTTGTAAATGAGAAGGATGTAGAGCTGGCAGTTACAGATGTTGATGTGGTATCGGAAATACTTGTTGTAGATGCGATGCTTGCTGTCGTGCTTACTGGAGATGCTGTAGTCGGGAATAATGTAGTTGATGTGACAGATGATTCAGAGATACTCGTTGTTGTAAATGGGAGGGATGTAGAGCTGTCAGTTGCAGATGTTGGTGTGGAATCAGAAATAGTTGTTGTAGAAGGGATGGTGACTTTGCTGCTTTCTGAAGACGCTGATATTGGGACTGGTGTCGTTGATGTGAGTGTTGATATAGTTGCAGAATCACTCGTTATAGTCAATGGTATGGTTGATGTGACTGCAGATGTAGTTGTAGAAATACCTGTTGTGGATGGGTTGCTTGTTGAGCTAGTTCTATGCGACGCTGAAGTCGGCAATTGTGTGGTAGATTTGAGTGCTGATGCAGTTATAGAAATACCTGATGTTTTAGATTGTGTGTTAATATGGGTGGTTAGTGGTGATGTTGATGTGGCATCAAACATACTTGTTGTAGATGGGATTGTTGCTGTGCTGCTTTCTGAAGATGATGAAGTCGGCGATAATGCAGTTGACCTGACTGATGATTCAGAACTACTCGTTGTTGTAAATGGGAAGGATGTAGTGCTTTGTGTGGCAGATCTTGATGTGGTATCAGAAACACTTGTTGTAGATGGAATACTTGTTGTGCTGCTCTCTGGAGATGCTGAAGTCGGCAATAATGTAGTTGATGTGACTGATGATTCAGAACTACTCGTTGTTGTCAATGGGAAGGATGTAGATCTGACATTTGCCGATGTTGATGTGGCATCAGAAATACCTGCTGTAGATGCCATGGTTCCTGTGCTCCTTTCTGGAATTGATGAAGTAAGGAATAATGTAGTTGATGTGCCTGATGATTCAGAGCTACTCGTTGTTGTAAAGGGGAAGGATGTAGAGGTGACGCTTGGAGTTGTTAATGTGGTATCAGACATACCTATTGTTGATGGGATGGTTGCTTTGCTGCTTTCTGGAGATGCTGATGTTGGGACTGGTGTCATTGATGTGACTGCTGATGTTGTTGTAGAAATACCTGCTGTGGATAGCCTGCTTGTTGAGCTAGTTCTATGCGAAGCTGAAGTCGGCAATTGTGTGGTAGATGTGAGTGTTGATGCAGTTGTAGAAATACCAGTTGTCTTAGATTGTGTGTTTGTATGGGTAGTTGCTGGAGATGTTGATGTTGCATCAACAATACTTGTTGTAGATGGGATGGTTGCTGTTCTGCTTTCTGGAGATGATGAAGTCGGCAATAATGTAGTTGATGTGACTGATGATTCAGAACTACTCGTTGTTGTAAATGGGTAGGATGTAGCGCTAGCATTTGCAGATTTTGTTGTGGTGTGAGAAGTCCCTGTTGTAGATTCCATGGTTCCTGTGCTCCTTTCTTGAGTTGATGATGTCGGCAATAATGTAGTTGATGTGCTTGATGATAGAGAGCTACTCATTGTTGTAAAGGGGATCAACGTAGAGCTGACGCTTCGAGATGTTAATGCGGTATCAGACATACCTGTTGTAGATGGGATGGTTGCTTTGCTGCTTTCTGGAGATGCTGATGTTGGGACTTGTTTCGTTGATGTTAGTGTTGATATATTTGTAGAATCACTCGTTGTAATAAATGGTATGGTTGGTGTGACTGCTGATGTTGTTGTAGAAATACCTGTTGTGGATGGGCTGCTTGTTGAGTCAGATCTATGTGATGCTGAAGTCGGTAATTCTGTGTTAGATGTGAGTTTTGACGTAGAATTACTCGTTGTTGCAAACTGTAAGGTTGTTGAGCCACTTGTTTGAGATGTCGATGTGGGTAATAATATGGTTGATGTCACTACTGATGCAGTGCTAGTTGTTGTTGTATATGTAATGCTTGCTGTATGATTTATTAAAGTTGATGGTGAAGATGTCGATGTGATATTTGACATACTTGAGGGAGTGGTTGTAGTAGTAGTTGATGTTGTTGTTAGTGCCGTTGCTAGTGTCGTGGTGTTTGGGGCAACATAACAGGTTTCACAACAATTATACGCATTGTTAGCACAACTGGCAAGTTTACAACCCGATATTCTGTCTCCGTACTCGCAACCTAGAGGAAAAAGAAAACTGATTACAAACACATCTAATGTTCTTCCTCTGTTCAATTGATATATTTGTGGCCTTAATGCTATGATGAAATGTGCACTGAATTTCAGCAGACGATAGGAATGAAAGTTCGGTTTCTATGCTTTGAATTACTATGAAAAGACATTGTATAAATAATGACACTCTCGATGTAAAATTTAACTGATTTGTGCAGCAATTTTGTGTATGATTTTAAATGTCAAAAGAGTTGTTTATATATATTCAATTACCCATGTCCATGACAAAAGAACAGAGATTATATTAAGTGTTACGACTCTGTGGTCTAAGAAAAATGTAACAGAAAGAAAGTGAAACCAACAAATCAAGTAAAAAATCAACAAGCAATTTATTACTAGATAATTAAAATGAAAAATCAAAAAGTCACTTACAGTAATGTGTTTTGAAATCCTAATAATCCAATAAGAATGATTGTTCTAATCACAAGTCCTAAATATAGAATGTTCCGAATTCATAGCTGTGTCCTTGAATGTTATGATGTGCTAATGGTCTCCAAAGTCCTGATGTACTAGTAATCTTGATGTGCTGATGTCAAAATGAAGTATTCCAAAATCTCTGAATAAGTTCACATAAATTCCAAAATCATCAATTAAAAATCCAAAATCCAAAAGTTTATGAGCACTGTTATAATCCAATGAATATTTAAAATAATTCCTCTCTTAGAATTTGGAATGAATTTTCACAACTGTAATAGCTCTTTACAAGACTGATGGTAATGTCAAAACTGAATAAATGTCCACCAAACATGGCATATATAAAGATTGGTCACATGACAGAATGTTCTAGAACATGAGTCATCTTAATGGAATTCTAACTGTAAACAAAATTCAACCTTGACCTTCAAATTGAGAAAACATATTGATCAAAACAACCTAATTCAAGGACACTAGTTAAACATGTTTTTCCTGATAAACACCAAGATTCAAGCAAATATTAAAGTGAAGAAACATTTATAATTTCCTAAAATATTTATAATATTATATAAACATCATACATAACATAAGGCATCAGCTTAATTTTTCATTTTACGTAAATGATGCCTAAAATAATTTTCCTTGTCATTTTAGTCGGAGCTCGTGCCAAATATATAAGAAATTACGACGAAGAAAAAAAAAAAGAGGTCATTTTTGTGTCTTTTTTTGTTATTATTAGTTTGCTTTTGGCTCTTAATCAGATACAAGCGGATAAAACGAATTTAGAGGTTGACTAGAAAGGCTTGTCTTTTTGATCTTTCAGTGGAATATTCATGAAAAGCCTTTTCCACTTTTTCAGGCTATCACAGCTACCCGTTCATCAGGGAATTGGTGAAACACGATCAAAGAAATGATGTACAAATCATATCCAACAACGAAAAGAAATGCATCTCATTTTCAAAACAGTCTGTTGTGGAATGGAAGGATAGAAAATCAGAAAAGAGAACAATTCGGTTTGTAGATTGTTTTATGTTCATGGGATCAACTCCATACCAGATGATCAAAAATTGAAGTGATGACAAATTCATTGACACTATTAAAGACTTTGACACAATGAAGACCAAATACCTACGTCAGGATGTCTGAAAAATTAATTGAAGTTTAAGTCACTGTTAGTTGTTTGACATGGTGTTGTATCTTTTTCATCTGTTTTTGTATCCATGTTAAAAGGTTCACTAAGATCTCTATGTGATATCTCCCCAATCATGAATTTACTTAACTTGGAAAACATATGTTACATGAATGCGGTGAAAATATATTACTCTTCCATATTCATCTCTGATGCGGATACCCAATTTATTAATTGTACTTCTCTGTAATTGCTTTTAATAACCATTAACACTGTACAAAACAAATTCTCAGTGAAAAAAGTTTTAACTTTCAAAGACACAACTAAACACGAAAAATTTTTTAAAAAGTTACTGTACATTTTGTTGTGGTATTGGCTTGAGGAAGATGGCGATATTATTTGGCTTTCATTTGTTTGACAAGAACATTTGGAAGGTGTATCCACACGATTTCAACATGTTAAGAAAGTTATTTGCAAGATGATTTACAGTGTTGCAATTCATAGCGAAAAATAAGTTAAATCTAGTTGGGTAAATAAAGAGATGCATTCCGAAGCATGTTCAGAATGTTGAGAAGATAAAGACATAATTGAGTTTTACAAAAGTATTCGTTATTGCAAACCTTGTAAAAAGAGTACATAAAATATGGAGATGAAAATAGCAACCACAAGAAAGAATACGACAAAAATGGAGAGAAGAAAACAAAGTGACAAAATGCCTTCAAGTGATGAGATTGAGGAGCACGTGAAGAGGTCGAATCATTCTGAATGGTCAATTTTATTACTGAGGAGAATTTTTACATTATTATTTAAAGTATTCCCCCTGTACACTATGTTGAAATCAATATATTTGTATATTATCAAACTAGCATTCAACTCGGATAGAGGCAAACCTAGTTTAAATGACAATAATCCAATGAAATATCTAGTGCATGTCATGTAGTCATCTTTAAGTTCATTGTGTAAGCTGTCCGAATTGTTCGTCGTAATAAATCTGTTGACCAACGATGTCACGGTGTAAAGCACGACATTTGACAATGATTTCGATATTTGTACAGCTCTAGCATTTACAAATATTTCATAATTCTTTTTTACTTACTTCCCTTCCATTTTCTCCAATTCATTTTAATTCAAGATTTTACCAGTTATCTCTTTGTATGTTCCATTTGCAATTACTATGCTTAATTCCGGTTTGAACTCTCCAATTCCCAGAGAAATGGATCTATGGCTGTTTTCGATAAATTGGGAAGCGTCACTTGATGTGAATCCTAATTATTGTTCCAATGTGACTTATCCATTTTTGGCTATTCAAATAATCTCAACATGGCTGAAGGTGGTAATGAGTTTTAAAATGAAGAGTATGAAAGTCATGAAGACCACACCAGAAATAATTTGAATACACTCTATGATTCGAACATATTGAGACACATAGAGATGAAACTAACCTATCAAGAGAAGGTTTTGTATCTTCTCAAAAAAACCTAAGGTAGAACTTATTAATAGGCACTACAAGGGGTACATAATGCAATGAGTAAAAATAGATTAACAACAATATGGTATTTCGTTTTTCTATTTCCTCCAGCAGTTTCTCACTTTGACATATGTAATATTTTACAGCTGCTTGTTTCGTTTATTTCAGTAGCTCAGTTTCAATTACTACTGAATGTCTGTGAAAACTATATATTTAAAGTCTGTATATCAGCACACTATGAATGGTGTACTGGTTTTTAGTTCATCGAGATGTCATACAAATTCTTCGCAAATTAACTAATTTTGGTTAATTTTGTGGTAATTATTTGTGATTGAGTGCTTTATGGATACTTTAAAATTGGATGGTCTAGGAAAAATCCATAATTGAATGAATAGTTGCATAAGTCTCTTTCATGCCTTCTTTCAATGAAATTTGAAAGCTGTTTAAATATTTAGATTACTGTAACAACCTCTGTGTGATTTTCATCTAGATGACTGTATCAACCTCTGTGTGATTTTCATTGTCTCTTATCCTGTTCGCAGTCTCGTAGACCAGATTATAATCTCTAAATTTGTATTTGTTTTTCAGCTTGTTTGTATCGTATGATGAAAAATTAAATGCTATATGACGTTTTAATACTGATGCCTGACGTGAGTGTAGTTTGTAATCAGTCCAGTCCACTTCTTATGTGTCTTGTAATTCGAAAATGCATTTGAGCAAGATCAAACTTTTTGACATATTTCTGCCGTTCTTTCATAATCACCGCATCTCCCCCCCCCCCAAAAAAAAAAAAAAACAAAAAAAAAACCAAAAACACTATGAAAATATTCTTTGTAGGTGTGGTTTACATTTAATAGGTTCCAAAAGTAAGTTCTTTGTGCATATTGTGGTAGAAATTTGAGAAAATAAATGGTTATACTTAAGTTCTTAGATACTCTAGGCACAAAGTGTCGAATTCATTGTATAAATCCCAGCGTATATATCAGTAATAAAAGACTTTTCGGAGACCAGAGTATCCGTAGTATTCCGAGGGCCAAAGCTTTCATTGAAAGTTTAAGATAAAAGGAGAAAACAGGCCAAACTTAGCTTTTATTAACATTTAGCCATGTGTTTTGAGCGTATTCTACGCTTAATTTTATCTTATTTCAAGCACAGTCATTGTATCTGCAAAGGTGTGATTATCTCCGGTGACATGGAGAAAACCACATATATATAATCTGACACGTGGAACAGGTGAAAAAAATGATAATAGAAAATCCGAATTACTGAAATAAAATGTGCATTTGAAGCCACTTACTAATAGACTTTTTTACAATTGTTACATGTATAATTTCCTATGCTATTTGGTTATTGTAGGTATTCACACTGATGTGTAAACAAAAGCACGTGGTTATGCAAACATGTAAAGACAAGTCGAGAAAGCATTTCATCACGTAACAGTTAAATTGGACCTCAGTCTTCTTCTTTTCGAGGATTATCCAGTTGATCTCTGAAGTGTATTCTGTGCTTTCCTCATTTTCTGGCTTCTCGCCATTTTACTCTTTTTTGTTTCATCTCAGACAGTGCGTATTTATCAGGGTTACCGGTCGCTCAATTTCAACGTGTTTATATGCTTTGATAGCTGAAATACTTACTGCAGGAGCGCGGCCTGGTGTCTTCAGAAAAAATGTGACGGAGTAAACGAGTAACAATATAAAGCATTTAGAAATATTTTCATCCGTTAAAAAATATTTTCATCCGCTTCTTTCTTCTAATTCGTAAACTTTTATTTGTTCTAAGTGCATAATTAATGAAAAACATTTTTTAAAATCAGTAACTTAATAACAATTAAAAATATAAAAATTTTGTGGTGCCAAAATTGTCAGCTTGTGCCTCTGTACCATACGTGATACATATTGCTTTCTTTCTGATTGTAGTAACGTAATTATATCTAGATACACTGACCTTAAATGGAGTCGTAGCAACTGATGAACAAAACCTCATATCCGGTTTAATGCATGACGCCTTCATTCAAAACAGGATCCCGAGAAGAAATTTTTTTTTTAATAATTAAAAGAAAGTTAGATGCATTTTCTTTGTCGATTGTCCCGCATCACTGAGTATGAACAGTGTCATAACTTGACCAATAATAAATAACACATTTCGACTTTTTATTCGACTGAAATGTTTTCTTAAACTTTGTTTGAACAGCGTATATTACGCAATCCTTTCAAGCGTGGGTCTTCCTTAAATAATGCAGAAATTACCGACTCAGTGTGCTATACACACAGGTAATAGTTTTTATATGTCTCACCTGTTATATTAGACTTGAGAGGACCACAGAACTCACAGCATTGAGTGGCGTAAGTATAGCATTGCCTTCTTATTAACGAAGAGCACCACGTTACTTTATTTCCATATTCACAACCTGTGAAGAGAAACAATTGTCATTCTTTACGTAAATTAAAATTTATATGTCTACAGCTTGATACGATAGTAAAGTCACCAGTATATGTAAACTTTAATAAGTAATTGGCAACTTCGCATATGACACGAAATTCCATGACAATACGATCTAAGATATTGATTTATTTCTAAACAAGAGCAACGCATCTCTCTCTCTCTCTCTCTCTCTCTCTCTCTCTCTCTCTCTCTCTCTCTCTCTCTCTCTCTCTCTCTCTCTCTCGTATAATACTACCAGTTCTCTTGGCCCACCATCAAGGGACACAACAATTGATAACTCCAAAATCGTCGTATACATCTACAAAGTCCCACAAATAAGATACTAAAATTTGAAGTCTGTGTCATTAAAGATAAAGGAATTAAACGACAGTAAACACGCATGATTACTGGCATGCCCTCACATTGATAACGACAGTAAACACGCATGATTACTGGCATGCCCTCACATTGATAACGACAGTAAACACGCATGATTACTGGCATGCCCTCACATTGATAACGACAGTAAACACGCATGATTACTGGCATGCCCTCACATTGATAAAAGGATAGGTTCATATAGTCATTTCTCTTTATTTTATTGTAATTTTTTTTTTTTAAACGAGGGATATTAGTTACATGGCTTGTTAGTGACCAGGTATGAAATCATACCAATGAAATGATACCACGTCAGTAGAAAACATACCGGGTGAGGTGCTTAAGTCAGTTTTCAACTGATTCGGTATCATTTCATACCGGGACACTAACATACTATGCAACGAATTTACCCCAATAATGACCTGAACGATCTCTTTGCTCATTATTTCCAATCATTTTCATGTCAAGCATGACCGAGGGTTCAGATTATCTGGATTTTGTACTTTAGTTAAAAGCCTACCTGTTACATTTGTACTAATGGAGGCACAGGAACTACAACACTGCAGATTGATAAGGCTTGTGTAACACCGGTAATGCTGGTTTGAGTTGCTGGCAATGTCGGCACACGTCAGATTGTTTGTGATTATTCCAGGCTGGTCACCATATATACAGTCTGTTTAAACAGAAACATTCATTTATCGTAATGCCATAGAATATTATTTTGTCAAATTGTGAAGTACTGTCACTACCGTGTGGGCGATACTGCTGTGGTAAAACTAAACTTTCTATATCTCAAGCGCTTTTCTTTCGATCTTACTTTTTACCTCTCATTTGTCTTTTGTTGATCGTCCAGACATACTTCGTCCCCTCCGTCCTTTATATATATATATATATATATATATATATATATATATATATATATATATATATATATATATATATATATATATATATATATATATATATATATATATATAAACTGTCGACGAACAGTGCACAAATAGTTTTTAACTAGCCTAAGCGGTTTAGACTCTCACTGATTCTTTGTCGAATGCTATTTTAAAACCAAAACAAAAAGACAAAAATAAACACGAGATAAAGCGTTGAACTTAAAAAACTTTAGACGTTTTAGGTCCAAATAGAAGTATTGTTTGAAAATTGTAGATAATGCGCCTCACTGCTTTGAACTATGATGATAAAATGGTAAGCTGGTATTGACCTACAATACGAGGAGCAAGAGCGCCATCTCTTTTGTTAGTATTCCTTGCTGGATCCGGTACATTTGAAAGGACTGTTATATCTCTCTCTGTGTCTATCTCTGTGTCTCTGTCTCTCTGTCTGTCTGTCTGTCTGTCTGTCTCTCTCTCTCTCTATATATATATAGTTAAATATATATATAGTTAAATATATATATATATATATATATATATATATATATATATATATATATATATATATATATATATATAGTTATCAAGCATTCTCCTGTACAATCCACGGATAGCACTTTCCGCTCAGTTTGGTGTATATTTGTAATTCTCTCTCTCTCTCTCTCTCTCTCTCTCTCTCTCTCTCTCTCTCTCTCTCTCTCTCTCTCTCTCTGTTTGGTGTATTCTTAAAAAAATTTTCTCTCTTTCTCTCTCATAGAGAGAGAGAGAGGGGGGGGGGAGAGAATTACAAATATACACCAAACAGAGCGGAAAAAGCTATACCTGGATTCTACAGAAGAATGCTTGATAATATTAACATTCTTTTTAAATACGAATAAATAATATCATACGGGTTAGAGAATTTTTAATTCGTACTCTGTGTGTGTATATATATATGCCTTACTTGCTGGAACTTGGGAAGAGGGCACACAATATCCCTTTTGGCACCACTGAAATAAGACGAAAGACGAAAAGAAAAGAGAATAGAGCTTGGGTATCCAAACATGTAATTTATGTCGAGCCCGAATATGCCACTCTGCACCATCGCCGCTAAGTAAGTGCGTCTGCTATCTGGCGATTTACGATCCAATTTTGGATATTATCCCTATGCCGACTACCTTGGCGGACACTTTTGTTAAGAGTCTAACAAAATAGTTACAAACAATTGGCCCGATTACGTATTTAGTTGTGGTTACTTGCTAAAGTCGATCTAATATATGTCTTGATTGTAATTTCAAATAAGTAAAATTCTTGGTAAAAATGTATTAAAATGTGTTTTTGCAAAACCTAAAATTGCCCAGGCTCATTGGAGCACTTCAGTTGTCAAATCTTCAGTTTCGGATGTGCATCTTTTTTGCACGTTGTCAAGCTCTGCACTTTCAGAGGCCAGTAAATCTTGCATGTATTCCGCAATTCCATAATGCTTAAATAGAAGTGATCGGCTTGAAAAACACCGGAACTTATGAAGTAACGGGATGTTGTTAAAGATATGCGGGCCAAATCCAACTTTGGAAAAATTTCGGATTAAAAAAAAAGAAAAAAAAAGTCGTTCTTTTTTTAGTTGTTTACTAGCGTATATTCATGTGGTAAGTACATGTATTCCTGTGTAAGACCGAGACTCACACTAAGATTTTCCGTAGAGCCGTTTTTTTTTTCTGTTTGAATTTTATGTTATTTCTCCAATCCACTAAATAGTTTCTTCTTTGTTGAGTCAGTGTGTTTTATGTTTACTGGCCCTCTCTGATAAATATCTTGCCCGAGTGTTGGCATCCCACTAAAAGTTTCCCTGCGTATTATATCAACAATGTAGCTAGTAAATTGTAGGCTTTAGTGTCAACATTTCCTATCTGTATCAACAAGCTCTCTAATGTCAGCACCATGTCTTTTACAGTGTGTTAGATGTAGTGTAAGCTTAAACATCTTTAGTTACGGTTTTTATATGACAACTTACACAAGAATTAACATACACATATCAAATTCATTACTATAAGGTCCTGCCCATTTAATTGTGGGAGGGGTTGCGATATTCTTTCGAGCCGAGATATTTTATTGTCTTATATCTCAAGATAATTAATTTTTTTCAAATAATATAGTGGAAATAATATGGTGTTATTTTGCTATAAATCAGCGCAAGATATTTAATTAAAAATAAAAAAATTCCTGGCCCCTGACCCAGAAATTTAAATTGTTGGTTCCTAATATAATTGCGGTATACCGTGGTACGTTTCGCGGTATGTTCAAAAACAACGCGGTGTACCGCGGTACAAAATTTTTCGTGGTACCCAACTCTAATGACTGGCATAATATATCTGATTTATTCTATCAGCCGACCGGTAACAGATTTTTGACATTTAATACTCAAAATCTTTAATGAACAGGTCAACAACAAAAAAGTCTACGCCACAAATGGCGCTACAGAAAAAAAAAAATGATGACTAGATCTGATACTGCCAATGTGGCCTTAGAATAGGTACATGTCATGGTGGCTCCTTTAGGACTAGTTTATGGACACCACAAGCTGCAGATATTTTCCATAACTACAGCACCGCCATCACCCACCCCACCCCACCACCACCACCAGTAGATGCATAGTAACAGCTGTTACTCTGTATATATTGAGCTATGATGTATATCGGAATGAAATAGATAGGGCTTCACATGAATGTACTACATTTGCCTTTATAATGCAAGGAAATGCATTGCAGTTATTATCATTTGAAATGTTACATCTAATTAGGCCATGTTACATCTAATTAGGCCATGCTACATCTGTATAGGTCTTAGGGAAAGGCGAAACTCAAACTGTCCATTTTCTTTGAATTTAGGTCACGGCATATATCATGCCTTGGTAAGTTACACTACTTGATAAAATGAAGTAGACTAACTAACACACAGTATCTGCCACATGAACTAACTGATCTCATAAACATCTACATTAATCAGAAAGCATCAACGAAAATCAATAAGATATTTGGTGCATATTACATTTAATGTCATATGCATCGAAATGCTAAAACCGTTAATCATATGGGTGCATAATCATAACACTTTCATATATATGTATGAATATACATGACATGCTTTTAATCTGGTGACCTTCCCTTGTAACAATGTAACAATAGCTGGAAAAAGTAAATACCCTTATCCATATATATTCAAGCCGTAAACTAATGGAATTAATTTGGAAAAACATGAGAAAGAAAGGACGAATTAACAAGCAAAACAAGCGGTAAAGAATTGCCTAACGTATACCTGTTGGCTGCCACACGGAGTACCCTCCCCTGGAATCGATCCTGAGCATCCTGTTGAGCCGACACTTTTGCAGTACAAAAGTGTACATATTGTTGAAAAGTTACTGTTTGGATATGTATTCTGGAGAGAAAAGAAATAAGTGAGTCATTGTTGGATGTGTGTAACAATTTCGAATTTTTTTTTGATTTGTTGAAAGTAATTACGGAGGAACTTTAAAAAGGGGAGTTCACCTTGAAGATACCTCAATTACTGACAGATTATACTCATATATATTACATAATATATATATATATATATATATATATATATATATATATATATATATATATATATATATATATATACACACACACAATAGTATAGGTAAAATCAACACTTGAGTCACCCATACGAGAGAGAGAGAGAGATTCTCCTGTAGTCACCGATCCTTTCCCATTTAAAATGAATTCGTGCATGATGATATGACTATGAGCTGGTATTTGTTTTACATAGTATCTCATGGATCACTTTAAAAAAAAAATCTAGAATACTGACACATTGGACCATTTATACTAAAATATTCAACATATAATGTGAATAGAGAATGTGCATCAAGAGAACAATGCGAATATTTTTTACTTAAGTCTTTGTGAAAAAATTTGACTTCATCGGATTAAGCTTTGTGTTAATTTTTCCATTTCGCGTCATCTAGAAAATATTTTCGTACAGAAAAAACACCGTTTTTTACTAAGAAACCAATACTAGACCCTACCCAGCACATTTTTGATCCCTGACCAAACCAATACTAGACCCTACCCTGCACATGTACGATCCCTGTCCAAACCAATACTAGACCCTACCCTGCACATGTACGATCCCTGACCAAACCAATACTATACCCTACCCTGCACATGTATGATCCCTGACCAAACGTGATGATACACTGTTCATCTACAGTATACACTTGACCCATCAGCTTCTGGTCGTACGGAGACAGGGCCGTGGCGTTATAGTCCACACTCAGTACACTCATACAGTGTCCCCTGGATAAAAAAAAAAACAACAAAGCAAAACAATATTGTGAAATATTATAGATCCGCCAATCAGTCATACATTTCACAAACAAACGCACACAGACAAATACACACAGGCACACAGATAAAAAAGTAATTGGTGAATACCCCCCTAAAAAAAAAAAGAAAGAAAGTGTACGAGTATAGGAGAAAAGGATAAAACCTAACGGCACATTTAACATTGAACTAAAACTAAACAATTTCCACAATGTCAATGCAATAGTCGGTTTATATCATTAATACACAGAAGTCAATGCAATAGTCGGTTTATATCATTAATACACAGAAGTCAATGCAATAGTCGGTTTATATCATTAATACACAGAAGTCAATGCAATTTCAGGCAGCGATTGTTACATCAGCTTTCTGGAGAGAAAATTCTTTAAATTCTAGAAATGTTTACTTAACTTGGAATCAGATATAAACAAAATCAATGAATCTGTTTCTTTGCATTTGGAGTTTCCAAATCTGTTCTTTTACAGGAATCACAAGAAAAGAGAAAAGTCAGTGATGTGTCTAGACTTTCGGCGCTTACTCTCCCAGTGAGGCAATGTATGGCTGGAAATAGTTTTCCACCGAACACGATGAGAAGAGCCATTGATTAGTTTTCCCGAAGGCTGTACCTGCCGCCATAATGTATCCATCAGCAGCGGCGCACGTGTTGCCCTGACCGTCATGATTTGCGCCAAGACTGTAAGTCAAATAGAGATTTTATACCGTAAGCAGCATGTACTACCTCATTATTGCAGTATGAAAAGAGATTAAATTCTTTTAATAAAAGGGACATGTGGCGAAAAAAAAAATTCATACTGAAATGGCTTATCTGTATATGTTTTAGGTGTATCGTGACATAGCAATACTTAAATGACCTGGTTTAACTGAAACGTGTAAAAATGTAGTCTGTCATTTAAGGTTTATGTGCCCTTCTTGGTCATTACACCATGTATTTTTTCCACATGACTTAAAACGAGCACAACAGAAACTATATATTACAAATTACAACCAGCTACAAAGAGCAAAAAAAGTTTTTTAGAAAGGCAATGCAGATAAAGCTATTTTGCAATTTTTATTATATTTCATCCCGATACTCCAAGGTGGACTCACGACTGAATGGGTGCAGGTTCGATGCATGTTCGTCAGATCAGCCCAGGTTGGCTACAGTGATGCGATCTTGGGCAAGGCACATTACTCCAGTTGCCTCGGCATTAAATAACCTACTTGTCTTGCTGTGCCGTAAAAAACAAAGCACCAAACGCCCTAAAGATGGAGTTTCCTCGCATACAGGGCAAACTGAAACGTGTCACTCGAGTGAAAAAACCCACCAATCAAAGAGTAAGAATCGTGTCACTATAGAGGTAATAAGTAACTCTAAAGTAAAAAAAAATAAAAAAAAAGTCCTGTCTATAAGGATCGAGAAAACACTAACCAAGTGTAAAGCTCGATGAAATTATCCCTGTGTCATCGTTGCTTTGAACCTTGCTTCACACAGAGTTGCAAGTAAAGTGTCCAATAAGCTACATGAAGTGTGATGCGTGTGTTACCTCGACTGACATATATTTTCCAAAGATAATATAAAGGAATAAAATAGATCTTTCAAGTTACCTCTATATACAACCTTGCAGGATTGATACTGACCTGTGTCCAAGTTCATGAGCTGCTAGAGCCATCGTCATAGAACTAAATCCATGCTCTACGATGGATTGGGCGGATGCTTTGCACACCGTCCCAACATACGCCAGACCTGCAGGAAACAACATATACATAATAAGAATCATATCAGTGTTACGTTCTAAAACATTTATTATAGCACATTCCAATCTTAAGATATATCCTTATCAACAAGACAAAAAATGCGTAGGTTTCGGCGGCAAAATTATGTCATAGGTGAGTGGAATAAAATCTTCTGTAACATTTAGCTGGGTTTGAAATAGTGCATTCGAGTATACATGGAAAACGATAGTTTATATTTTGTAGAACATTAATATGTTCATTTTTATAGTTTGTCAAAAAGTATACTGAAATGGTAAATCTGTGTATTAAAATAAGGTAGCTCGCAAAATACATATATTGTACTGGTTATTAGATTTGACCCTGGTACTTGCAGTAAAAAGTACCCTAATGCTATCTGTCAAACAGTTCAGCAGAATTACACAAGATTCATAAACAGTTTAATTTAGTGTCGTACTCATATGTTAAGCGAATAGGAAATAATGCTAGTGACACCATGATTTTCATTATTGAAAGAAAAGAAAAAAAGATCTGGATACTGGTGTTTGCGATTTCTCTTAATGATTTGCCTATGTAATTTGCTGTTAATAAATGGACTCTTGTATTTTTACCGTTTCTGATAAATACATAAACAATATATCCTTTGACCATGCAAGATTCTGCGCTCACGCTTCGCTTCAAATTATAAAAGGCTGTACTGACGAGGCCAAATAACAAATTTAAGATAATGATGCTTATTTCTCTCTCATACATACACGCACATAGACACACAAAACACATTTTACCTGAAATTAAACTCGATCCACCGCTCGTTAGATCATACCTGAAGAAAGATATCATTTAGCATTCATTTTTGTTTTAAATGATATTATATTCAACAACTTATAAATAGCTGGTTGATTTCTAAAGATGAACGAGTTTGTTGTGGTTGATTGCCAAAGATGCACGAGTTTGTTGTGGATGATTGCTAAAGATGCACAAGTTTGTTGTGGTTGATTGCTAAAGATGCACAAGTTTGTTGTGGATGATTGCTAAAGATGCACAAATGTGCATTGTGGATGATTGCTAAAGATGCACGAGTTTGTTGTGGATGATTGCTAAAGATGCACGAGTTTGTTATGGTTGATTACTAAAGATGCACAAGTTTGTTGTGGATGATTGCTAAAGATGCACAAGTTTGTTGTGGTTGATTGCCAAAGATGCACGAGTTGTTGTGGATGATTGCTAAAGATGCACAAGTTTGTTGTGGTTGATTGCCAAAGATGCACGAGTTGTTGTGGATGATTGCTAAAGATGCACGAGTTTGTTATGGTTGATTGCTAAAGATGCACAAGTTTGTTGTGGATGATTGCTAAAGATGCACGAGTTTGTTATGGTTGATTGCTAAAGATGCACAAGTTTGTTGTGGTTGATTGCTAAAGATGCACAAGTTTGTTGTGGATGATTGCTAAAGATGCACAAGTTTGTTGTGGTTGATTGCTAAAGATGCACGAGTTTGTTATGGTTGATTGCTAAAGATGCACGAGTTTGTTGTGGTTGATCGCTAAAGATGCACGAGTTTGTTGTGGACGATTACCAAAGATGCACGAGTTGTTGTGGATGATTGCTAAAGATGCACGAGTTTGTTATGGTTGATTGCTAAAGATGCACAAGTTTGTTGTGGATGATTGCTAAAGATGCACAAGTTTGTTGTGGTTGATTGCTAAAGATGCACGAGTTGTTGTGGTTGATTGCTAAAGATGCACGAGTTGTTGTGGTTGATTGCTAAAGATGCACGAGTTTGTTGTGGTTGATTGCTAAAGATGCACGAGTTGTTGTGGTTGATTGCTAAAGATGCACGAGTTGTTGTGGTTGATTGCTAAAGATGCACGAGTTGTTGTGGATGATTGCTAAAGATGCACAAGTTTGTTGTGGATGATTGCTAGAGATGCACAAGTTTGTTGTGGATGATTGCTAAAGATGCACGAGTTGTTGTGGTTGATTGCTAAAGATGCACGAGTTGTTGTGGTTGATTGCTAAAGATGCACAAGTTTGTTGTGGATGATTGCTAAAGATGCACAAGTTTGTTGTGGACGATTACCAAAGATGCACGAGTTTGTTGTGGTTGATTGCTAAAGATGCACGAGTTTGTTGTGGTTGATTGCTAAAGATGCACGAGTTTGTTGTGGTTGATTGCTAAAGATGCACAAGTTTGTTGTGGATGATTGCTAAAGATGCACGAGTTTGTTTTGGTTGATTGCTAAAGATGCACAAGTTTGTTGTGGATGATTGCTAAAGATGCACAAGTTTGTTGTGGACGATTACCAAAGATGCACGAGTTTGTTGTGGTTGATTGCCAAAGATGCACGAGATTTTTATGTGGTTGATTGCTAAAGATGCACGAGTTTGTTGTGGTTGATTGCTAAAGATGCACAAGTTTGTTGTGGATGATTGCTAAAGATGCACGAGTTTGTTGTGGTTGATTGCTAAAGATACACAAGTTTGTTGTGGATGATTGCTAAAGATGCACGAGTTTGTTGTGGTTGATTGCTAAAGATGCACAAGTTTGTTGTGGATGATTGCTTAAGATGCACAAGTTTGTTGTGGATGATTGCTAAAGATGCACAAGTTTGTTGTGGTTGATTGCTAAAGATGCACAAGTTTGTTGTGGATGATTGCCAAAGATGCACCAGTTGTTGTGGATGATTGCTAAAGATGCACAAGTTTGTTGTGGTTGATTGCTAAAGATGCACAAGTTTGTTGTGGTTGATTGCTAAAGATGCACAAGTTTGTTGTGGATGATTGCCAAAGATGCACCAGTTGTTGTGGATGATTGCTAAAGATGCACAAGTTTGTTGTGGTTGATTGCTAAAGATGCACGAGTTTGTTGTGGTTGATTGCTAAAGATGCACGAGTTTTTGTTGAAAAGCTTTCACGAACTTCACAGTTTCGAAACATGCTTCATATTGTAATTTTTCTTCGTTTTGCAACCTTCTCGATTAACATACTTTCCACTACATGGAGTCGCACTTAAAGAAAATATATGTTTTGTCTTTAACTGTCTAGAAATTCCCGTCATTATTATAACAGCTCAGGCAAATTCAATAAACATACCAATACTTGCAATTTGTTTAAGTTTAGACTGCACAAATTATCAACATGGTTGTTAATAGATTTTCCGAATTGGTAATGCTGATCAGAATAGAATGTTCATCACGATATCCAGATCTCACTTTGCTGATACCGAGACGTTTCACGCAGAGACTCCAAGAGAGATAGGAGACCAGAATAAATTATCACCACGAAAGTCACTAATTGGACTTTGTAAATAGCCAGGAAGAGGGTAAAATATCAAACAAACAAGCTAACAAACATGCGAAATATGAGAAAGAATAAAACCTGATGAAGAAAGAGAATGTCTGGTTGTATTTTCAATTAAAGCATTGACAAATCAGATCTGTAGAAAGCCGCGGAGATCTTTGCGGTTTTTAGAACCTTAAGCACAATGCACATTAGACTTGTAAACGATAAGTGGGAGATGGAGGAGGCAACCAAATATAAATGAAAGATACCTTGTGAGACATTTCCAAAAGTACCGAATCTGGATCAAACGCAGAAGGACTGACATTCAACATCACCATCAGTCAATACTTTATTGGCTTTCGGCCTGGTCGACCTTTGACATATTGATATACATATCTACTTATTAGCTTTCTTCGATTGCCCAATTATTCATCGCTACTGACTTGACAAGTGAACATGCCAAGAAGGCTTAACACGTGCGATTTTGTGATGTTAACTGTACGTGCTACGTGGCGTTTGAAAGAGTTTTTTGTGGGGGGAGGGGGGTTCTTCTAAATCTCTTTTTGGAGGTAATGTGTAAAAAATCATTAATTTTGATTGAGTATGCAAGAAAAATGACCATTTACGGCGTTTGCTAGAGCACTCGAGAAAAGACTTTGAACTCTAGAAATCAAACTCTTCCCTCGTGCCTGAGCCAACGTTTGCATATATCAAACCGTGTATAATCATTATAGAGTTGTGACTCCCTCCGACTTTTGGTTTGAAGAAATGTCGTTGTCTGAATAACATATAAATGACATTTTGTAGAATACTAATAATGCTTTCTCAAGAGACAACAGGTTTAATACATACAGGATCTTTTTCTGGAAAAAATAAGAGACTGGGATTATGGAAGCATATAACCCAGAAATCACAGGGGTTAAATAGATGAAATAATGCACAAGGGCTTCAAAGACATCATAAAAGAAGCCCTGCGTCTGAGTAACAAAGATGAATACCACCATTCCCTTCTGCTTGTAATCTTCTCGTAAGAGTATCCTTATTACAAAAGTAAAAAGGAATGACCATTTAATGTGTCAGTAGAAATGACCTAAAATTCAAGTGGACGGTAATGCTACACGATTGTTAATGAAGTATAAACAAAAACTGCGAGATTACAGCTACGACCCTGTCAGCGCTCAGACTGGAGATCGAATTTAGAGTTTCAGGGGAAGAGTACACACATACGACATGAGAATATAGGAAGACACAACTCTAGTCAGGACTTGTTGCCAACATAATTACAAATCAAAGTCACTTTACTGAGAAAAGCAAAATGTGAGAATGTTTTGCAGAATTCTACAAGATCTGTGCCAATTCAATGCACACATTTCCAAAGGCAGGGAACCAGGCTAAGTCTCGTGGTTTTGTAACACGTATTTCTTAAGTAAGCAAATAGAGAATTTGAATCTAACTATGGTATTTACCGAGTTAACAGCATGGAGTGGTCATGGCCAGGTAGAGACGTCACTTGTACCCAGTCTTTGAAGTTTTTAAGTGCAATTGATGCGTCTACCTTTGCAGTTGTCGCCGAAGTGTTCTTAATACTTTCCGTCCAGGTAGCATCAGCTGCCGTCTTAATGAATGTATAATATGATTACAAATGATACCGCATGGCAGTATGCTCGATTTTGTTTATAGGATAAAGTCACCTCCCTTTCTGGAAATTGATTGACTCCCAGAGTATGCATTTTACTATTTAGTATCTAACTGAAAGAACATTTTTCTAAGTTTACAACGACATTAATGAAATCGTTGTCAATTGTCAATTGATATACAATAAACAAAACCATGTCATTTGTATTATAAAGATTTCATATGTTTTCACTATGTATGTAATATTTCCATTATAGGGATATGTGCATACAATATATTAAAATGCATTACACAAAACAAATGAAAAATAGCATCCCGCCTCATGGATCTACTATAATGATCTCCAGAAACATGGTATTTTTAACCTATGTGAATACGATGAATAATATAATATGTGGTATGCTTTACATATATCTACAATATTTATTTATTATCTTTTGCACGATTCGTCTCTTCTAATCATTAAAGATTTCAAAAGAAATTTTTAATTTTTTTCTAGGATAAAATCTTAACATTGTTATCAATTTTTCAATCGACTCTAAGTTTAAAAATTCAGTCTTGAGATCTTCTCATATCACTATATACTGTTTAGTAAGATACCTACAAACCTACTAAAGGGAAGGTAAAATGTTTGACAGAAAGGCAAGCAACCTATTTGATACTAAAAGCGTCAATTACTATCAATACATTCGAGTACTGCCGCAATTTTACTTTTAGAAGCTAATACATTTTCTGCAATTCAGTCTCAAAGTGCAACAAATCCGTGTGTCGATCCTTATAAAACATTAAAAAAATATTCGCAAGTTATTTAAACGCCTTGCAGATACGTTTGATTTGAACAAAACATCAACTCGCCTGTCCAGCGATGTAATATACTATATAATGATGACATTTCATATAATTTCAAAATAAAATAAAAGGCAACAACGACTTGTGATTTGTTGCACGATTTTTAGAGATCAAACAAGTGAACGGTAGAAGAGTGAAAATACAGTGCAAGTACAAAATAGTATTTGTCCATAAAAAGTATGACTTTGTAGATACTTGCTTATAGTTTATTAAAGAATTCACAGTTTAAAAACATATTAATATGATTACTACTTGTATGACTTTGTAGATACTTACTTATAGTTTATTAAAGAATTCACAGTTTAAACACATATTAATATGATTACTACTTGTATGACTTTGTAGATACTTACTTATAGTTTATTAAAGAATTCACAGTTTAAAAACATATTAATATGATTACTACTTGTATGACTTTGTAGATACTTGCTTATAGTTTATTAAAGAATTCACAGTTTAAAACATATTAATATGATTACTACTTGTATGACTTTGTAGATACTTGCTTATAGTTTATTAAAGAATTCACAGTTTAAAAACATATTAATATGATTACTACTTGTATGACTTTGTAGATACTTGCTTATAGTTTATTAAAGAATTCACAGTTTAAAAATATATTAATATGATTACTACTTGTATGACTTTGTAGATACTTGCTTATAGTTTATTAAAGAATTCACAGTTTAAAAATATATTAATATGATTACTACTTGTATGACTTTGTAGATACTTGCTTATAGTTTATTAAAGAATTCACAGTTTAAAAACATATTAATATGATTACTACTTGTATGACTTTGTAGATACTTGCTTATAGTTTATTAAAGAATTCACAGTTTAAAAACATATTAATATGATTACTACTTGTATGACTTTGTAGATACTTGCTTATAGTTTATTAAAGAATTCACAGTTTAAAAACATATTAATATGATTACTACTTGCAGTGGTTTGTTTATTTACATAAGTCAAGCACTGTATATCTCATTTTGTACCATTTCTTCAAACTAGCAGGTGACATGAACTTGTATTTTAAATACTTTTCGAGAAGGAATATTGAATTATTTGTCAAGAGCAAGCATCACAAGGAACGTTTGAGAAGAATGTGTTGAATAGTTACCATTTACAAACGAAAAGAATGTGTTTTGGAAAAATATAGCACTTCCTGCAATAATGTGCAACAAGATGCGTTCCTTTGTAAAAAGGCCACCAGAAACCTCTTAATACAACCTCCTCGCCTCCTCAGACTCCAATCTTTAAGTTCATGAAAAGTAATTTTATAGACAAAGAAGAAAGAAGAAGAGGACACATTTCAGTAAGTTGCACGATTATCATTTCCTACCATCTGGTGTCTGCTTTAAAATAGATAAACTACAGATTTACATATCTCTTTAAGGTCGATGCTTGAAATATTTACCATTTGACTGAAATATTTACCATTTGACTGAAATATTTACCATTTGACTGAAATGTTTACAATATGACTGACATATTTACCATTTGACTGAAATGTTTACAATTTGACTGAAATGTTTACCATTTGACTGAAATATTTACCATTTGACTGAAATAGTTACCACTTGATTGAAATATTTACCATTTTACTGAAATGTTTTCCATTTGACTGAAATATTTACCATTTGACTGAAATATTTACCATTTGACTGAAATATTTTCCATTTGACTGAAATGTTGTGCACCTCATTTTAGTCCTACTTAACTTTACTGGTGCTGATTACAACATTAGAATATATACAAATACCGTTTAAAAATGCGACTTAAATAATGGTGATGGTGGTGGTGATGGTTTTTTTTTAGGGGGTTGGGAGTTGGAAAACTTATAAATATTTAATACTGAATATTCTTTTTAATAATAAAAAACACAACAAGATTTAGTAACGATGAGAAGTTTCTGGCACTATAAAGTTAGAAAATATTTAAAAATATTTAAAATACCTCAGCGATAATAAGCCCTCCAAACAGTATGTCAATATTGGTACCATACGTGGATGTACTTTCGTAGCGTATATCAAGCTGAAAAAAGGAATAATACTTTGAATCATTGAACAGCAGTAGCCAAATTTATTGAGATAGGTAGATATGGAAACAATAAATTAAATAAAATCATAGGCTTGACAGTTCTTTAATAAACATGATATTTCAGGATGACTACCATTTTTGTTTCTTTAGCTGCTCATTACATTATAACCGAAAAATATTTATTATCGCAAAAGAGCATGCATCAGCCTTGTTGAATTGATGAAAAATGATGCTAAGAAAATTTTATCTAATTAAGGAAAATATGTAAAAGTATGTAAAACATTTCAGTTAAACAATCATATGAATGTTGAATAATTTATTATTGTATATTATATATTTTTAGTAGTTTCATGGTTTAGTTTGGTGTTTTACGACACAGCAACACAGATAGGTTATTTATTGCCGAAGCAATTGAAGTAAAGTGCCTTTTCCAAGGACATATCACGGTTGCAGAGTCGGGCTGAACCGATGGTAGGATTCGAACCCGCACCATATCGGTCGCGAGTAATGCAAACTAACCACTGAGCCATCGCGGCTCCTTAGTAGGCTTATCCTCCGAACGATTAGATCTTTTATATAAATATGAATTTGTTGAGAGTATTAGTACATGTTTACATACCATTGATGTATTATCTGTTGTCCATATGCTAGTTAACATGAATATATAACCTTGAATCTGGAATCTTCAATCTTATTAAATTTGCTGAGCAATGTCACTAGGGTGTGTCGGTATAATTATAAAGACCTCATATTTTTCCATTACAACACAGTTGAATGAAAGTCAGTATCTAAACAAACTAAACCGGGCGTTAAATCAAATATAATCTCTTGTGTCAATCAAACTGAAAAAAATAGTGCAGTAGTGATAGACCGTATTATGGACAAGACCACACCTCGTTTTGGTAAAAAGGAGTACAGCAGTAAAATGTTTGTAATCACTAATGATTGAAGGTAAACTTCATTAAATTCATGATTTCGAAAAGCATTAGTGTCCTGCGCGTGTTTAAAATGTCCTTTACATGACACATCTATGTGCCTTTTCATACCGAATTGAACTTTTACTTCAGCTTGAATGGAAAGGAACCAGCTGGTGTCCACTCTGGTGTGACGAAAAGTTATTTCTTTTTTCCAGGTAAGTTCAAACAGGCGGTGACTTCATAATTTGAATTTTAGGGTCGAGTTCTTAATACATGGCCGGCACGTTTGCAAATGGCCTCTTTAATCCTTGATGGATAAAAAGTGTCAGAGTTTTAGGAGTGGTTTGCAGAGGCCCCCCACCCCCACTTCCAAAGCCCCGACAAGTATGATTGTAAATCAAGTATTCCTTGCACAGCATGCAAGTTTTCAGTTTCTTTTCCAGCACATCAAAATAACGTTAGATGTCTAAAATGGACTTAGACTGGGCTTGGGCTTGTGGATGAATGAGAAAAGCGACTTTTCATTTTGCTGCAGATATGTTGCACATAATGATTCATATACTTCTTGATTATAATTATGATTGATTATTGCGATTTATAATCAGGCTATCGCTTATTATTAATATGGAAAATATAAACTGCTTTTGGAAGCGAAATATATGTACCTGTCACTCTGCTTAATATATTTCATGATGATTATAATCACAAAGGACCAAGAGAGACGAACAGATTGCTGGCCTCGTATCAGCCTTCCAACAGTCTTAATATAACTACCAGAGTAGACTTATATCATGACAATTTCCCAACATTATGTCCCGTAGTTATGTCCCTGTTAATTATACATCTATCATGACAATTTCCCACCATTATGTCCCGTAGTTATGTCCCTGTTATTTATACATCTATCATGACAATTTCCCACCATTATTTCCCGTAGTTATGTCCCTGTAAATTATACATCTATCATGACAATTTCCCACCATTATGGTCCGTAGTTATGTCCCTATTAATTATACATCTATCATGACAATTTCCCACCATTATGGTCCGTAGTTATGTCCCTATTAATTATACATCTATCATGACAATTTCCCACCATTATGTCCCTGTTAATGGCTCGTAGTTATGTCCCTGTTACTGGCCCGTAGTTAGGTCCCCGTTAATTATACATCTATCATGACAATTTCCCACCATTATGTCCCTGTTAATGGCTCGTAGTTATGTCCCTGTTACTGGCCCGTAGTTATGTCCCTGTTACTGGCCCGTAGTTATGTCCCTGTTACTGTCCCGTAGTTATGTCCCTGTTACTGGCCCGTAGTTATGTCCCTGTTAATTAAACGCAGATTTAATTACTGATATTTTTTTTAAGACGCTTGATGAGATTGATGATGAGGAAGGTGTCAGAGCTATTTTTGCATCAATATTTTTGTACCAAGATAAATTGGTGTGGGACAGACACTGATAGAACTAATGCTTAATATAAGAAACGATACAAAAATATATCGCAGTAAATACAGTTAACTATGACGTTATTGTAATGGCCGAAGGAAATAGGTAATGATGACAAAGTTTTCGAATACTTCTGGTAGATGTTTACTTTTATTTCTTTCCCTCTCCTTACCCCGTTTATTAGAAAAGCACTATACTGCCGGATCAAATTCTTGGCTTCCACAGTTTTCTCGGCTACGACTGTGGCTGTAGTAAGGTTGTACCAACTGCAATTGAATTCAAACAATTTTACACGTGTGATGAGACATGTTGTGCAGCTCTCTTTCTCTTTCTCTCGGTCTCTGTCTCTCTCGTTTAAACTTAAGATTCTGGAAGACTCAACATGACCTTTATGAATTTTGAGTACTGGCCAAATGCACATGCACTTCCAAAAGTTTCATGAAAATAAAAATTAAACAATCCAGAAAAAAAGGAGCGTCAATGAGCTATGGGAAAAATCTACTTGATCGTTATCGATAAGCAAACCTGCTAACTTAGGACTCTGTTCATTCAATGTATATACGCCTTTCTCTATATCACGCTACTATTATATCTACCATGTTGGACGGTGAAACTTTCCTAAACTGGCTTGTCTGTAACCCAGCTTGATCTGCAGACTGGTCACATATTTAGATACCAACGGCTGTTCTTTAATTCTCGGAGGCCCCGGGTTGCCGAGTGGTCTAAGGCGCTCGCCTTTACAGATCACTGCCATCTCACCTCTGTCCGCAAGGGTTCGAGTCTTGGGCTCGGCCAATGTGGTGTTGTGAGAAAGCTTTCCAGGAGCTTCCCGTGGGTCGGTAGTTCTTCCCGGGATTTTTCCCGGGTTCTTCCTCCACCAGATATACTGACCGCCATGTACAGCCTATCATGTGCTGAAAAATGGCGTTAAGCCCATAATACTCACTTAGCTCCCATTTCCTCAGCACGACCTATTGAATAATTTGTTGAAAGTGCCGTTAAAAATCAACCACCTAATCAACCAACCAGCTGTTTAAACCCTAATTAAACCATTTTATATTCGTCACCGTTATCACATCGCCAGAATGTCTGGTCAGCAGTGTCCGGTTTATGAAAGTTTTACTGTATTGATAGTCAGATTTGATAGACATACATTTCTTGCTTTAACATCGATGTATCTGGAAATTGGTTCAGTGATTCATGAAGCAGACGATGTACCATAATGTACGTTGTATCCATACCATAACGTCTAAGTTTTTTTTTTTTTTTTTTTTTTGTAATCCAATGGCAGAATGTACTTGTGTTATCAATATTTAAAGTATACAATGGTCTTCATACGTGGCAAGATAAAGCAACTTGGTCAGTCTTTGGTTACAATTGGTAGGGTCTGTATTGCTACACGTATTTTCATTTCAGAAATTAGCGAATCAATCTTACTAGCAAGTTGATCGTGACTGATATATGGATGTACGAACAAAGTTGGAAATAAAATTACCTCGTGAAATATTATCCAGCTTTACATAACGATTGAATCGCTCCATATTGTGAGAGAACGATGATAGAAACGAAAGCAACAGTAGCAAAAAGGAGATAGAAGACGTTGCAAGCAAGCAATTGTATTATCCCAAGAATGTCCCATTTACTTACAACATGTAAGCTGAGTAGTCGTACACCAGTAGAACCTCCACGTGATAATTGCCGGTCGCACGTGTATACCGCGAAGGTTTGCTATGATTTGATATCGAGTCTTGCCCATCTACGAAATAAATAGTTTTAGATTATATATATATATATATATATATATATATATATATATATATATATATATATATATATATATATATATATATATAAAAGTGTGGTTTGGTCTTTATCTATGAAGAAAATGCTGCCCTTAAGAGAGAGAGAGAGAGAGAGAGAGAGAGAGAGAGAGAGAGAGAGAGAGAGAGAGAGAGAGATTTTTTAGATGCACTTTTATCCTAGGCTTATATTTTCATATTAAATGAATGCATGCATCAAAAGTAATGTAAGAATTCTTTTTCTAATAGGACACTTTTTCAAATTACAAACCTATCTTAGCGGAGAAATTGTTTTCTTAAAACATGGAGATACAAACCTAACTCTATACAATCACCATAGGATGGTTCAACAATCTTTGGATGGAAAATGACGTGTTTGACGACCATGTTCGATAACCCAGGTCCGGCAACAGCGTCTGCAGACCCAAATATAGACACATCTAATCTGTTATTGTCCTCCGGTTCAATGAAATACTCTCCAGAATCCAGGTAAAAGGAACCAAACTGAAGCAAAAGCGTAAAGTAAATAGTTATTATCTACCAAGAATAATGTTATTTCTATCTCTCTTGTTCCATCTCTCTCAGTGTATGTGTGTGTCTCTACCAATCACTGTCAGCATCACTCTAGTTTAGTTTTACGTGCTATTATATATATATATATATATATATATATATATATATATATATATATATATATATATATATATATATATATATATTGACACAAAAACTGATAACGGAGCAAACACAAAACAGTTTCCCAACGTCTCGAGCTGAACAAGCTTTTCGTCAGGGGAAGAAGCAACTTACACACACAAAACAAATACTAAATAGAAAAGCCAAGAGAAATTATGGACTCATACATGTTTGAATGGCAGGGGGAAATCAACAAATAAGAGATTTAAAAAATAGAAGAAAGAAAGATGAAAAACGGTTTTAAAACGTATAAACTCCATGTCTATTTTTTGCTGATGTAAGCCCAATAAAGTTGTATAACAAAACCAAATAAAGAATTATTGTTTCTGTCTCACAGAGAACCAAAATGTTTTGATCTAATTCTAGGCTGGGGATAAAGAAGGGAAATCATGTGATGAAAAAAATATATAATAAGTTGGATATTTAAAAAGAAAAAAGAAAAAAAAAAAGTTTCCTTTTGCGTTAGTGGCTGCCTTATGTTATAACCTATTTGTGTAATACGATGGGTGATAATCAAATTGTCAGGGGTGGATCCAGGAATATCTTTTTTTTGTGGGGTAAGCATGTAGGCAAGGGGTATATGGGATTAAACCCCTGGTGAGAACCCTGGGGACGAAGCTCCCAGAAGCTCCTGCAATGTAAGCATTTCCAGGGCATAGTTTTAACCATCTAACTGTCAAGAAAACTTACTCTAGAAAATATTCCGGTTGTTTCGCGCTAATTTTCTTCTTTTTTTTTTTCAGAAGGGGGGGAGGGCGTCACTTTTTAAAATTCCTTAAAATATTGAATGTACATAACTGGCACTATTGTTTATGAAAAAAATACGCGAGCATAATCACACAGCGAAAGAGGGGCTTTAAAACCTTGTGCTCTTCCTATATTACCACTGTGATTGAATTGTTCTCGTTATGGGATACGTTTGAGGCTCTCTAATATGAAATAATACAGGTAAAATTTGAATTGTACTCTGGTTTTGGCAATATATCTACAAAAATAATCAGCTTCTTAGTCAGAAAATCGGAAAAATTGTATGTCCAGAGGTTTAACTAGTTTGTTATTGCGTTAGATATGGTGATCTTACCATTTGACAGGACTCAGGTATGGGACACTTCAATAACATGGAAGATCCCATAGCAAAATCTTGGTAGAGTCCTAGCCCCTGAAATGTGATGAATGAATACATGGTAGTGAATATAACTGAGAAATGTAATTAAATTGATCCCCCCGCCTCCCTCCTCCATAACAACATTTTGGAAGGAAACATATTTTAATGTCATTCATCCATGAATAAAATCATTCTAAATTTTAAGGTGACTATTTTTTCTTGATTATATATTACAGTTTGCAGTATGCTCAATATAAAACGGAAAAGAAAATGAGAAAAGAAAAGTAAAATTTGTCATTGTGAATCCAGACAGCAAGGTACTGTTGCAGTGCTATTCAGGTTGCATAGAAGCAAATGAGAGGATATCATCATCTCCCCCCCCCCCCAAAAAAAAGAAAGAGTTACTCATATTCGAGAATAGAAATGATGCAAGATATAATGATTACCTGTTTCATTTTTAACAACTCTGAAGATCATATACACTTTTGAAAATGTTTAAATTTGATGTAAGTTGAGGTAGAAAATGATCTGCTGGCCACACTGCTGTTGTCTCATCACAGAAGTTTTGTGGTTCTCCAATTTTTCTCTCCTCAACCTTTATTTTATTTTGATTGACAATAGAAAGGAAGTATTAAAATCAGAGAAGCAGGCAAGATCTGTATGAAGCTGTATTCCCATCAAGGATGAATTTCGTTTGTTCCAAGACTTTAATGATAGATTACAATTTGTATACTTGCACATAGTTATAAGTTGTATGTTTAAACATAATAAAGGGAATAGCTATATCCCATGATAATACCTCAACAAGAAATATAGAGCTTTTAACCCATCGTCCGCGACGTGATGAGAAATGGAACAAAAAGGGTGCAGAATTGCAAATCGTATACGGCTTCATTTGTTCCATCACTACAAGAGAAGTAGTAAACAGTAAGACTCGATTTGTAATAAAACGTCAATTTATGGTTGTCCTTCACCCATAATTTTTTTCATTTTAAACACTTCTTATTCCACAGCTGAAATAGTTACTCTCCCTATTACCATATTCATATAACGCATTATAAAATTGGTGTAATGTTTTGATACAGCGCCAGTAAAATGTCAGGACATGGCATACAAAATATATCCACAAAACAATAAAATTTCACGACATGGCATACAAAATATATACACAAAAAAGTAAAATGTCACGACGCGGCATACAAAATATATCCACAAAACAGTACACTTTTTGTTCCAGGTCAACAGAAAGGAGTTTGATATAGCATAGTAATGCACACTGACCGAGATGTTCTTCCTACGTCCATCAAGGAATTTCTTTCCGCCAACTCCACTCGTGATGTGGCCTTGTATTCATTGCATACCATTTACAACCAACAATACAGTAATCATAAATATCTATAAAAATGAAATGTTTCCGAGGAAATATAAAATATATGATTTTTGAATGGAATGCTTTTTACTCTGCTTGATAAAAAAAAAATAACTGACTAGAGAATACGGAAATTTAGATAAACGAACAGCAGCCTTAAGTTATTTCATTGATTTATTTGTAAACTTTAACTTATTAATTTTTTTTTTTGGTTGTTGTAAATGTCTATCACGAAGCATTAATATAAAAAACTTATATTTTTTTGTTTTTCTATTTGTTTTCCTGCACGCTTATTTTTTGCACCATATTTGCAGTGTCAGAAACAATGGTTATGCTTGAATACTCTTTGGTTTGAGTAATTATTGATTTTGATCATAGCAACAGTAACCAAATCGCCTAAAGAGAGACCACATCTTTAACTTTGTCGTCCTTTCATTCGAAGCTTAAAAATTCCGTTAAATTTAGCACATGATGGCACGTAAAAAGTAAATATCATTAAAACTGGCAACATGAATTTTAAGTGGAAAGAAGAATCTCGCAAGTTCCTACAGGTATCTTCAATTGGATATGTTTAGGTACGTGTATTTTTGAAAGAAACCTGCAAATGCTCCAGATTTTCTCTATAAATTACGCCATTTTTCAGGGTATGTACGGGGATGTTGAGATTGATTTCATAGCTTTTGGTCAGGTTGAGATCCACTTTCTCGTTGTTCGCTCTGAAGTGGACATTTATCTTATCTGGAAGTTCATTCAAATCTCGTCTGAAACGAGATCCCAATCCGCCGGGGTCGAAATCAACATAGACGAAAGTTGCTTCTGAAAAGATAGATTAATAAGCAAAATAAGCAAATCGCAGCGACAATAACGTGGACTGACAGAGACTGTTTTCTGACTTGGTGTTTCTGATACATCTGAGGAACCCACTAGGACGACAAGCAAAATATCCCGTGACGTGAGGAATATATTTTTCACAGACGCACGTGCGCGTTCTTAATCTGTACAAAGTAGATCTTGTTACACTGTGTAAACTATTAATTTCTTCGGTGATATTTAAAGTAAATTTTGCAATTTCAAAAAATTTGTCTTCTTCGTCTCGTTTAATTTTATTGTATTACAATTGTATTTTCTGCTGAAATACTCATATATATGAGTAAGTCATGAGAAACCGGAAAAGGGGATTTTTCGACTGGTCCACTGTGCAGACGATAACGCGTTACCACAATAGCTTGCTATTACCAGTAAGGTTTCATATGGCAATTAACACATTAATTACTCTCAATAAACCACAACGAGATCATTCTTGATAGTTGAACCTGAGGAGCTAAATGAATATACTTCCTGAAAATTAGTATGTCTATATACTTTTGCGATTTTTATTTACATAATTTAATTGTTATAATCATAAAGTCGGGTTGTTGTTGACGGATACTCGTTTTAAGTTGAAAACATCTCGAAAATTAAATAAAACAATTAGACAGACAAAAGAAACAAAATTATTTACGGTGTTTTATTGGCCCCTGACAATGCCTAGTGCGTGAACTAATGAGAAATACTCCATGAGAATTTGAGAATTTTCAGTTTATGTTGGGTTTTTTTGTTGTTGTTTTTTTTTTGGTTTAATTTTTTTTTTTTTTTAACTATGAAAGAATTTTCATCTTGTTCTGTATGATATAACACAATATTACTACAGTACATTGATATAATATATTGCTTAAAAATAATATATTATCTCGATTTTGAATGTGATAGTAACGATTCTTACCAGTGCTATTAATGGTTGTAATTTACATGTCTGATAGACAGACAGACAGATAGATAGATAGATAGATAGATAGATAGATAGATAGATAGATAGATAGATAGATAGATAGATAGATAGATAGATAGATAGATAGATAGATAGATAGATGGATGGGTAGGTAGGTAGGTAGGTAGATAGATAGACAGACAGACAGACAGATATACAGATAGATAGATAGATAGATAGATAGATAGATAGATAGATAGATAGATAGATAGGTAGGTAGGTAGGTAGGTAGATGTTTGGATAGATTTTCACAAATTGTATAAAGCTACATTGTTTACCAACATAATATGTGAGTTTTTATCCATGAAAGACTCATATAGAAGGCAGAGCATGCTAAATCCGATATACAGATGGAAAGGTTTCTAGCAATGTTTTACAAATTCATGTATTTTTATATTCAATCAAGACAGAAACATATCTGATATAACCCAAACTTTTAGCATTATCAATTTGCATATTAAAATAATGGTACGGAGTAATATGCGAATGAGAAACTAAAAAATAGAATTTAATATTTGGGAGATTCATAGAACAAAAATCCAAACAATTGATATACATTTATCAAACAAGATGGCTGTAGGAACACGTACTTTGTAGGCAAGTAGCAAATATTAATTTTTTTGTCTATCTCATCCGCGAGTACAACCAGATCTAAAGATACAATATTTGCTTAAGAATCGTACACTTTACTGTTTTCTGAAGAGTAAACTTTGAGGTGCAGCAACTATAACAAATTAAGTAATACAATTCAAGGTATTTGTTGTAAATTGTGTTCAAAACAAGCTGCTCTGTCCAAGACAAGCTGTTCTGCTTCACCGTAAGATTATTGAATTCTAATCCGTATACTAAATAAGAACCGAATTTCATATTTTACAGGATTCCTGATGTCATGAAGTTTGAGTATCGACTACGCACTGCATGAACGGCCCTGGCGTAATTGTATAATACAGCCCTTTACTATTCTAAATATACATTAATGCACAATCTTCTGGTCTTTTCGTGAAACGAAGCATAAATTTTGCGACAAATGGACACCAAGACCTGTCCTAAGATTTTTGCATTGTTTTTGAAAGCGGGTTGCACTGATTTTTTTTTCTTTCATTATAATATTTGACTTGATGAATTTTGACTCCTTTCAAAGTCAACAACATGTGCCCCTTCCGACGAAGTAAATTATTTAGATAGCATTTGGCGATATTTCACTGAAATGCTAGATTACTGTATGAAAAGAAGAGAGTAACCTTTTTTCTGTCAGACCCACTTCAAATTTTAATTACATTTTCACAGAAACTTTTGAAATATTCTGGAAAAGTGAAAAGAGCCTAGTTATTATTATAAGTATTTTCATTTTTCATTCCTCAAAATTAGTTTCCAAAAAGAGATTAAATAAGTAAAGATATGAAAACGAATCCTATATAGTTTCTGACTATTTGAAATATGTTTTTTTAATTAAGTTTGATGTACATCAATAGTAATGAAATAAGCGTTTTAATTAAGTTTGATGTACATCAATAGTAATGAAATATGCTTTTTAATTAAGTTTGATGCACATCAATAGTGATGAAAAAGGCGTTTTAATTAAGTTTGATGCACATCAATAGTAATGAAATAGGCATTTCTTTAAAATGAGAAAACTATGCAATTCCTTCTGTTTATTTCTTTTTATTTATGGCACTTAATTTTAGGTTAAATGGTCCCGAAATGATAAATCGAAAATAAATTATAGATAAGTTTGCATGCAAAAAATAGAAGAAAAAAAGTAAAAGATAATTAATCAGACGGAACGATAAAACATATTTTATTTTTAAATGTAACTTATACACAACAAATGTTTGCTCTGGTATGTCTAAGATTCCACACAACAAATGTTTGATCTGGTATGTCTAAGATTCCACACAACAAATGTTTGATCTGGTATGTCTAAGATTCCACAAACTGCATACCATAATTAAGATTGATTATATGTCGAGAAAAGACCTTATAATGTTCATTAATTTGAGTTTGTTTCAAATGGATGAATATTCGTCCAGTTTGTTTGGAACTAAAGAGAAAGCTTTATTGTTTCTTCTAATGTTAATGGGTGATTATCCATCTGCTATGTTTAATGATAGACGTGTGTTAGAAATTGATTTTTGATAGAAAATGTCAGAAATGTATCCACATTCCCTGAGTAACATTTACAAAATGTATTTAAGGCGCTATGAAAAAAATCGGTAAGACTGTCTGAAATTCGTTGTAACAATGAATCTGTATAATAAGAACTTATTTGACTTTCTCTTCTACTGAAACTATTCTAATGTAATGGTGAAGTTGGCACGACAGATTGTAACAGTGGATTGCTGCTGCTGATGATGATAATGATGGTGATGATTAAAACGACGATGATGGTAATGACAATGATGATGGTGTTTGACACCAAAAAGCTGGTTTACTGATAAAGACACAGAGATGCGATAGATGTGACAAAGAAAATGACAGGAGAAAGTCCGACTATAAGAGATATAAGTATAACGGAAAGATTTCTTACAAAGAATAACAATCTTAAGGAATCCTGAGGCGACTTCTTACTAAGGATAACAATCTTAAGGAATCCTGACGTGACTTCTTACAAAGGATAACAATCTTAAGGAATCCTGATATGACTTTTTACAAAGAATAACAATCTTAAGGCATCCTGACATGACGTCTTACCAAGGATAACAATCTGAGGGAATCCTGAGGTGACTTTTTACAAAGGATAACAATCTTAAGGAATCCTGAGGTGACTTCTTACAAAGGATAACAATCTTAAGGAATCCTGAGGTGACTTCTTACAAAGGATAACAATCTTAAGGAAACCTGACATGACTTCTTACCAAGGATAACAATCTTAAGGAATCCTGAGGTGACTTCTTACAAAGGATAACAATCTTAAGGAATCCTGAGGTGACTTCTTACAAAGGATAACAATCTTAGTAGAACAACACAGGGGCATGGTGAACTGGTATGACTAAATCACTGTGTCAAGAGTTTAAACAACCACAGGTATATCGCGAGATGAATAATATGGCTATAGGAAGAACAAGGATAACAAGCTCATTAATCGAGAGGTTCTAAAGCAATACGAGAGACAAGCCAATATACAAAGGGAATGTGGAGGCTTTTACAAATATGTGAGTTTTGAAAATAGTCAATTAAAATAAGGGATTTTGTCGTCATGTAATCAATATAATGTTACATTGGTGCTTATTTTAAATTAAATTTATGAAACTCACTGAATAATTTAAATCTTTTTCTCGCCAAGGTTCGCACAAGATGTAATTTTGTTTCATAAATTTGATTGAAACAGGGAATCAGGTGCATTTGTGAATTAATGAATGAGCATTTTCTGTGGTATTTTTTCTGTTACTTTTTCTGACTCCTCCCCACCCACCCCAACCCCCGTTCCTCCCCAACTCACCTCATGTTTGTGCAGAACACTTGTAGCCCAATCCCATTGTAACACTTATGGAAATAAAATATGTTTGAACTGAACTGTGCAGAACAGCTTCTCTTTCTCCCAGGCTAATTTTATCACTGTTTTAAATATTATTGCAAATATAAAAATGTCTTCCCATTGTTGTTATGTTCACTCATTAAATGTCACCGTAAGATATGCATAGGATGTCGTCTTTACCCACGTCTTCATATGAACGGGAAATAATAAAGGGAATACAAAATGCTTAGAAAATTCGTGAGTTTTACGGCTACATGTAATGACCTGTTCTAAATAAAAATAAACAAGAACACAAACGTTTATACTTTAAAGATTTTGAGAACAAAAGTTAAAACAATATTATTATTATTATTATTATTATTATTATTAATAATAATAATAATAATAATAATAATAATAATAATAATATTATTATTATTATTATTATTATTATTATTATTATTATTATTATTATTAATGAAGTTATGACCATTATTACAAGTTAAATTACATAGGAATGAGTATTTGTGGTCTATTTCTTATTAGGAAAATAACAAATGACAATTTAAAGTTGTCATGACGAGAAATGACTATTTTTTTAGATTACTCACCTCTGTACGTAGTCTCAATTGATTGAGAAATTTTCAGACCGTTTACTGACTGCACACCAATGAGAATGGCAAGAATACATAAAACATATCCGACTACATACACCCTTCTGGTCATCCTATATGTAAAGAAGAAAACAATGTTGTACTGAAAAGAGGATAAACAAGGGCACGTGATATTTATTCAGTATATGTTCGATGGATGTGCAGGCAAACATTGTGTCATACGGTGTAAATATTAAATACCTAAAATCAGAAATAAAATATAATTTGACTTACAAATGTTGTTGTAATTATACGAGGGTTATATGAAAAGTTCTGAATATTTTGTTATAACTTTTTTGATTATTTGAACCTGTCAATAAATTTAATGCGGATCGATAGACAAAATAAGGTTCTATAAAATGATATGCAGCTGCACGTGCTACACTCCTGACACATGCAGATATATGCGTGTGACGTAACATAGTAGACGGATGTAATTCACTGTCATATCCTGCAATTTTCAAATAGTTTCATCGTTTTAAAGATAGTGAGCCGGAAGTGGCTGTTGTGAAGGGAGCAATTGATGAAGATACTCGATACACAGTGGAAACTATTTGTATTATCAGGCGCATTCATTCATCAGCGGTTTTTAATATACTGAAGAATCATTTGAAACTCAGAAAAGTATGTGTAAGATGAGTCCCGCATTTGTTGACGGCTGATCAAAAACAGACGCGGGTTGAAATCGTCAAACACTCGTCAAATATGAGAAGAGTGACCAGAGACGTTTGAATGAGATTGTCACAGGTGATGAAACATGGATTTACTTTTTTGAACCCGACTCAAAGGGAAAAAGAAAATATTTGGGATCGGAGAAAACGAGCAGAGACCACAAATCGCTCGACGTATTCGGACTGTCAAGAGAGTTTTATACGCAATATTATTCAATTCAAAAGGCCCGGTCGTTCAGGTACACGTCCCTGACTGTGCTAGTGTCACTGGACATTTGTATGCCTCCAAAGTATTGCCAAAAGTTGTGGAACACCACCGTGCATGAGGTTTCCAACGCACCAGCGCATAAATCCGCCGTCGTGACAGACTTCATGAACAAGCACAGCATCCAAACTTTGCCACATCTTTCATATAGCCTTGATTTAGCTCCGAATAATGTTTGTCTGAATCCCGTAATTAAAGATTCGCTGAGGGGCAGACGATTTGAAAGCCACCATGTGGTTGGAAGAGCAGTTTTCCATTGTATGAACAACTTACCAAAAAGGGAATACAAAATGACATTTAATAATTGGATAATCAGACTGAGAAAGTGTGTAAGAGTGCATGGGGAATACTTTGAGGAGACGCACTGACGTACTGTTATTTAATAAAGAACTTTGATGTACAGCCGACTAGTATCCAGAAATTTCAAAATGCCCCTCGTAATTAAAGAATTGTGGGTAATACAAGAAGAGCAGTGAAAATTTAACTTATTTGTATCTTTAAAAATATCATTTTAAGTGTAAATATATCAATTAAAATGTTTTAGATATCATCTGCACACATGAAGTATATACATACAGTCTCACACGCTCATATATATACATATATATATATATATATATATATATATATATATATATATATATATATATATATATATATATATATATATATATAAATATAAGAAGCACTGATGGTATCTTTTGAATGGGATATTTGTATAAACTTTTATCTTGTGCGGTTTTGGGGTGTATTGAGCGTTCAGTATTCCCCCAGTTTTAACTCATTTCATATAGATACATTATAGCCAAGGGTACATATTGTATACACAAACAAACCAATTTACCTACAAGAAAAAAGGAAGATGATACATTTGGTATCCCTTCTTGTAGATATGCAAAGTCGCGAATTTCTACGTAAGCGGATATGCCAGCTTTTAAAACTAAATCGATCATTTCTACATATTTTACATGAGTAACTGAACTCGTATTTCTATGAATAAGTATCATTAAGATCACACACTTAAATAAGAAATTCAATGATACTGCATGCATTGAGGCGGGTATTATTTCTTGCATGGGGTTCAAATTGAAGTTAACTTTATTATCTATATTAAAAAGAACAGAGGCCTATGTTTTTATCCCGTGCCTTGTTTCGCCGCTTGAGATTTTCCAATTCAGTTGTCCACAAAAAAGGGGAGAGTACATCAAACGAAGATGACATGAAACATGGTGTTTTATTATATCAGATAGGGGTCCAATATATCAAAAACGTTTCTTTATTTCACCGGCAAAATGAGAATCAAGTCAACAATTCTCACCGTGGCATTTCATTATGTCATGGGAGGAATATTATGTTCTGACATCATTAAACATCAGTTCAGTTTCTCGTTGGAATATTTTGCAGCTGCACGCAGCTTTCGTGATCTGAATTTTGAAGATTTAATCTTTGTAAAAGGCATGATTATCTCCAACATAAATTACAAGACTTGTTTTTAGAGAGGTTTTATTTATTGATGTTTTATTATAACGTGTATATACCTTTTGATTTTGTAGTGTACCATAATCAGTGTGAATCGTACTAAATATCTTGTCCATCTCTGGAACAAAATATCCTTTGTAGGTTGTATCAGTATTAGATGTACAGGACCATTTAAAAACTCTAGCGTAAACGGGCATACCTTCATCAAATCAACTGAAAGTCTTGATATGCTATAATTATATAATACAATTCATCATTTTATTAGGAATCTCATTTTATGCACAATACAAAAAATATAAAAACCCCAACCCCCCAACCCCATCAAAACACCAAACAAATGTCTTGAATAAGGAAACTCTGTATTAGATGACTTTATCGTGCATTTATCAGATACTATTGTCCATGCAAGATTTTAATCAAATGTATATACATTTTCAAATGTATTGTATTATGGTCTGAGGACTGAATTAAGGATTTATGTGAACCATATTATAGCATGAGCCTGAGACCTGAATTACGCATTTATGTGAACTATATTGTATTAAGGGTCTGAGGTCTGAATTACGGATTTATTTGAACTATATTGTATTATGGGCCTGAGGTCTGAATTACGGATTTATGTGAACTATATTGTATTATGGGCCTGAGGTCAGAATTACGGATTTATTTGAACTATATTGTATTATGGGCCTGAGGTCTGAATTACGGATTTATGTGAACTATATTGTATTATGGGCCTGAGGTCTGAATTACGGATTTATGTGAACTATATTGTATTATGAGCCTGAGGTCTGAATTACGGATTTATGTGAACTATATTGTATTATGGGCCTGAGGTCTGAATTACGGATTTTATGTGAACTATATTGTATTATGGGCCTGAGGTCTGAATTACTGATTTATAACATTATATTAATTCTGCATAGGAATTTGTATTTAGTTTTCATAAATGGTTTGATAATGTGTTTTTATCTGTTCTTTTTCGTTTTGAATTTCAAAAAACAAGAAAACTAAGTCACCAAATATTGCAATGTGATTCTTACTTTAATATAGATGCACAATTATGCTGCATTTCTGAACATAAAATTTCATATCATAATCAATGATCCAGTGCACCACGGAAAATCGTTAAGATACAAGAGAGAGAGAGAGAGAGAGAGAGAGAGAGAGAGAGAGAGAGAGAGAGAGAGAGAGAGAGAGAGAGAGAATGCACATGAGAAAGACACTTTAAATGTGCTTTATGTCATTAAGTTTAGCTGTCAATGGCAACCCATCTTGTGTCTTTATCTACAGCACATACTCGCGTATAAACCGGGTCCAAATGCAAACAACATAGACCCAGATCTGCCGGCGCATTATGCGACGGCAGATCTGGGTCTATCCAGTTTGCAGTTGGTATCTGTCTATGCGCGAGTATATACGGTAGTTTGCTCCCTTTAATCTGCTTTACATCTTGCTCCTTTACTCTGTTAGCGTTTTATATATTTATTTTATTTTAGCTTTTTAACATTAAATTCTTGGCACCCTCATTTTTAACATCCTCATTATTGATGTGACTTTTGCGCATGCATTTTATTAACAGATATGTTTTTCTTAAATGTTTTCTATGTACTTATAGGTATTAATTATGTTCTTATTTTATCATGTGTGTACATATGTTTAAGTACTTTTTAACTTTGTATTTGTATTCTGTATATATAGAGAATCTTACACCTGTGCTCATTTCAAATGAAATTTATGAAACAAATCAAATAATTTCTATCTTTTGCCAGCTTGGACAAAACACATTGACTGTTTTCACCAAACCACAGAATAGTGTTGCGAAATGACTGTGAAATACATTCGGATACCTCGGCCGTTACGCCTTTCTTTTGCATAACGTTATAACGTCATTTGTGAGGTCATCGGGTGTTATTACACGTATTACTTATCTGAAATTTATCGTATAGGTATATTAACGTAAATAACACAGTATTTATGTGATAAATTGTATTGTGTCTTTATGTAGCTGTATATTGTTAGTATTTTAATATGTTTTAAACGAGTACTTTCGTATGTGTCTATTTTTATCGGTATACTTGTCTCATGGTCAATCGAACGTGTTCGGGCCTTTTCGCCAATGATTGGAAAATTACCTCGGAAACACTACAATAGCCGCCATGTTATATTCATGTACCTTGTTTACCAAATGACTCCATGTATACGTTAGAAACCATTATAACGTTTATTACGGCGACTTATCGATTGTGATGGCTTATTCTTAGCCGAATTATTCCGATTTTTTTTTTTTTTTTTTTTTCAAGTATGAACTTACTAGAAAAGTTTCCTTTATCGAACTTGTGAAAATAATTTCATTAAAGTATCATAATGCTTTTCACAGGGTTCTATTTTGCCTAGCGTACTTCCGCGTGTAACTGAGTTCTCCGCTATTTGCTGGCGACTAACCCCTTTTATACATAGGATCACTCCACTGAAGTATTTCCATTGTGGATCTTGGTAGAAGAGCCACAAGGTGCTCCGATTTGTCTCATAATCACTCAGAACGTCTTGGCCTTTTCCGTCGTATACTAACAAGTAACTCAGATTTAGCATGGACCACACTGTCCACATTGACTTTCATCCCCATTTAATACATAGCCAAACCAGGGCACATAGAAAACAAAATGAAACGAAAACGAGGCGCCCCAAATTTTTAGGCGCTAGACGGTGGTGTAAATGTTGAGTAAGGTAAATTACTTAATGAAGAAAACAATGCATGCACATTCACACCTTTAAGGTAAAAGAAAAGTAAAATTTATATTAGTTAGGGAAAATGTTATGTGAAAAATTTTGTTGTATACAAGCCATGGGTCGTTTTGAATTTATGTAAATTACAACGTCATAATCTCGATAATTTCAGCGCTTTCTAAACGAATGAGATCAAAAAGTATCGGCTTCATTAACAAACCACAAGGGGGCGGTGTTTTTGCCATTTTCCCCAGACTGATATCTGCACATTCTCTGTGCGGAAACAGTCTGAGCAGGCCAAGACTACAGCTGATGTAAATAGTGACCAATTTGGTCTGCCCTCATGCCCGTCATTGTTATTAAGTTATAATAACCTCAATGATGTCATAACGATTTGATGACGTGTCATCACTAATAGCAACGTAAGCAGTAGTTTGAGGCTATGAAAACTGAATGATTTCATTTTATTGTATTCAAAGTTCCAGGAATTAAATTAAAAATGAAAAGTACAGGTATTTCATTGACAAAAGCGCGCAGGACAAAAGCGCGCCGACAAAACCGCGCCGACAAAAGCGCGCCGTCAAAAGCGCGCAGCTTAAAATCCCCGACAAAAGCGCGCCGACAAAAGCGCGTTGACAAAATCTTAAGAGTAGAAGTAGACATGAAAAGTAACATTATTTCTAAGTTCCAAATATTATTTGAAGAGTCATTCTTCAAAGCTACTTGCGTACCTGAAATTGTATAAATAGCACACAAATATATTTAGGTTCAAACATTTGCATTTTGCGTGATGGCTATCGCTTCGTAAAGACGAAAATCGCATTCTGATGTTTGGCACGAATCAGAATCTGCTTCTTCTTGAGGAACACGATCATTGTTCAACTCAATCGGCGCCTGCATGCTTTAATTCCGACATACGGCAATGTGTCAACAATGGACTATCTGCGCGGAATCGCGTATAACGTTGCACTGTAGAAGACACTTGTAGTCATTGAACGTTTTGCATATTGAGATATTAATGAATAGATGATGTTATTTGATCTTTAAGGCCATATTGAGATATTAATTAATAAACGATGCTTAATGATCTGTAATGCTGTATTTGTTAGTTTCTTTACTAGAGACACAAAATGGTAATTGTTGTAGGCTTTCGTCTTTGCGCGATTATGTTGGCGCGCTTTTGTCCTGCGCGCTTTTGTGTTTGCGCGCTTTTGTCCTGCGCGCTTTTGTGTTTGCGCACTTTTGTCGGCGCGCTTTTGTCCTGCACGCTTTTGTTGGGGTGCCAGTGAATAGTCATGAAATGCTATTTTAAATGACTATCTTTCTTTACGAGGATCTATTCTTCGTGTCTAACCTGATGTGCGTCCGCCAAATACTTACCAATATGGCAAGTATCACTATCATTACTTCCGTACCTCTTGCAGAGAGTCTATGTAATTTGACTCTCATAGGAAACAGACAAGGGTGTTTCGAATAGTCTCATATTGTGTCGCAAAAGAGTTTGTCAAGAGCTAATCTTTTTATGTTATCCAGACTACTGACGTCAAAATAATGTTTTTCTCTCTCTCTCGTCTCTCTCATACAACTTTATGCATCAGGTTACATACATAGAGACGATCAATATAACAAAAATGGTATTCAAACAAACTTATGAGAACGATCTATCGCTTAATGAAAATAACTGTAAAAAATATAGTTATCAAACTTTTGACAGTAATTATAAAAGTTATACGTGTCATCAAATTAAATTTGAAATGGGATGTATATGAAGTAAAATGTTACCTTGAATATCAAAAAACATCTGTTATCCAGAGAGTATCTTCTAGTTCTGTTGATCAGAGGGTATCTTCTAGTTCTTCTTTGTTGTAATACATGCTTTAACTGAAAGTTTATCGAAGCAAGTGGTCCGATTTCTTTAGAGCACTGTCAGTAATTTATACAACACCCTGTTCATAGTAAACGTGACTACCTCGGAACTCTTCATGGAAGAGTAGATATAATGAAGTTTAGTAACATGAAAAATAAAACTTTTGTTACCACGATATCAAAGTTGTGAGTGGGCACTGGGGCGAAAATATCACTTTGATAATTATTCCATAATAGAGTTGTCTGGGTAATCAAGCTTTAAATGAGGCAATACGTTATGCTGTGAAAACATACATTCCCTAGCATTTCAATTTAGGATGAACAAATGCATCAGTAATAACATTCCGATAGTTATTAATTCTGTATGCATTGCTTCTACCGTGGCCATTAGTAGCTATTGTCCAGTTATCTCTTGTTTTTAGTCTTTACTTGTTTCGTTTTACCTTAAAAAATGATTCTCATTAAACGACACCATCTCCTGGAAGTTTTACAAATTTGTTTGTAGGTAACATGCAAATATAAGATGCAGATTTAATGAATCACCGTAATCTTTGACAAAAGTCTAATTCCTTGAATACAAAATGGTTCGCAGAGAATTAGCTAATACGCTGTACAGTGTGACCGTTCTCAGAATTTACTGACACGAGATATCTGCCATAATGTGCTATTTATACCAATAGCACCAAATCCGACCCGTGCAATATTATGAATTTGTCTGGCTTTGTTTTATAAACCACCGAACATTATAATGTCATCAACTGATTGTAACCGGAACATGTTGGCAAGGCTACTCAATTATCAAATTTATTAAATTTGTATATTTATTCATCAGCATTTTGAAACATATAGGTAAAGCTACTCACTTATCAAATTTGTTTATTTTTTTCATTTCTCTTGAGCAGTTTTGCTACTTTTTAGTGGTACTGTCATGTGGAAGTTGATTAATTGCTACTTTTTAGTGGTACTGTCATGTGGAAGTTGATTAATTGCAACTTTTTAGTGGTACTGTCACGTGGAAGTTGATTAATTCTTTAATGGTAACATAATAATTTATTTTTACATACATACTTTTAATTTAAATTTGGTAATATTTGCTTCACAAAGTTCACGTATCTTTTTGCATATGTCTGAATGTGACTTGAATTTGGTAATGTTTACTTCACAAAGAGCTCGTATCTTTTTGCATATGTCTGAATTTGACTTGAATTTGGTAATGTTTACTTCACAAAGAGCACGTATTTTTTTGCATATGTCTGAATGTGACTTGAATCTGCACTAGAAATTGGAATTCTATATAAACAACTTGTCATCTCCATCATTGTTTGCTTGTCAGCATGCATTTTGTTATTTCGTCAATCGCAAATTACTTTGGTAAAGACTTTTTACCGTGCATTGTAAGTACATTCTATCAGTAACGTTTGATAATAAAACTAAAATGAAACAGTTGTTAAAGGCTGGAAGGTAACAGGGGTGTGTCAAAGTTAAGAATCTATCTATCTATCTGATCGTCTGTCTGTATGTCAATTTATGTCCATGTTGCGAATTCAAACCATTATTACAATATCTCTTGATGACCATGATTCAAGGTATAGTGTTTGTAAGGGTCCTCTTCAGCTGACTGTGCTTTCTTTTTCAATTAAATATAATGAACGAATTAGTTCTTCCCTGTGTAATGAAAGCCATATTTGTAAAGAGTTGAAGAGTTGTCAGATTACAGGAGAGGAGGCTGGTGCTCAGGATCAAATCCTTCCAGAGTTTCATAAATGCAATGATAGTCAAAATAGGAAGAACAAAACATGCAATAGATCAGTCAAATTTGGAGCTGATAGAGCAATTCGTTAGCTCAAGCACTATTGAATATTGAGAAATAAAAGCACCACCCCCACCCCCCCACCCCCGAAAAAACTAAACAAAACAACAATTTACTTTTTAGTCTTCTTGTATTAAAAAAAGAAATACACTTTGGAATATACACTTTTATATGTAACCTACATACCAGCTAAAATACATTTTGGCAAATTTACATGTTAAATTTTTTTTATTTCTACACTTCCGAAAATTCTCATGTTCTTTTAGCTTTTGTCTGTTTAAATTTTTTTTAAAAAACCCCAAGCCAAACAAAAAAACCCAAAAATATACAAACGTGATGCAATTTATGGTCAAACTCTTCCTCATGAGACTTCTTCAGCATGAAGTTGAAAAAGATCTTGGAAGTGTGTTTTTGCTTTCTTTTAAACTTTATTAACCCAAAACAATATATTATCCATCGAATTGATATAAACATGGAGAAATGAAATAGTTGTGAGTGGGTTAGTTAATTGGCTGTTTGCTCGCATTATTAAATATTATCTGAAAAATTTACATGCCGTCAAGGTCTGCTTCATTCTGTTTAAGAATACTATACGATGAAAACTTTTGTTAATACATACCTTTGATGTCCAATGTTGATGATGTTATTTATACCCAAATAAACGCGACTTCCTTGTATTATTGCGAGATTTTCATGCGGATTCTCCTCCGATTGACGGACTTATAGGTAGCCAAATAAACGGAACTTGAAGAAATTGTTGTCCTTTATTGTACATTTTAGAAATTCTATCAAAGGAAATACACGCCGAATAACTCCGAATTTTATACTGCAGTCATTTACAAAAATAAAATCTTGAATGATCTTGTCCACCATTATTTATGGTTGAGTTCGATTATAAAAAGAATCAAACTCACAAGGGGGTGTAAACAGACTTTCATTGAATGCGCTAATTGACTTACAGATAATACAAGAATAATTTACATTGGATCAAAATTTTAGTTTCATGGTCCATTCGTTTGTTTTGATGTTTTTTTTATATACACGTTAATAGAAGATATGAAATATGTTATGCTGTTTAAACCACTCGAAGAGAGGGAGAACAATCAATACACAGAGAGAGAGAGAGAGAGAGAGAGAGAGAGAGAGAGAGAGAGAGAGAGAGAGAGAGAGAGAGAGAGAGAGAGAGATTAAATATGGAAACACAAGTTTCAATAACATACATAAGGGTAGATATTTCCTAAATGGGAAAAGAAAGAAGTTCCAAATGTGATATCACGACTGTGGCGATAAAGGTGGTATCACCAATGGTTTTCTCCAACTAATTCATTTCAATAGCACATTATGAAAGATATAATAAATATTTATATCATTTATGTTCTACAACAAAGTATAATGCATATCTCACTCAACGGAATGTAAAAACAATATCCAGCACTTATGAACACACACACACACACACACACACACACGCACGCACGCACACACACAAATAAAAATAAACACACACAGACCTGTCTAAGAAAATTCCTTTTTTTTTGTTTGGATAGTTAATGATCACATTAGTATTTAAACAGGGTGATATAGATTACAGATACATTAACACAACCATATTTAAATAAGAAATAAAAGTGAACAACATTGGATATACGTTAATGTAGATGTGTATCAAGATTTTAACAACTAAAAATATATTGAAAACTACTAAGTCAGAAAGTAAGGGTGTACGAAACATTCATACGCTTATTATTTTCTATCAGACTTAAGAAACTATTTTATTTGCAATATGAAGTATGTATGTATGTATGTATGTATGTATGTATGTATGTATGTATGTATGTATGTATGTATGTATGTATGTATGTATGTATGTATGTATGTATGTATGTATTTATGCATGTATGCATGTATGCATGTATGTATGTATGTATGTATTTATGCATGCATGTATGTATGTATGTATGTATGTATGTATGTATGTATGTATGTATGTATGTATGTATGTATGTATGTATGTATGTATGTATGTATGTATGTATGTTGTATGTATGTATGTATGTATGTATGTATGTATGTATGTATGTATGTATGTATGTATGTATGTATGTATGTATGTATGTATGTATGTATGTATGTATGTGTTTGTATCTATGTATGTAATGTATTGTTACGGAATCATACCTCTTTTTCCTTTTTATAATGATTTAATTTTTTAGTTTATGATCTCTGTTCTTAGTCTAAACTGCGGTTACCATATGAGTATACATACGACAACCTTTCGATCGATAAATGGTCACACGCTGGTAGAGTCACGTGATCTATCTCGCGCTGATAACCTAGATTATCAGTACTTTTACTTCATTGAAAACAACAACATGTTGATTGTTAGTTTTGGTCTAATATAGCATTCTTGAGAAAGAAATTGTGTTTACTGGAAGTAAATACATTCTATAGGCTTCTAAAGGCTTCGAATGTTGACAGGAACTACGTAGTGGGTTTATTTGATTCTGCGCACTTAGTAAAGTATATATAGGAAATAATCCTGTGATAAATCATTCTTTACAGCTACTTTGAAGAGAGAGGTCATATTGATTTAAATTTGCAGTTTAGTGTGGAATATATCTATATTTATTTGGAGATTCATCTATTATCTATACAGTACATTTAGGAATAAGTACTGTCTTCATCTGAATTATTATACAGTTCCGTGGAATTATCGGGAACATTTCTAATACTTGTGAGATTCCAGACTTACAAGGATTATTTGGATTTACTCAGAACTTATCAACGTCAGCACCGTGCAGGCTATTTCATTCGGAATACTACATCCGGATTATTTGGATTAACTTCCGGAAGTGAACTTTAAAACAATTTAGGACTTTTTAGGATATTCTAGACTGTAAGTTATTTTTAATTCTTTCACTTTGATTGTTTGTTGAACTATTTTAATACTTTAGAAAATTAAAGATTTGCATTTTAATCTTGAAAGCTTGTTTGTGTCTTTTATCTTGTTACATTACATTTTATTTGCAATATGAAGTATGTATGTATGTATGTATGTATGTATGTATGTATGTATGTATGTATGTATGTATGTATGTATGTATGTATGTATGTATGTATGTATGTATTTATGCATGTATGCATGTATGCATGTATGTATGTATGTATGTATTTATGCATGCATGTATGTATGTATGTATGTATGTATGTATGTATGTATGTATGTATGTATGTATGTATGTATGTATGTATGTATTTATGCATGTATGCATGTATGCATGTATGTATGTATGTATGTATTTATGCATGCATGTATGTATGTATGTATGTATGTATGTATGTATGTATGTATGTATGTATGTATGTATGTATGTATGTATGTATGTATGTATGTATGTGTTTGTATCTATGTATGTAATGTATTGTTACGGAATCATACCTCTTTTTCCTTTTTATAATGATTTAATTTTTTAGTTTATGATCTCTGTTCTTAGTCTAAACTGCGGTTACCATATGAGTATACATACGACAACCTTTCGATCGATAAATGGTCACACGCTGGTAGAGTCACGTGATCTATCTCGCGCTGATAACCTAGATTATCAGTACTTTTACTTCATTGAAAACAACAACATGTTGATTGTTAGTTTTGGTCTAATATAGCATTCTTGAGAAAGAAATTGTGTTTACTGGAAGTAAATACATTCTATAGGCTTCTAAAGGCTTCGAATGTTGACAGGAACTACGTAGTGGGTTTATTTGATTCTGCGCACTTAGTAAAGTATATATAGGAAATAATCCTGTGATAAATCATTCTTTACAGCTACTTTGAAGAGAGAGGTCATATTGATTTAAATTTGCAGTTTAGTGTGGAATATATCTATATTTATTTGGAGATTCATCTATTATCTATACAGTACATTTAGGAATAAGTACTGTCTTCATCTGAATTATTATACAGTTCCGTGGAATTATCGGGAACATTTCTAATACTTGTGAGATTCCAGACTTACAAGGATTATTTGGATTTACTCAGAACTTATCAACGTCAGCACCGTGCAGGCTATTTCATTCGGAATACTACATCCGGATTATTTGGATTAACTTCCGGAAGTGAACTTTAAAACAATTTAGGACTTTTTAGGATATTCTAGACTGTAAGTTATTTTTAATTCTTTCACTTTGATTGTTTGTTGAACTATTTTAATACTTTAGAAAATTAAAGATTTGCATTTTAATCTTGAAAGCTTGTTTGTGTCTTTTATCTTGTTACATTACATTTTATTTGCAATATGAAGTATGTATGTATGTATGTATGTATGTATGTATGTATGTATGTATGTATGTATGTATGTATGTATGTATGTATGTATTTATGCATGTATGCATGTATGCATGTATGTATGTATGTATGTATTTATGCATGCATGTATGTATGTATGTATTTATGTATGTATGTATGTATGTATGTATGTATGTATGTATGTATGTATGTATGTATGTATTTATGCATGTATGCATGTATGCATGTATGTATGTATGTATGTATTTATGCATGCATGTATGTATGTATGTATGTATGTATGTATGTATGTATGTATGTATGTATGTATGTGTTTGTATCTATGTATGTAATGTATTGTTACGGAATCATACCTCTTTTTCCTTTTTATAATGATTTAATTTTTTAGTTTATGATCTCTGTTCTTAGTCTAAACTGCGGTTACCATATGAGTATACATACGACAACCTTTCGATCGATAAATGGTCACACGCTGGTAGAGTCACGTGATCTATCTCGCGCTGATAACCTAGATTATCAGTACTTTTACTTCATTGAAAACAACAACATGTTGATTGTTAGTTTTGGTCTAATATAGCATTCTTGAGAAAGAAATTGTGTTTACTGGAAGTAAATACATTCTATAGGCTTCTAAAGGCTTCGAATGTTGACAGGAACTACGTAGTGGGTTTATTTGATTCTGCGCACTTAGTAAAGTATATATAGGAAATAATCCTGTGATAAATCATCCTTTACAGCTACTTTGAAGAGAGAGGTCATATTGATTTAAATTTGCAGTTTAGTGTGGAATATATCTATATTTATTTGGAGATTCATCTATTATCTATACAGTACATTTAGGAATAAGTACTGTCTTCATCTGAATTATTATACAGTTCCGTGGAATTATCGGGAACATTTCTAATACTTGTGAGATTCCAGACTTACAAGGATTATTTGGATTTACTCAGAACTTATCAACGTCAGCACCGTGCAGGCTATTTCATTCGGAATACTACATCCGGATTATTTGGATTAACTTCCGGAAGTGAACTTTAAAACAATTTAGGACTTTTTAGGATATTCTAGACTGTAAGTTATTTTTAATTCTTTCACTTTGATTGTTTGTTGAACTATTTTAATACTTTAGAAAATTAAAGATTTGCATTTTAATCTTGAAAGCTTGTTTGTGTCTTTTATCTTGTTACATTACCCCTAGAGTCGTAACAGTATGTATGTATGTATGTATCTATGTATGTATGTATGTATGTATGTATGTATGTATGTATGTATGTATGTATGTATGTATGTATGTATGTATGTATGTATGTGTGTATGTATGTAATTATTGCATTCATACGCTTATTATTTTCTATCAGACTTAAGAAACTATTTTATTTGCAATATAATGTCTGTATGTATGTATGTATGTATGTATGTATATATGTATGTATGTATGTATGTATGTATGTATGTATGTATGTATGTATGTATGTATGTATGTATGTATGTATGTATGTATTTATGTATGTATGTAATTATTGCATATGCTACATATAAATTAACTTGATAAAAGAAATATGATAAATAACGGTTCGAATCCAATCCATTATTTTGTTATGTTTAGAGGACAGTAGCTGATATATAAATGCTGCCTCAAAAGGTTTGTAAAGTTCCTTATATCTGGAAGTCGACTCACTGTTGATGGTTGACAGTTACTTGCACAACACTATGTTCGTAACAAATATAATAACCACTGCAAGTAAATATTTAGAACACGAATTAAAACATTTTCATTTTACAAAACAATTTCCTACGATTGCCAATGCTGTGGACATATGCTTTGTATTCAAAAGCTGATGGAGCTAATTATTTGATAGTACATGTAGGCTACACACAATAGTTGCAATAATATTGTGGTATACGTTGTGAAAAAATTAACACATGTTGTAATTGAGACATAAAGATGTATATAAATCGCGGTCTTTCTCGACAAAAGTCTCCTTCTTTTCACTTGAAGAAGACAAGAACTAGAGGAAATGCTATTTCTCATACCATTTTGAAAATGTAGTGGCACGAAATATTTTGCCTTACCAACTATTAAAAGTAGCAACATTTTTGTACACTCGTGTAACTGCATGACAGTTTGTCATGCATTGTTTTATACATTGCAGAAGGAACACGATGTGATCATTTTATTCTGACACGGCAGCTAAAATTCATACGATGTGATCATTTTATTCTGGCACGGCAGCTAAAATTCATACGTTGTGATCATTTTATTCTGGCACGGCAGCTAAAATTCATACGTTGTGATCATTTTATTCTGGCACGGTAAATTTATTGGAAAATAAACATTTATATGGGCAAGTTTTCCACCTTTTAAATGTGACTGTCATTTTACCCAGACATTCAAACACGATTAGAGTTAATTTTCAAAAATGTATTTTCGTCGGTGATGCAGCCACATTATAGATGACAACACAGTTTATTTCATTTTATGATTACATTAGATCGTCATTGGTATCAGCTGATTGTATATGCCTTTTCTCTATCTGTGTTTATGATGTGGTGTATCCTTCTTTGACGCCCTAAACCTGTCTCAAATATAAAGTTTAATTTGTTTATGTTACTGTAAAATGAGATCATATATTTCTGCGTATGTCTACAGTCAGTTACTCTGACATTTGAAATTGAATGATAACATAAAAAAGACTCAACCCTCTTTTAGTAGTTATAAAGTAATTTTAGATTACTCTGCATGGCATCCCCATTGCTGTGTGCATATCAAAAGGCTTTCTGTAATTTGATCTATGTGGGATAACTTTAAGTAGAGACTTCGGTCAGAACATTGTACTTCAATAACGTTAAATTGATTAATTTTGCAAAGGCAAAGAAGATAACACAATTGAGAAGCCTTCTAACACCCATCTATCTATCTATCTATCTATCTATCTATCTATCTATCTATCTATGTGTCTGTCAATCAAAAAATGAATAAATCTATCTATCAAGCTATTTACCAGTCTGTCTGTACCAGGGTGTTTGTCTATCAATGAATCAATTGATCAATCTATCTGTATATCTGTCTGAATGTCTGTTTACTTATCTACTTTTCTATCTATCCATTCATCTCTCTCTGTCTCTAATCGATCTACCTATTACAACACGTTTTTAAACAACAGTTTCAATCTTTGGTTATAACTCTTGCTCATGGTGTTTCTGTCTTAAATGTCAATGTTTGTTTAACTGCACATGGCTTTCCATTTTTGAGTTAAATGTCAGGAACTGGATTATTTTTGGCACAGGTCACGAGACCGTTATGTCTATGGGGCATAGCTGCAATCATATGAAAATTATATGAGAGCAAGAGAAGCAGACTGGCATGGGGTGAAACCATCCTTGTGTCTCATTATAGCGGGCAAATACAAAGTGCAAAACGTTCATTTTGTCATTTTGGTCTTGGGGAGTATAATATGGAATACTATTTATTTCATTTTTATCCACTAAAAATTTTGTCTGGCACATTTATTTTAAATGGTTTTATAACAACATATATAACAATTATTTTGCTTTTCTTGCTCCAGTCTAGTGTGCTTAATACAGGTAACGGACCACTAACTATTTTACAGCCAAAGAACAAGTCTACTGGTGGGGAATAAAAGTTGAGTACTAAATATTTTGAGATCCACCCATTGGCTTGCAAATGGATTTAATTTTTTCCATGATAGAACTTCAATTAATATACTATAGTTGACAACAAAATATTCACTTTTATTTTCATATCCTGTATTTAATTTCCTACTGACAAAATAGCACATGGACTCTTGGTGCGAGGCTATATTATTAGGTGCAGACCAGGGCGTCCCCTGTTTAGCAGTACGAGGCGCAAGAACATCCTGCAAAACACCTGTTTTTCAAGGCTGAAAAAAATTATCTAACTCTAATGAATGTAAGAATGTGTGGTTTGTATGCCAATCTAATGAAGAAATTAATTTTATTTTTTTATATATTAACATTAAGTTCTATGGGAAATGAATTAGTGGTCAGATTCCTACAATTCGGGAATAACCATTGTTTGGGCTCCATTTGTGTGCTATCCTTCCTGCTGTGGTTGTAAATACAAACTTTTCTATTACTAGAAATACAAATTGTGACTGTAAAAGTGTATATTCTGCTAAAAAAATCCTTCGCAAACGGAAAAGCTTCATTATACTCTTAAAAATTAATCGTCATCTACATACATCTGCATTTATTTTTAGTTAAAAAATTCAGAATCTGATCTCCACATAACACTCTTAATGTTTAGTAATCAAAATGCGTACGGGATGTGAAACCAGGACCATGTTTACTTCTCGTTTCAGGTTCAGTCCTGCAATTATAATATACAGGTCTCAATACAATATAGAAATTACGCGTGATATAAATTAGTTAAGCGAGGTGAGTTACGTAAATGTAATGCTTCTTATATTTAAAATTGATTTTCAAACATGCGCTGTCGAGTATTCCTTCCTGATATTAAAATGACAAAGAAAATAATCAGGAGTGAAGATGAGTATATAGTTCACAAGAACAACATTTCCACCCTTGATTCACGGCGCAGAGGCAACTTAACGTATTTTAATTTACTTATCGTCAATACAGTTCAAAACAACTGATTAAATTAAATATCGATGCTCTGGAAAGGAATTTTGGATTCCGTTGATATACAATAATCCTGTTACAGAGCCATCGAACTACTAAAGCTAATTACAAGGTTAATTGCAAACTTATGACGAGAAATTGAAAAAAAAAATTCTTACATATACAATTTTTATGGCAGAGAGTCATTTAGCGTTTAGTATCAATAAAGAAAATATACGTTTTTAAAGCAAAATACAAGAAGTTAAGATTGGTCAATAACAAGGCGATAATTCATTGAATGAGCAGTAATGTTTGTTGGTAATTTTAATCGATATAAATCGATTGTAATCTTCTATTTAAGGAAATGAAGACAATGATGAATTAAAATCCAAACCAGAGCTACATTTCAAGTAGGTTTGAAAAGTGGATGTGAGATGTCATATGTACTTCTCAAAAGGCAGGTGCCAAAAGAAAAACGACAATAACAATGCAGCGTGTACGTTATGCGTACCAGACCTGACAAATGACGACGATTGTCATGCCCAACGTGTACGTTATGAGTACCAGACCTGAAAAATGCAGCGTGTACGTTATGCGTACCAGACCTGACAAATGAGGACGATTGTTATACACAGCGTGTACGTCATGCGTACCAAACCTGACAAATGCAGCGTGTACATTATGCGTACCAGACCTGACAAATGACGACGATTGTCATACTCAGCGTGTACGCTATGCGTACGAGACCTGACAAATGCAGCGTGTACGTTATGCGTACCAGACCTGACAAATGACGACGATTGTCATACCCAACGTGCTCGTCAGAATCATTGTTGGATAAATAAACTTTCAGGTAACTACCCCAGTTTATACTAAAATAGAAGAAAAACAACAAAGTCCGAATTTGTTTGACAATTTTCCCTATCCTTGTCAGACTAATAAGCCGATATGAGAACGTTATTATTATGAACTCGACATTCGAAAAGAAGACTACTACATGCAGTAATAATGTTTTTAATGACTGTTGGTTTCCGTATGGCGTCACGTTTCTGGACGAAGGTGATCTGGTGTCACTTAACATGTCCTTAACTTATCTGCCTCAAAACTACATAAATATATATATATATATATATATATATATATATATATATATATATATATATATATATATATATATATATCCGCCATTTATTCGAACGAAGTTTGACCACGAGTAAGTTCAAATGACATCTTACTGCAGCAAAATTGGAGGATCTAATATAAGCATTAAATTTACCCCAAAAAAGATTAAAAGTGCTAAAAATGTTATAGGTTAATATATGATAGAAATTGCAATACAAACTCTTTCTTTCTTGTTGGATATTGAAAATTTTCATAAATAAAATATCTTAAGTACCCGTATTGAATATGTATGGTTGTATTACTGACATTATATTTTACATACTTATATTTCTCAACAAAATCCGCATGAAGTAAAATGGGATAACATTAAACTTACTTCTTTAATTTGAATATTGTGCGCTAGGAAAGGACAGAACATTCAGTCAAATAGTATCTTCTTTTTTAATAAGAAGCTAACTTCAGAAATACGTATTCATTACCATTCTGTGTGTTTTGAGTTTTTTTTAAAGCATATCAACGGTTTGTATATTATTCCTGGACAAAATCTCGTTAAAATTGTGAGCTAAGGATTTATTTTTGATAATAAAAATAAGTTGCAGTCTTCCTTAGGTAAGTTAAAAGATGTACCTTTGAAATTCTTAGCTCAGTCGGCATTTCTATAAAAAGTAAGAATAATTTCAAGCCAAATGAGTCATCCATATATTGTAATTATAATTTGTTGCTGAATTGGCACGCGATTAAAAATGTAGTACATATACCCGCCCTCATTTATTTGAAGCTATCTAAGTAATAACGATGCAATTTTGTTTCTTCCCTTATTATATACTTTGAATGAGGTAAAAGAAGATAGAAGTTTGGTTATTTCCAGTAACATGGCTGGATGATTCATTTGCACAAGCATAATTAAAAATTAAATAAGACATTAACTTAATTTCAGGTTTGTTTTACGCGCAATGATAATGCAGGGTTTAGGTTTGTACAATTGATGTACTGCCTGTTTTACTTTATTATTTCAATTAGCCTTGTATGACAGCATCGTGATATCACTGCTTCATACAAAATCATCATTTCCTTCCTATCGCGTATCGTCAATATGATGATTAACGAACATGACGAAACCGAAAGCCAGGCAGCCTACAATTGATAAGTAAAGCTTCAACTCTTTCAGCCAATGAAGAATATAATTATTTTGGCAATCCATACAATTTGATACTATGTTGATAGTTTATTTATTTGATAGGTAAGTATACATAGTTGTTTTTCCAATTAGCAATTCTTTGGTGAACGCCTAACCTGTTGTATTCTGGAAGAAAATGATGGACAAGAAAGGTCTTTTGTGAAGGCCATACCTGTTGTATTCTGGAAGAAAATGATGGACAAGAAAGGTCTTTTGTGAAGGCCTAACCTGTTGTATTCTGGAAGAAAATGATGGACAAGAAAGGTCTTTTGTGAAGGCCATACCTGTTGTATTCTGGAAGAAAATGATGGACAAGAAAGGTCTTTTGTGAAGGCCATACCTGTTGTATTCTGGAAGAAAATGATGGACACGAAAGGTCTTTTGTGAAGGCCTAACCTGTTGTATTCTGGAAGAAAATGATGGACACGAAAGGTCTTTTGTGAAGGCCTCACCTGTTGTATTCTGGAAGAAAATGATGGACACGAAAGGTCTGTCGACTTTACCTAAAGCTAGAGACTTCTGAGGCAAAATGTTATTTTTTGCATCTTTGAATCTCCTAATGCGCATGCACCTTATGGATGAAAACTACATCTCTTACAAATAAGTAAAATTTTCCAGTAGAGGAGACTGATTTCATTTCATGTTACGAGAGGTGCAAGTGTTGGAAAGCTCTTTCTGAAATGTATTTCATCTACCGTTGACAGTCATTTTAGTACTCGTTAAGAATATTTAATATTACCATATGATTTTATAAAAAGCAAGACACTTTACCGTTAAGAGAGAAAAGTGAAATATATTTGGGGCCTGTAGCGCATTAATACAGTAATTAATTAATAGAATTGTTACGAATGAAATTGTTAGCATTTTTTCACAAAGTAGAATATATGTGGTAGCTGAATGCTACGATATCTTTTTTCCTCGATATGCATTACAGATACACATTACAGCAGATTCCTTCCATATTTCACGTTAGTCTGTTAGGTAACACCATGTATGAGCTACTTGTGTTGTCGATATATGTACACGATAGTCTATTCCTTCCAAGCTTTTCATTAGTAAGTTGAAAACACGTATTAGCGTTGGAAACAAAATGAACTCTGAAGTCAGGCGAGTTGAGCATTCCTCTACCTACTAACCCCTGTTCGAACAAAGAATGCGTTCAGTAACGATCTTTAAACTCTGCAGCGAAAGACTGCGTCATTTGCTCGAACTCGTGTCCCTTTTTTGAGCAAGGGTAGGCGTATTACGGACCTCAGACTCTATATAAGCAGTCATTTGCTCGAACTCGTGTCCCTTTTTTGAGCAAGGGTAGGCGTATTACGGACCTCAGACTCTATATAAGCAGTCGAACAAACGTAGGTTTAAGGAAGACCGCTCCTGCGACATTCTGAGTTCTTGACTCTTCTTTACAGTTATGTAGTACTTTTTTTTCTAAATTGTAATATTTTGCCACTTTGCGCATTTTAAAGTTTTTTTAAAAATATTTTTATCTCATATGCTGTAGTACAATAATTGAGTGTCTGGGGATATTGTGGTATTTCAATTGTCTCTAAAATAAACCTATCATTTTCCTTGAATTCTATAGTGTGAATTGTGAAATATAGCATGTTATGGATTATTTCAACTTTTATTAAAAATTCATATATTACTTGTAATTTTAATATTGGATTTACTGCTGTAAACTATTTCGCTGCCAACTTCATGCTCTAGGATATTCAGTTTTACAAATAAAATACTTCCGAAGTTACAAATCTTGATGTTTTGGCAATTAGTGCCGAACATTCAAAAATATGTATTTACTGGAATTCATACAAAACATTTGAGATTTAGTTAGAAATATTGGTTTCTTACTAAAATTTAAGTATATTTTAGCTATCTGTGGCTAATTCGATATTTAATAATTTGCCTTATCTTTTACACACAGAAGTTCTTGAATTACATGAAGTTGATTAAGTTTAGTATAAATGTTGAATAATGTTATGTATAATTTTAGATATGGGATATTATAGTCTCATATGTCTAATTTTATATATAGAGTGTTGTTTGACTTAATAAAGCAAGACCGCACCTGCGACTTTCGGGGTTCTTGAATCCTCTTTATATATGTAGTTCGAACCTGGTCATCTCTCGTACCCCGCAATGCAACACCTATTGCGTATCTCAATGGATTGACACCTCCATAGTCACTGTAACGGAAAGGATGACAGGTATGCTCTTACTATCTACAAAACTCCTCAAACAGAACCAGCCATATTTTTACCTACTCAAAAGAAGCTGTAACCTGATATCATGCTATTTGAAACATTAGTACTAAAATAAATGGAGATGATAAAATGCAACAATTTTGGCAGTGAAAATTCACCAAAAGAAATGGAACAAAGGAGTACAAGATACCAGTGCCAAGTCTATGCCCAAGTTTCACACTACTTTTCAATATGTGTATTAATAGCTAGACTGGTTCAAAATGTCTGGCAAAACTACAGGGAACCAATCTGGCATCAATAAGATTCATAGTACAGAAAATGGGGCCAGTTTTGTCCTCGACCTCACAGTAAAAGCAGACCGGCATAACGCAGTTTTGAGCAGGATTTGACAAAAAAATTTTAAACTTATTTACCATGTATATTTCAACAAAACAAGATCGTTTTCTTGTTGAATATACAAAAAATGGAATGGAAGATCTGTATTTGTAGCCTTTGCTTTTTTGCAATTTTAATAGCTGTGATATATTTTTGCTTTATTATTATCAGTTGAAAAATATAAACATTGCTTGATATATTGAAAGCAATAAAAAATCTTAAAACACATAAGATCAATAAAGTATTGATTTCTACGACGCGGTAGAATCCTCAAGGTTGGTTGATGACGTAACTAGACCAAACATGACCTATTTTGAAGATAGGCTAAAATGAATTTATATACCACCCGTATGCATATCTTTTTTAGAAGACAGTACGGGCTGGTCTAGAGTAGGGTAGAAAACTTTGGGCGGGGCACTATATATTGTGTTGATGTGTTGATAAACTCTATAAATACATATATACATATCAACAAAAATGGTATTATGTATGGTGTAACCACTGAACCTTTTTTTGTATAAAATTTTATAGAAGTTTTAATTGTCTGTTTGATTGCATCAACATTTATTTGATTTGCTTACCTATTCATTTATTTGATTTGCTTACCTATTCATTTATTTGATTTGCTTACCTATTCATTTATTTGATTTGCTTACCTATTCATTTATTTGATTTGCTTACCTATTCATTTATTTGATTTGCTTACCTATTCATTTATTTGATTTGCTTACCTATTCATTTATTTGATTTGCTTACCTATTCATTTATTTGATTTGCTTACCTATTCATTTGTTTGATTTGCTTACCTATTCACTTATTTGATTTGCTTACCTATTCATTTGTTTGATTTGCTTACCTATTCATTTATTTGATTTGCTTACCTATTCATTTGTTTGATTTGCTTACCTATTCATTTATTTGATTTGCTTACCTATTCATTTGTTTGATTTGCTTACCTATTCATTTATTTGATTTGCTTACCTATTCATTTATTTGATTTGCTTACCTATTCATTTATTTGATTTGCTTACCTATTCATTTATTCAAAATCACATAGATTGTAGTCGTTTATATAGTATCTGTTTTTTAAGCTCTTGACAGATGTAGTTGGAATCAATTTGACACTTTTGTATGCGATCTCTTTGCTTTTTGTTTTGTTTTTTTCTTCTGTAATATTTGTTACATTTTATGCACGAAATGTTTGAACCCCATCTTGAACCCCAAACACCCTAGGCCGAACATGTCGTTAATTTATTACCTCATACAAGTTTTATCATTGGTGTGTACGTTGCGTTTCTCTTAACAGCCATTGTTGGCTATGCAGACGATTGTTTGCAAAGAACGCGCAAGTTGTAGCAGTTACTTCCCCTGGGTCGAAAAAATAACCCTGCCGAACGACTGATAAATCAGCTTTGTTTAAGGGCTGTTGGTAATGCGAATAGGCTTAACAGGGTGGGTGTGATATAGCCATACATCACGTATAGTACATTATAAGTGAAAAGTTATAAATTATTAACTTGAAAAACTGTTATTTAAATGTGCAGGTACAATCTGTTTTGCCGAAAAGATAGTTATAAGAGCTAAAATAGGCAATTTGATATTGCATTTTACGTGCAATAGATCACGGCATTGAGATAGTATTGAGCTACTGCATTGTAATTATCGTGTTGCATGAAGACTAAGCAAGATGCAACAAGCGTTACATTTTTCATATACACTGAGCCTTGCTTACAATGCACGTGGCAAACAAAACGATGCCACGTACTGGGGGCTGCCATATTGGTCTTCTTCAGCCAACCATGACTGACAATCATATTTTACGCATACCTGTAACCCAATGGCTATCAAACTTTCCGTATAGAAAGGATAGTTGTGGTCGGTGCTGTTAATAGCAAAGAAATTTCCCTAAACATTCCAGAAAAAACATACTATGAAATTACTTCTTTGATTGTTTAAATTTTACTTCTTTTCCTTTCTTCTTTCATCGCATGTAGTTCTGTAAATATTAATCCGCCGAAGTTTATATCTTCTGGTATTATCAGTCCTTCGTTCTTAATACCCGTCTAAAGATAATGAAAAATACTTGACACTAGCTAATTATCCTCAATAAACCTTATATGCAGTAGCGTACTAACGAGGGGGTGTGGTGTGCGGACGGGGTGGTTGTCCAAGCTCCAGAGGCCTTGGGGCGGCAAAATAGCTGATAATAAATCGGGCATCGTATTCTGGCCCTTTGGGCCATCATCGTCGCCACGGGCACGATTTACCCTTAGTACGCCACTGCTTATATGTATGCATAAATGGGATATATATATATATATATATATATATATATATATATATATATATATATATATATATTGAATTTTGTAGTTGTGGTATGTGTTTCCGTTAGTGTGTGAGGAGGCACATCCCGTAAAGCCAGAGTGTGGTTCAAATTGAGAAATAGACAAATTTTAGCAAAATTACAAACTGATCAGGTAAGATATACGAGCAGCTGCATACTTTAGAAGACGGTACTTCGTTAAATTCTGTTAGATGTTACAATTGTCAATAATCGTGAATGTATAGCGCAACATACATCGGTGAATATGACATGTATACAGGTATATATCCATGTGCTTTTCTACAGTGGATTCTACAGTGTGTCGAATAAGCGACGTGTATGTACAGAAAGACATGTGAGCAGAGAATATGAAAATATTCCAGAATGTTCATTTTGGGGATCATCATAATGTTTGGGAATGAACATTGTGTTATTATTATTATTACCAAAATACATGTACAATTGTGTCATTGTCTTCATCATAAAATGCTGCTTAAGGCCAGTACGGGCCTCCCTATCTTTTTTGTAGGAACTACTGTCAAGGTTGGGCAGGACTGACAAAAATCCATTTTATTTGCAAACAGTATGTGCAGAAAAACAGCTCATGTTCAATTTCTCCAAGTTTTATACAAAAATCCACTTCTCTTGCCACTAAATGGATTATTCATAAGTGTCAGAGACATTTCTTTTTCACTGCATACAGACTCCATATTGCAGTACACTGCATTAAAGTCTGTGGACAAAAAGGTATGGAATTGTTTTTATTATAAGTTATTCTTTCACACAGTCACTGCTAAATGTTACAGGATACTTAGCTGAAATAAATGGGACATCGCTATTACTATAATGTTTAGCCATTTCTTCACAATCAGAGTACCATCCCCACCCACCTGTACTGAATTGTGCATTACCAACAACCCTTAATTACAATCTAGCCTTCTTTTGGGGGATAATATTAGTTAAATGTTTATTTTGCCGGGGTGTGAGGAATGTTATGACCGTCTTGGAGGGGATGGTAGTCAGCAGAACATGAAGGGAATTTGCAGTACTTCAATACTGTCCGATGAGGAATGGGGTTTTTCCTTTGGCGAAAGCTATAGCCTGACCTCGTGGAGAGAAATGCAATATAACCATTCGTCATCGGGCAAATAGCAATATTGTATTTACACATCGGTTTAATACAAAAAATGAATCACTGGGTTAATTAAATTGACACAAATGAATAAAATAATACAGAACACATGCGAGCTCTAACTGCTATATCAGGTAAGCATATATTATTGGAAAATAATATATATATAGAACGTATGCATAATGCACACTTATTTGTTTCAGTGGTACTTTGTTATAGCTCTTAGTTAATTATATGTTTGTCCATTGAGTGAATATTGAGTCAATGTAATTCGCTTGCAAAGGCACATCTTTGTGCAAAATATATCAGTCCAAGGAAACATTTTTGTTCAGTAAAAAAAGCGAGACAAAATCATTAAGTAAAACATAATACTCTACAGAATGAGTACAAAAGGTAACTATATAACTTAGTCAATGTGGGTAATGCATGGGCAAGTTTGACACGGTGACAATTTTGTTAACGTGCTCGTGCTCGTGCACATGCACGTACCATACGACTAATGTGAACACAAGAAAAAAGAAAAGAACACAACTTACTCAGGCCACTTGCGGGTGGTTTTGTTTGGTTTGGTGGGTTTAACGTCATTTTTCAGCACATGATAGGCTATACATGGCGGCCATTATATTTGGTGGAGGAAGAACCCGGGAAAACTCCGGGAAGAACCAATCGAACCCACGCGGAGAGAGGTGAGATGTCAGTGATCTGTAAAGACGAACGCCTTAGACCACTCGGCCACCCGGGGCCCCTTGTTGGTGACATATGTGAAAACACAAATTATATTTAAGTCAGGATTACTTAGCGTAAAAATTAATCAATCACTGTCACAATGAGAAAGAGAGAGAGAGAGAGAGAGAGAGAGAGAGAGAGAGAGAGAGAGAGAGAGAGAGAGAGAGAGAGAGAGAAATGACTGCACATAATTAATACAGATAACAAGTAGAGTAGACATTCATAGACACCGTAAATTCAAGAAATGAAGTGAGTTTTAAAACTTCAGAATTTCTGTGTTAAAAAATGTAAGAAAGAAATTTTTCGACACAATGAAATTTCTACTGTTGTTATTAATGAACGGTAGAGACATAACTTAAATTTACAAATGTGTACGATAAATATGTGTCAGTTTCAAATATATAATAAGCAACATACACATAACGTGGCATGGAAAAATGAAAATAAAAAGCGCGGTCTTTAGATGTATTCACTCGTTTTTACAAATTTAGATAAAAATGTAAATTTCATTCAAAAGAAATGCAATATATACAAATTAATATACAATATATAAACAGGTACAAATAAATAAATACAATATATAAAAACAGGTACAAATTAATATTGTTATAATACAATATAAAAACAGGTACAAAAAAATGAATACAATATATAAAAACAGGTACAAATTAATATTGTTATAATACAATATAAAAACAGGTACAAATTAATAAATACAATATAAAAACAGGTACAAATTAATAAATACAATATAAAAACAGGTACAAATTAATAAATACAATATAAAAACAGGTACAAATTAATAAATACAATATATAAACAGGTACAAATGAATATTATTATAATACAATATAAAAACATGTACAAATTAATAAATACAACATAAAAACAGGTACAAATTAATAAATACAACATAAAAACAGGTACAAATTAATAAATACAACATAAAAACAGGTACAAATTAATAAATACAATATATAAATAGGTACAAATTAATAAATACAATATATAAATAGGTACAAATTAATAAATACAATATTAAAACAGGTACAAATTAATATTGTTATAGAGAACAACACAAACCCAAATTGTCCATCTTAAAGGGATTTTTTAAAAAAAACTCTACATTAGTCATATAGATACACTCGTTGTGTTTAACAAATTCAAATACATTCACAAGTTATTTATTTCTTGCGGAGAGTAGTTCACAAAACTTCGCCAAATTTGGTCTAATGCAAGAGTCCAGGTAAGTTGCATGACTCTATCCCGTGTAAAAATGGGAACAGACAAACAAATAGTGAAACTTGTCCCCCACTTCTGCTCTGGCACGTAAGTTACATATTCTATCCGCGTATGATATATTTTCCCAGCGCCTAGATTTAAGAGGTAATTTATGGTCCCAAACTTTCAGTAGTGGAATGTACACCGTTCTCTGTAGCTATATTAAGTAATCTTCAAAATTCAAATCTTGTTTGTAAGTATAATAGATTATTCACTTGAATGACTCTCATACTTTCCCATGCCATTCTTTGATATATAAATCATTCAATATATTTTACCAAACTGGCTTTCGCGGCTACTGGGTTATTAATTTAATCTTGATTTAAAAAAAAGAGAAGAAAAGAAAAGGATTGTATCGACCGACATAAATCAATTTTATATATATATATATATATTTTGTTTTTTGTTTTAAGGCAATACATTTATTATAATTATCATCATTATTTGAATTGTTAGTCATAATTTTATGTAAAGTTTTAGAACTTGTTGAATTTTTTTTTTGCATTTATTATCCCAAACCCATTTTTTTTTTACTTAATATAAATATCAATTTATTTTATTTTCCAGCTCAGCATATAGCGTGTAAATAGGAATAGTTTTCCTAAGTTTTGTAAAGTTTATTAGAAATTCGATTTGAATATGTTCAATAACTTTGATATTTTTTTTTTCGCAACCGTAGAGCACAATTACTAATACTATATTATTAAGGAATTGAAGCTGTACGTCAACTGGAATATGCAAGTTATGTTCCTTTTTTGTGTGTAAAAGATGCGTTGGTTTTTTGTTTGCAAGTTCTACGTTTTGTTTCACAGCTTTAACATTAACAAAATAAAAAAAAAATAACCGCGGTTCCTGGAAAGAACAACCCCAAGATATTTTAATTGGTTTAATTGGTTACACATTGATATGGTATATTCACCAAGCTTGAGAACATAACGATCATTGTTTCGTACACCGAAAAACATGATTTGGTTTTGGTATAGTTTATATTCAACGCCCATCATTTGGAATACTGATAAAAAGCGTTTAAATTCAGTGCGTGGTCATGGATAAATTATCACGAAGAAAGCAATTAGAGATTGATGAAATACGTTCATCTAATTAGGCTAAGAAATGTTTAACCTTGTGACGAAAGCCGATGAGTCAATCCTGCCACGAGATGCTTAAATTCAGACAGCACGAGGAAATAGTGACACAGAACAATACTGGAGTCGAACAAGTAATAACTGAGAAATAGTGAATTCAACTGCCTATACGAAAGAACAGGTAATAAGTGCATATCTTTTGATTCAATCTGTTTGTGATGTGAATACATGACTGTTCATCTCAAGTTCTTGCAATCTATGTAATCTGTTTGTGATGTGAATACATGACTGTTCATCTAAAGTTCTTGCAATCTATGTAATCTGTTTGTGATGTGAATACATGACTGTTCATCTAAAGTTCTTGCAATCTATGTAATCTGTTTAATTTATCTTCTAGGGTGATTATATTTTACCCCTTCTCGTCTAACCTTCTCTGCGGGTTAGTTATTTTGTTCCCAACCATTTTGCACACCACATAACCTATAGCATCGGCCATTTGTAGCAAGACCCGTGCATTCTCAATACAATTCATTCCTAAACTTTCCAGCTCGCCAACTTGGATGAGTGTTGATTAATCTATTCCATTTTCTTACTTAACATCCGTGATATAATCAATTTTAGTTTCAAAATATTCGCTGTGTCTATCGCTAAGTTCCTGTGTAAAGTTAAGGTTATTCTTTCTTTCAATTGTTGAGTAGACGGTGATACCACAGAGTGTTGAGTGTCAACAATGGCCCCGGTGTTCATTTAGTCTCTTGAAGGCATTAGTTGAAACAATCCCTGATTTCAAAAGACACGACGGTAAAGTTTCCAATCATTCAAACAGTATCACAATCATTCAAAATCGTCTCTTGTAATATCCACGCAGGAAGAATACTTTTTGCATTATTTCACGTTGATTTTGCACTGTATTGCATATACGACTGAAAAATCAGCTGCCTAAGGGATCACTTATCGCGTCAGCCATCTTGATCGGAACACTTTTAGACTGTGTACTGAACAAAATAAATACCGTATAGATTAACATATGCCTTTTATCCACCGTTCCTCATTGTTTTGTTGTACTGTTATAGGTTAAAAAGGAAGTGATGTATTCAACCGGATTTTCTTTGCATATTGTTGCTATCCTCGTTGCTATGGAAACAGTTAACAGTCTGAAAATATCTGGTTCGATGGACTCTACGTACAAAGGTGAGTAATCTCACAAACAGCCATCTACATGTCAGTAATTATTTTTCATGTCATTTTCATTTTCATCTACATTTCAGTAATTTTTTTTCATGTCATTTTCATTTTTTCATCTACATGTCAGTAATTATTTTTCATGTCATTTTCATTTTTCATCTACATGTCAGTAATTATTTTTCATGTCATTTTCATTTTTCATCTACATGTCTGTAATTATTTTTCATGTCATTTTCATGTCATTTTCATTTTTCATCTACATGTCTGTAATTATTTTTCATGTCATTTTCATTTTTCATCTACATGTCTGTAATTATTTTTCATGTCATTTTCATGTCATTTTCATTTTTCATCTACATGTCTGTAATTATTTTTCATGACATTTTCATTTTTCATCTACATGTCAGTAATTATTTTCTTAATCTTATTTTTCTTTTTAAGAGGTAACATGAAGAATACAAAAACAAATAATCTTCTACGTAATACATGAATTAAAAATAAGAGTTCAAACCAGCATGTTTTTGATTCCCTACAAGTCGGATCTAAGATTATTAGCAGGTCGTAAATAACAGTTTCATAATTGTAGTATTTGATTTGCCTGTGTGAGCAAATGGGGTAGGGGGCTACATGCTCTCTCAACTTATGGAGACCCCTCCCCCAACTACATACACAAACGTACATAAAATAATACAAGATATAGACAATGTAAAGCTGCTTTAATTAATGACACCAATAATGACTTTAGATTATTAAAAAATCGTTTACAAGAAGAAAAATTGGAACCTAAAACTGTTACCTGATGTGGTACGTACAGTACCAATCAGTACGTTTGTAACTGTGAATCTACTTGTACACCGCCGTTTAATTTCTTAGTAGTATTTTTACCTTTCGGAAAATTCTATGTCAAAACCATATATTTATGTTGAAAGAGAAACAATGAACTGTATGCATTTAACTTAATTTCTGACAAGCTAGATTCCTTAAATAAGTTTATAATGGTATCTTTTTGTTCATGAAAACATGACATGATTTTGACACCGACAGGTTGTATCTCATCATTATAACATAAGCAATGTGAAATTATGTGTACACATGAACAGATTGATGAAAGGTTTCAAAGCCATCCTTGATGGTTTCATATGCATTTTGATAACTACCATCGCAATAGTGCAATGGCCACTTAAATCTTTTTTCTTTTGTTTTCAGAACTTTAGACTCATTTTTATCACGAGACAACATGTGCAAGCATTTTTAATTCTGTAATAGTTTCAAGAAAAGTATCAAACACATTATCCCCTTGAATAATTTAAGAAAAAAAACCAACAAAAAAACCAAGAAACGCATGCCGAAAATACTAGTATTTTTCTATCATAACGTCTTAGGTCATAATGTCAAATATGCAAAACAGTGGGAAGAAAAGTATGATTAAATTCGGATATTACAGACTTAAATATATTATACGGATCGTAGGCCACGATGAATGTAAAACTTTACTGACTGGATTTCAATTGTTCGAAAAGTTTTACCTGCCAATGCGCGTTGTAAGGAAATGAAAACAAAAGTTTTAATAAGCAGACATATTTCCAAAGATATGAATTTTATAACATACGAGGTACTTAAATCCGGATGATTCTCAAATGCTCTAATTATGAGGGGACTAAAATTAGAATTGTTGATATTTCGATACAGGTGATGATATAAATACTTCTATATAGGCGAGGATATTAATACTTCTATACAGGTGATGATATTAATACTTCTATACAGGTGATGATATTAATACTTCTATACAGGTGATGATATTAATACTTCTATACAGGTGATGATATTAATACTTCTATACAGGTGACGATGTTAATACTTGTATACAGGTGATGATATTAATACTTCTATACAGGTGATGATATTAATACTTCTATACAGGTGATGATATTATTACTTCTATACAGGTGATGATATTAATACTTCTATACAGGTGATGATATTAATACTTCTATACAGGTGATGATATTAATACTTTCTTACAGGTGATGATATTAATACTTCCTTACAGGTGATGATATTAATACTTCTGTTCAGGCGACGATATTAATACTTCTATACAGGTGATGATATTAATACTTCTATACAGGCGATGATATTAATACTTCTATACAGGCGATGATATTAATACTTCTATACAGGCGATGACATTAATACTTCTATACAGGTGATGACATTAATACTTCTATACAGGTGAGGATATTAATACTTCTATACAGGTGAGGATATTAATACTTCTATACAGGTGACGAAGAGGCCATTCAAGCAAATACTAAATCCGTCGTCGTATCCCACCAGTAATATTTTCTTTCAATAATGCAAACTGATCCTGAAAATCGCATGATGTAAATTTAAAAAGTTTTCTGCATTATTCTTTTATGTTTTATATATATATTTTTCCTAGTTAGTATGAAATCGATCAGAAAGAAAACCGCTTTGGATAAACATAAATTCTGGTCCGCTGGTCACTAATTAAGTTGTAACACTCCTGGATAATACAAAAGAAAAAAAAAGCAAGTGAGTGGATACAGTGAACATCTGTCAAAACATGTGCCATGTGATTTTCTGTTACTAAGAGACGAGCGTCCCAGCGTTCCCTGATTTTCTGTTACTAAGAGACGAGCGTCTCAGCGTTCCCTAAGTATTTTAAATACGCTTTGTGAATTGACTAAATAGTTATGATGCATCAGAATGAAGTATCAAATAGAAGACGGAAAATAACATAAATATGAATTATTAATTATAAATGTTATTATGATCGTGGATGAAATAAATACGTCTAAACCTGTGATCATAATGGATTTATCCAAATACACTATTGACATTAATTTTATTGACGTGATAACATACAGCATATGAAAATATACATGTTCATAAATTTTCTTCTCTTTACAGTTACAAATCTTAAACCATTCAATTTTTTTTAAAGTAATAAAGCTTTCAGTGAAACTGGACAGTTCATCGAAGTTTGAAATGTACAGCATTTTTGCATGAAACATTCTTGCAGATCGGGATTAAAATTAAATATTATATTCAGGGACGAGATAGAGTTTGTTTGTATTGTTTTATCACAGCTGTCTTATGCAAATTACAACATTTGCTTAGAATGAAATCATGATAATACGAAATATTTGTATTGGTCCCTTGCATTTTGTCTTAAAGTGAATATGTCCATGCACCGGTTCATATATAAAAATACATTTATAAATTCAATAGGATATCATTTATGTTAATCCTTTATTCCTTCAAGCACTTATGCATCATCATCATGGATGCTCTACAGTTAGATACAGTATACCTTCAGAGTAAAGGATGCACATAACTGATATTATGTTGAATTCACACACACACATAATATATATATATATATATATATATATATATATATATATATATATATATATATATATATATATATATATATATCTTGCGTGAAGAGGAAACTAAAGGGTATACTAATTCTTTATATACAGTCTGGTATAATTTGATGTGGAAATCAACTAACAGAATAATGTGGATAACGCAGGAAAAAACATATGGACTGTATCTATACTTGATTTCAATTTATTTGTTGTTTCTTTTGTTTCTTTGCTTCATATTTAATTCAACTTACTGGTCAATGTCCTCAATTAATGAATGAATCAAGAAAAAGAAAAAAAAGTTGTTGTAGCTCAGTGTGATGTTCCTTTTACCCCCAAAAAGTTGTCCTTGATTTGAACGGATTTCTCGACATGACACATACACCATCAATTCAAATTCAATGCTTAGATATAAACTTGATGAATACAAAATTGTACAATTAGACACACCGGTTTTCCAAAATGCTGAGCCCGTATGAACTTTAATTCAAGTTAGCAAAAATGACATAGTTAATGACGTAAGAGAATAAATGATAAGCTAACTCTGATTAAGAATTGACCGATAGTTTTTTTTTTTCTTTTCAGAAACAACTTTTGTGCATATTAATCTTGACCCTGGCGGATTGGGATTTCGACTTAGGCGAGACGTAGAGGAGCTTCCGAATACGTTTCACGTGCAGTTTATGGCGGAAAACAAGCATGTGGATCTGAATCTGACACGGAGCTATGAAATCAACCCCAACGTCCCTGTGCATATCTTTAAAAATGGCGTTATAAAGCAGGACAATCTGGGCAGTATGAAGGTATCTTTGATATTTACACATATACACAGGCAACAATTTAAAAGTAGTGTAGAATCCGATATAAGTGTTTTTTACATTTAAGATTCATGTTTTAAGTTGAATAAATGTTACTTTATGCGATCCCTGGCTTGTAGAAGTTGGATAATGTTTTCCAACATAAGTAAAGTTTTTGGAAAGGCCAGCAAAGAATGTGATCATTATTTAGGCATTTTGTATTTTTGTTGTTGTTGTTTTTTAAGCTCTATTTTTACGTCGATTGCACAACAAGCGTTTCCAGCTTATACAAACACACGCTCTCGACGGTTAAGATGCTGGCATAATACAAACAAACGCTCTCGACGGTTAAGATGCTGGCATAATACAAACAAACGCTCTCGACGGTTAAGATGCTGGCGTAATACAAACACACGCTCTCGACGGTTAAGATGCTGGCATAATACAAACAAACGCTCTCGACGGTTAAGATGCTGGCATAATACAAACAAACGCTCTCGACGGTTAAGATGCTGGCATAATACAAACAAACGCTCTCGACGGTTAAGATGCTGGCATAATACAAACACACGCTCTCGACGGTTAAGATGCTGGCATAATACAAACACACGCTCTCGACGGTTAAGATGCTGGCATAATACAAACACACGCTCTCGACGGTTAAGATGCTGGCGTAATACAAACACACGCTCTCGACGGTTAAGATGCTGGCGTAATACAAACACACGCTCTCGACGGTTAAGATGCTGGCATAATACAAACACACGCTCTCGACGGTTAAGATGCTGGCGTAATACAAACACACGCTCTCGTCGGTTAAGATGCTGGCGTAATACAAACACACGCTCTCGACGGTTAAGATGCTGGCGTAATACAAACACACGCTCTCGACGGTTTAGATGCTTGCAGTATACAAACACACGCTCTCGACGGTTAAGATGCTGGCGTAATACAAACACACGCTCTCGACGGTTAAGATGCTGGCGTAATACAAACACACGCTCTCGACGGCTAAGATGTGGCGTAATGTGTCTTTTATGGTTGAGGAAACCGGAGAACCGACAGGAAACCACTGACCTTGAAAGGGCGACCACCGATCTTTGTACATGTCCCACATCTGTATGGAACTTGGGACCGCAGAGGTGCAAAGCTAGCTCGCTATCGCTACGCTATTTTGTAACGTAAGTGTAATGAAACGGCTTTAGTAATTCAAAAATGGTTCTAGCATTCTCATTTTATGCTATTAAAGTCGCAATATTTTGCGCAAAGATACATTTGGAAAAAAATCATAAAGACCAAAAAGAAAATGTTGAATTAAGTTTCACACACACACACACACACACACACACACACACACACACACACACACACACACACACAAACACACCATTTAAACGCAAAAAATTGAAAAGAATTTTCCAGAAAATCTGTATTGCCCCAATTTCCATTGCAAATATTTCAAGTATCAGTATACCTAAGAATAGTACTTCATGCTCCATTGGGAAACATTTATATAAAAAAGCAATTATGATCAAATAATTTGGTAACTTTAAAATTCTAAAGCAAATTCAGAACCACGTTATTTTTTTGCGCCAAATGTGGGTGAACAAACTTGCTTGATGTGGCGTAGGAATAACATACTAGCTCATTAACAACTATGTTAATTCTTGCGCCAATTTCCTCCGCTGACTCGATATAGAACTGAATGTATTTTTTGCTGATCTTTTTACATCTCGTGTCATGATACTTCACGAGCGCAAATTAAATATATGACGTACATTCTTTACGAAACGTTTTATAATTAGCGCAATATTTTTTTTTTAATAATACGAGAAAAGAGTCTATTCATACGATTTTCTTTTATGTGTGGATCGGAACAGCCCTAAAGGACATTTTAAAACCAGTAAAAGTCGTATATATAGATAACCTTGTGTAAATAGAATATCTGAAGATGACAATCTGTAGTTGTGTCCGTCCTTGTCAAAGCCTAGATAACCACAGATCGGATTATGAATGAAAATATAAATATCCCTGATTGAGATTAAAACAATAATGACATCGGGATCGCTCTGTGCTCCAAGTGTCTAAATAAACCTATTAAAGCATTATTAGAACCTCAGCACAGACTTATTTATCCTTGATAGAAAAACAACATAACTGTGTAATGATGAAGGGTTTTAAGTAATCTGTTTTCGTTTCAGTTTTTTCAGTACAACTAGAAGATATTGACACATGGATCAGAGAATCACATCATCGTTAGGACATAGCAATAATTCTGCCTAAGTAGAATTTATTATCACTATCACAATTTGGATTAAAACATCTTTAAACAAATTTGCCCGAAAGATCTTGCTCCTTGAAAATTAGATCGATCCTTTAAAGTTTGTCACATCTGTTCGTGAGCAGATACGAAATGTATCTGTGACTAATATATTCCTTACCTTCGTAAATAATCAATTTAGCATTTTATATAATGTATAATACAAATTTAATTAATTTGTTTCTTACATTTTAGGGGCTCGGGTTCTACCAAGATTTTAACAAGGGATCCTCCATGCTGTTAAAGTGCCCACACCTGCAGTTGTGCCAAATGGTAAGATTATCACATTTGATATACTAGGTCCCTTTGTGCTTGAATTTTCTTTTTTTTAAAACATGTATGTATGTATGTATGTATGTATGTATGTATGTATGTATGTATGTATGTATGTATGTATGTATGTATGTATGTATGTATGTATGTATGTATGTATGTATGTATGTATGTGCACATCAACACTATCCTGGCTATACAGTACTGCGTAAGTTTAGATATCCAAATAGGCACACAAAGCAAAGATAAAGTAAGAAAAGGGTAAAATCCTTAATATGCAAAGTAAATTCTTTTTCTAAACCCCACTTTTTTGAAAAGTCCAAGACCTTCTCGGCTGGAACATCATCACTGAACAAATCCCAGGGTAAAATGATTGACTCCAGTAGTCGCCTATTACGAAATGCAAGAGAGTTTATCGGGTCTATTCTCCATCCCAGAGTCCGCAGGGTGACAAGACAAACAACACACCTCAAATCCAGACATTTTTTTTTAATCAATACCTCGGTAGATGCAAATTGTTACCTGATTCCATATATGCGTTTGGAATCATGCGTGCAGTTTGTCCAGACAAAACAAACATTAAAAATAAAGAAAGAAAACAAAGGTAAGTAAAAGTTTAGATAGCTTCCATTTAGTTGCGTGATTTTTTGTCAGGTATATTTCCTCTTTAAAATAATCGTAGTGTTGGTCGTGTACTTTGAATGTTAAAGCTACTTGGCTTGTTTATACTGTACGGTACGTACAAAACACTGAGATATAATCTTAGTGTTAATCATGTACTTTGAATATTTAAGCTACTTGGCTTGTTTATACTTACGGTACGTACAAAACACTGAGATGTAATCGTAGTGTTAATCATGTACTTTGAATATTAAAGCTACTTGGCTTGTTTATACTGTACGGTACGTACAAAACACTCAGATAAAATCGTAGTGTTAATCATGTACTTTAAACATTAAAACTACTTGGCTTTTTTATACTGTACGGTACGTACAAAACCCTGAGATATAATCGTTGTGTTAATCATGTACTTTAAACATTAAAACTACTTGGCTTTTTTATACTGTACGGTACGTACAAAACCCTGAGACATAATTGTAGTGTTAATCATGTGCTTTGAATATTAAAGCTACTTGGCTTTTTTATACTGTACGGTACGTACAAAACACTGAGATATAATCGTAGTGTTAATCATGTACTTTAAACATTAAAACTACTTGGCTTTTTTATACTGTACGGTACGTACAAACACTGAGATATAATCGTAGTGTTAATCATGTACTTTAAACATTAAAATTACTTGGCTTTTTTATACTGTACGGTACGTACAAAACACTGAGATATAATCGTAGTGTTAATCATGTACTTTAAACATTAAAACTACTTGGCTTTTTTATACTGTACGGTACGTACAAAACACTGAGATATAATCGTAGTGTTAATCATGTACTTTGAATATTAAAATTACTTGGCTTGTTTATACTGTACGGTACGTACAAAACACTGAGATATAATCGTAGTGTTAATCATGTGCTTTGAACATTAAAGCTACTTGGCTTGTTTATACTGTACGGTACGTACAAAACACTGAGATATAATCGTATCGTTAATCATGTACTTTAAACATTAAAACTACTTGGCTTTTTTATACTGTACGGTACGTACAAAACACTGAGATATAATCGTAGTGTTAATCATGTACTTTGAATATTAAAATTACTTGGCTTGTTTATACTGTAAGGTACGTACAAAACACTGAGATATAATCGTAGTGTTAATCATGTACTTTAAACATTAAAGCTACTTGGCTTGTTTATACTGTACGGTACGTACAAAACACTGAGATATAATCGTAGTGTTAATCATGTACTTTAAACATTAAAGCTACTTGGCTTGTTTATACTGTACGGTACGTACAAAACACTGAGATATAATCTTAGTGTTAATCATGTACTTTAAACATTAAAACTACTTGGCTTGTTTATACTGTAACGTACGTACAAAACACTGAGATATAATCGTAGTGTTAATCATGTACTATGAATATTAAAATTACTTGGCTTGTTTATACTGTACGGTACGTACAAAACACTGAGATATAATCGTAGTGTTAATCATGTACTTTGAATATTAAAATTACTTGGCTTGTTTATACTGTACGGTACGTACAAAACACTGAGATATAATCGTAGTGTTTATCATGTGCTTTGAACATTAAAACTACTTGGCTTGTTTATACTGTACGGTACGTACAAAACACTGAGATATAATCGTATCGTTGTTAATCATGTACTTTAAACATTAAAACTACTTGGCTTTTTTATACTGTACGGTACGTACAAAACACTGAAATATAATCGTAGTGTTAATCATGTACTTTGAATATTAAAATTACTTGGCTTGTTTATACTGTACGGTACGTACAAAACACTGAGATATAATCGTAGTGTTAATCATGTACTTTAAACATTAAAGCTACTTGGCTTGTTTATACTGTACAGTACGTACAAAACACAGATATAATCGTAGTGTTAATCATGTACTTTAAACATTAAAGCTACTTGGCTTGTTTATACTGTACGGTACGTACAAAACACTGAGATATAATCTTAGTGTTAATCATGTACTTTAAACATTAAAACTACTTGGCTTGTTTATACTGTAACGTACGTACAAAACACTGAGATATAATCGTAGTGTTAATCATGTACTATGAATATTAAAATTACTTGGCTTGTTTATACTGTACGGTACGTACAAAACACTGCAGTATTGTAAATCACATTATTTTAGCTTCATTAAATTTGATAGAATGTAATTTTAGCGAATTTCCGACGTGCAAAATTATTACTTTTTTAGTGGTAATGGTAAACAAAGGTATGTTATCGCATGCTAAGTTTATTGCATTATTCCAGTACAAGGGAATTATCGAACCTTGAATACCGTAATCTGCCGACAGTGGGGGATGTTCAAATAAAATTATAGACAAAGTATTAATCGTATTATCTCGTAAAAACAACATAAATAGGTCCATCTACTCACTAGTTTACTGTATCATAAAATATTACTTGTATAAAAATGGTGGCTACTGATACAGCGAACGGCGATTTACTGTGAAAAACCAATGCATGACACAATCACATTATTCTTAAGGCAATCATAGTATCACAACAACGGCAGGCGACTGTCAGTCGTTTCCACAGTTTACAAACGCTATTTAGTGATGTATATTCTGTTTTAAAATGTGCCCGTGACTGACTACCGATATGAAAAAGAACACTTTTATCTTGCATTCCTTTCAATCAGCTATAGTTATTGCGTAAAACGAACTATAACATGCTTACACTGAGCGATTTGACCTTAGTCAACATCCAGCATCTCGAAACTTGGTTAACATTATACCTATTTGTTCGTAGTAAATCGCCTTGTCAAACCACGGTTCTGGAACAGTCAGTCCGGATAGACATTTACAAAACTCTGCGCATGAAGGATGGTAGCATAGACTACATCTGGTATTTCAGGTGTGCAAAGTAGTGTTGTATATTTTTTTTAACTCAAAAAGGTTAAGTTTTCCTGTGTATTTTGATTTGTTTATTTTAATGTATAGTCCAGAAAGTTTCCCAAAATAATGGTTCTATAATTGATTTATCTTATTCTAAAGTGTATTATACATACACACACAGTGTATCTGTGTGTGTGTGAGTGAGTGAGAGAGAGAGAGAGAGAGAGAGAGAGAGAGAGAGAGAGAGAGAGAGAGAGAGAGAGAGAGAGAGAGAGAGAGAGAGAGAGGAGAGGGGGTATTTGTATTAATACTTCATTATTCTCCGTTTGTTTCAGTTTGGTTCTTTTCACCTTGATTTTGATGAGTATTTGATTGAGCCTGAGAAAGATATTGGGGTCGATTTGTCAATATCGGGATCTCCAGATGAGACTCCTGGAAATGGGTTATCGAGCATGGTGGTCAAGCACATCGTTTTTCATCAGAAAATTAATTTAACAACATATGATGATTACACAGAGCCAGGTTTGTATTTGTTTTTATTGGAATGTTGTTTTATTTTTTTAATATTTTTTTTTGTTTTGGAGGGGGAAGGGGCAAAAACACTAAATTCCCTGATTAATTTAACTAAACATTATTCAAGATTGGACCGTATATTCATCTTGTTGTCACTTATCTCATACATATGTACATGGATGGGTCGGTTTGCTGGTCTTTAAATGTGGTTTCACAACATTATTGACTTTATAATGCTGAGGAAATCGGATATACGCGCCTTTCTCAAGGACACACCGAGACAGCCGACCCGGACTGGCTTGGACGGGTATCGACCCCGCAACTCTTGGATTGTGAGTCCAATGCTCTACCAACTGACCCACCGTAGCTCCCTGAAATGGTGCAAAAATAAATTAGTCATCATGTATGCAGACCGAGTTCAATGTATTTTTTGAAATTCCGTGTAATAACACAACAGACAAAATATTTTTCGCAAATTTGAAAAAGACTCTATCGTGGCAAAAATGGTAGGCTTGAACTTCACAAATATACTATATTTCTGTATGTATTTAATTACAATGAAACAATCCCGATGATATTAGATTTTCTGAGACTGTATGTGTTAGCTCGTATACATTAATAACTCGAATATTGCAGGCGGTGTACCAAAACCATGAATACATTCTTCATTCTTCTTCCTTAGAGCAAAGAGGCGCTAAATCAAACCGTGCTAAACTCTCACGGCATGCACGTGCAATAGGCGATTTTCACGTAGAGGTTCTCCTTGTATATGATTTCTCTGCCTACATGTTGTAAGTATACGAAACACATTAGCCTTTAGCAATATTTAGCTTGATTGCCATCTGCATTTAATAAAATGTAGCCTCATTTCCATTTGCATTAAATAGTATGTAACCTCATTGCCACCAGCATTTAATAATATCTAGCCTCATTTTTTTGCATTAAATAGTATGTAGCCTCATTGCCATCAGCATTTAACAATATGTAGCCTCATTGCCATTTGCATTAAATAGTATGTAGTCTCATTGCCATCAGCATTTAACAATATGTAGCCTCATTGCCATTTGCATGAAATAGTATGTAGCCTCATTGCCATCTGCATTTTACTTATGATTATTAGTATTTTTACTTTTCGTTACCATAAATTATTCTTGGACAATATTTCAAATTACCTAGTCTCAACAAAAAACTTGATAGAATTACTTTTTGTGGAGAGAGAGAGAGAGAGAGAGAGAGAGAGTCTCGTCCCATGTGAAAACTGTTTTAATGCAATTGCAGCTGGTACAGCCTTACTACGGCTACAACCGCAGCATTGAAAACTGAAGAGGCAAAGAATCTTATCCGGCAATACAGTGTTTTTCTGATAAACGGGGTAAGAGAGAGAGAGAGAGAGAGAGAGAGAGAGAGAGAGAGAGAGAGAGAGAGAAAGAGAAAGAGTTTTGTTTGTTAGTGTTAGCGTCGTATTTTGGTAGTGGGAAAGGTTAACATTGGTACAAGGCTGAGTGTACGTAACTCTGCTTCTAAGTCCTATCATTGTTCCACACCCCTCGAACATTGCTGTAGCTGCTTGTAGGAGAAAGGTTGCGTTAGCAGGAAGTATTGTACTTGCATGGAGCAATGTTTGCTTTCTCTGCCGTTGGATATATTAAGAATTTCAAATGAAACACTGAAATAATTCATATAAAACATTAATTCCTATAGTGTCCCATCAGCCCAGTTGTCTCTAAATATTCTGAACTTAAAAGATGATTCTGGGAATGATCCATGTCCTTCACACACCCGTCTAATTGCACCCCGAATAAAACTGAGATATAGTAGCTGGTGTTGTAATCGCTAAAGAATAATTTGTTTTCTATATCAGCACTTTGTACAGGATGATAACAGCGCAAAATTCGTACACGTGGAATACATGATAATAATTAACACAAATAAATATACGAGTCATCAAATTAGGTAATTGGAATTGCTATATTACCACCTTCATATTTACCATGTGGTGTTCTTTTTTCGCCGTCATGTTGTATCGTGGTTTGAGTTGTTACGACATAACACTTAGAAATAGTTGTCATTTCCCATAACTGTGATACATAGTCTTAATTTTTTCCAGATGGATTTACGCTTCCAAAGCACATCCAGCTATGGCACAAATATTAATATTCTATTGGGTGGATTGATTATTGTTGAGGTACTTAAATATTTCTTCATTTGTTTGCAATACCCCAACCAAAACGCTGCACGGCTATGAGTACATTGAAAAACTTTGTTTTCAAAAGAACTGAAATTAATGAGACGTACTGTAATATGACATGTAGCTAAATTAATAAATTGTACTAAAAGATATACAATCCACATGGACGATAATATAGTAAAAATATTTTATTTTTGCAAGATACTGATTTTATATATTAATATTTAGTAGATGCAAGAGTAAAATCAACACGAGCGAGCCTTAAGTAATTATTTCATGGTTATGCAATATCAATTTAAAATTTCCAGCGTTAAAGATGCCTTAATTAACCATTGTCCTTGTGGAATATTTCGTCCAAACAATTTATGGTATCTTAACTTTCTACCTTTGAAATTCAGCTGTTTCACATCAAGACAAACTGAGTAATCTCAGCTTTCACACAATCTTCTTATTCTTCTCCTTCGTGTTTTGAACGCCATATTTTGAATTATACACGACCGCAACATAGTTGCTCCAAAGTATGAACGTGTATAATCCGAGTATATTTTACTGTTATAAGAAAGCAGCTGATGCCACCTGGACGGAAAATATTAAAAGCACAACTGGAAACGTAGACGCTTCTATGGCACTGAGCGCTTTTGGGAAATGGGTGCAGGTGACGTCGCTTCCTGGCCATGATTACGCCATGCTGCTCACAAGGTACAAATGATGAATGCTGTTTGCCCAAATCAAAGATATGACTGCGAACCATTTCATGTTAAATCATGGTTTCAGAGAGACGCGCTTCTCGTTTCTAGTTACCCTGTATTGTTTGTATCAAAAACAACCTTAGGTGATCATACTAGTACTGTTAAAATATCTTCAAAATATTCTCGTGTAAAAAAATCAGTAAAGAAGCTAGAAAGTAGAAGCCCCAAAGCCAGCTATTTCTTTAACCCGGACTCTTAATACAAGAAGCTTCCGTATAATTTGAAGGCTAGATACGGCATTGACAGTGACCAAGAGCTAGAAAGAGTCCACTCTGATTAAAATACGGATCAACTTATAATAACGAGATTTGACAGGCACATATAACGGTTCATGTTCTGCCGACCTTTGGAGCCATTTATTTTTAGTAACCTGTCCAAATAAGCGTTGCATTTCGTGTTTGGGAGAGTTATCGTTAGAAATGATATGTTTCGAATGAAGCTTTTCACCTCATAAGGATGAAAGCTGTAATTTGATTGGTAAATCAAATGATCAACAGAACATGATCTCGTATTGGTGTCCGTCAGATCTCAGTGATGTCAGAGATCTCGATTTAAATCAGATTGCAAACGAGTCGTACCTATTGCTATCCTTGGTTCTTTGACATTGTAAATCACCAGCGATTGAAAAAAAAAAACAAAAAAAAAAACAACTAGCCACGAACTGGGCAGTCGTATTTAACGATTGTTTGGATTGCCTTGCGCTTGACTTTGTCAATCCAACGGAGCCGGTAATAGAGATCTGCATCAATGAAACTGGTTTGTTTGGTAAAAAGTCAAAGAAGAATTGACTTACGAAATTCCTAAGCTTCAGAGTAAATATGACTTTCTGTAAAATTTAATGCTTTGGAACGCACACTACTCGACACCATGCATATACAATGCTGTGTGTGACACATCCTACACGGCTCCTGTCCTCAAACCAACGTGATATGGCCTTGTACACACGAGTAGTATAAAAACCGCTAAAATCTCCATGTATCTCTACAACTCTGGTTACTGTTTTAAACAGGCTATATTAACCTACAATTTTTTGTCATTGTCTGTTTTCTGTCATTATGTCTCCTATTTCTATTGGATTTTAGAATTATGCTTGAGTTATATTATCAGTAAAAAGCATGTCAACCACTAAATGCTCATCTTCTCTGCCGGTCTTCTTTCATAAATCTCCATTTTGGCTGGAAAAGCAAGCTGTATTAGAGTACTGAAATAAAACGTGTAAATGACAGCACTAGCTACTCATATTATTCAATCTGATGTGATTATGCCACAAATCAATACGAAATTCAAATTAAAAGGAGAAAAATATTGTATGATACTTTTTTGAGAAATAATGCAAGGTTAGAAACAGAAAATATTACCTATTTGTGACATTGTCAATTATTTATTTATTTCATCTGATAAATAAATGTAGTGATGTATATCAATAAATGGTAAATAATGTTGCATATCAATAAATGGTAAATAATGTTGTATATGAATAAATGGTAAATAATGATGTATATCAATAACTGGTAAATGATTATGTATATCAATAAATGGTAAATAATCATGTATATCAATAAATGGTAAATAATGATGTATATCAATAAATGGTAAATAACGATGTATATCAATAAGTGGTAAATAATGATGCATATCAAAAATGGTAACTAATGATGTATATCAATAAATGGTAAGTAATGGTGTATATAAAAAATGGTAAATAAATGATGTATATCAATAAATGGTAAATGTATGTCAGTAAATGCTAAATAATGATGTATATCAATAAATGGTAAATAATATTGTATATCAATAAATGGTAAGTACATGATGTATATCAGTAAATGGTAAATAATGATGTATATCAATAAATGATAAATTATGATGTATATCAATAAATGGTAAATAATGATGTGTATCAATAAATGGTAAATAAATGGTGTATATCAATAAATGATAAATAAATGATGTATATCAATAAATGGTATATAATGATGTATATCAATAAATGGTAAATAATGATGTATATCAATAAATGGTAAATAATGGTGTATATCAATAAATGGTAAATAAATGGTGTATATCAATAAATGGTAAATAAATGATTATATCAATAAATGGTAAATAATGTTTTTCTTCAGGTATCGTCTAGTCGTTGGTGGAACTACCGGCATCTCAGGTAATATATTCAGTTGTGTGTCTGATGCATTTATTATGTGTCATAAGATATGGACCATACATCTTTTTGCTAAATCCAAAAGTATACTGAATCCCAAATTTGTGCCCGTGGGTTCAGCTTTGCCCCCCCCCCCCCCTCCAATCGCTCTCGCAAATATATTTGCACGTTTACTAGACCGTATATGATTGTTATCTCTCTCTCTCTCTCTCTCTCTCTCTCTCTCTCTCTCTCTCTATATATATATATATATATATATATATATATATATATATATATATATATATATATATATATATATGAGATAACATCACAAATCACGCTGCAGCAGGTTAGAGGTTAGAGAAACTATATATAAATTTTGTATCAAACGATAAAATCTGTAATCCATTGCAACGAGCTATCACAAGATTACAGCTGACGTCACGTTCACACACGCTCAAAACCGGCTGCAACTTGTATGATCATGCAAGGAATCGTCCTCATTATCTTCGATCTTTGATGTGTTTAATACGTGAAATATATTGCTTGAAATATGGCATTAACACAATTAACACAATAAATGTAGCTAAAATTGCTGAATTTGTTTCGCGTACGAATACTTTCAGCACCATTTGTATCGACACCCCTTGCGTGCCATAGATAAAGAAACATTGTCTACTTATTATACTAATCACATCATAAACAGACATTAGAAATTTAAAATAGTTTAAAGAAAAACTAGATGATGATGACGGTGTTGCCTTACTCATGGCACGCGACGGCTCCCATAACCTCTCAGCCCTGTGTCAAAAATGAACTCTTCCTTAACTCCAGGATCAACATGGCGGATTACATGTACACAGACCACTCTATTTCAGCATGTTTCGAATGAGTGGAGTTGATCTCTATGTCGATACAAATGATGTTGAAATTATTAGTGCGCGAAACGAATTAAGTAATGCTATCTACACTTCGAGACGCTCACGTGAAAATTCAGTGAGCTACAGACGCAGATATCATTCGCGATGCTGAGCTGAACATACTATAATTTTGATAGTTAGGCGAATAGAAACCAACATACAGCTCATCAGACTTATACAAGAGTCTATTTTAAGTGGTCCTTTATATAAGTAACGACGCTCAGAATCTACTCCAAAGTTTTTATCATTTGTATTATTTATGTGCGCTAAATTTAAAAAAAAGAAATAGTTTAATCACTTACTAAAATCAGATTCCTATCCATTATAAATCGTACCCCACCTTCTGTCTCCGAAAGTATTTACCTAAGACAATTACAATCTAGCTGAGAATTTTTTAATCCTTTCATGTATGACAAACTTCAAACCATACCATGCTCCGTCTGCGTAAACTTGTGTAATTTGGAAAAATATAGTCGTCAGCGCGAGTGCAACGTTAAAAATCCATGCTATTTTTTTGTAGACGGACCAGCCTAATGTTTACGAAAAGCTGGAGGGTTGTGACGCGGACGATCGCACAGGTAAAAAACAATAAAGTCGGTACATACAACATGAAATATATGCATGTCAAGCAATCCACCATATTGCAGTCTGAACAAAAGTGTCTTTACCTTAGAAATTTGTTTAATTCATATTTGGATGGTGTTTAGCATGTCATCAGTTTGACTGACATTTAAAAAGAATTTGTAATGTAGACATTATTATTATTATTATTATTATTATTATTATTATTATTGCAACACAACAAAAATAATTCCAAAAACATAAATAAATAATAAGATATATAAATTATTGTTAAAATAATTTGATTTCAAAATCTGATTAAGTTTCTTAATTATAGAATGAGAATAAAAGATATCAGCCATTATTTCACAGTTTTATTTCTATTCTTCCTTGTATTCGTCATTAATTTTGTAATTGTTTTGTATTGAATTATCAGAATATTTCAATTATCGCTTAGATTCCACGTGCATATGTGTATAGTTCTTTCTGACTTCTATAATAGTAATAGACTTATTTGTTTAAATGTAGTCAATGCCCCACCATTTCAAACACTACTTAAATATGAATTTAAAAACGAAAAAAAATATATATATAAAGCCACTTTAATTTAGACTGCATTATTGTGGAATGTTTGGGATGTAATAAAAAAGGGATAGCAAATATATACTCCACTTACATGACATTTTTATTATCCAGAGAATTTTGTCCATGTGTTTTCGTCTTCCTTTATTTTAAATGTGCCCGTTATAGCGGTAGATATCTTGCATGGTGTATACAGTGTACATGTAGTTACCTTTTCTTTACTCGCGCGAGCTGTTCCGTCTCCTAAGAATAACACGCATTTAACGTTGCAATCGGAACGTGCAGACGGAACAAGGTGTATGACTTAAAGTTTGTAAGGCATGAATTCACAGCTAGACTGTATTTATACCGGGTAAATACTTTCGGAGACTCAAGGTGGGATAAGATTAATAACGGATCGGAAGCTGTCTATTGTATACTTGGAACTGAAAATGATGGAAATCTATCCAGCTTTGCTATTTGGGTCTACTACTGAAAGTGTATATGTTTTTTTTGTTCCTCTGAAAGGTACAATTTATTTTTTTCCGTAATCTACAATGCTCTACTACAAACATGGTGACATACTATAGGAAATGAGATGGACTCCATCTATGAGACTTGATGTACGACACAATTTAACGTCTACACGTACTTTTTAGTCTGTGCCGATAAATAACTACCTTACACTCGAATAAGTGTGGAACATACCTTAATCCTACGGCAGATTTAAGCACATCTACTGTCATCCATCTTATTTCTTTGCTGTGTTGTTTGCAGGTCTGTCGACTAGTGTTTCGGTATGCAAGCCATTCGCTCAATGCATCGTACAGCATGGATTTAGCTCAGTGTCGATAACACTTGCTGCACATGAACTTGGACATGGGTCAGTATTTATCTTTTACGATACATGAAATGTCTATGTTTTGTGAAGGACTATTTTCATGCTGTGACTATTTATTAAAAAAATACTCTTAGGTATATCAATAGACGTGACTAACACTTCACACTAAATCTATAATTTGAGTATGGTATTATGTCAGAACAGGTTGGTTGTTAGTTGGTTGGTTCTTAAGAACAAACAATGTATTTCTTTTAATTTCCAAAACATTCATAATAACTTTTAAACTGACCCCTTAAACATGTAGTTGTAAAGGCGAGGTTACTCACCCCTAACATCAGAGATCATTATGGTTGAATACATTACCGCTCTGGTGTGAAGATACGATGGGTATTTATAAAGTTTAAAATATGTGTGCTCTGTTAAAAAAGTTCTTTATTAGTGAACTAACGTCAGTGCATCCCATGAAAGTACTCCCATGCACCCCTACACACTTTCTCAGTCTGATTATCCAATTATTAAATGACATTTTGTATCCACTTTTTGGTATGTTGTTCATACACTGGAAAACTGTTGCACTTCTAGCCGCATAGCTTCGTTCCAATCGTCTGCCCCTCAGCGAATATTTGATAACGGGATTCAGCCAAAAATCAATTGAAGCTAAATCAGGACTGTTTGAAGGATGTGGCAATGTCTGGATGCTGTGCTCATTCAGGAAAACTGTCATGACAGCGGATTTATGCGCCGGTGCGTTGTTATAGAGTAGGTGAATACATCCGTTACCGATACACGGACGGGTGGTTCAGCAATGCTCCACAACTTTTGCCAATAATTTGGAGGCATAGAAATGTCCAGTGACACTAGCACAGTCAGGGACATGTACATGAACGATTGGGCCTTTTGTATGTAAAAAATATGGGTATAGATCTCTCATGACAGCCCGACTACGTCGAGCGATTTATGGTCTCTGCTCGTTTTCTCCTATCCAAACTTTATTATTTTCTCTTGAGTCGGGTTCAAAAGGTAAATCCTTGTTTCATCACTTGTGACAATCTCATTCAAACGTATGGGGTCACTCTTTTCATATTTGGAGAGTAACTGTTTCGCGATTTAAACTGGAGTATGTTTTTGATCAGCCGTCAACAACTGAGAGACCCATCCTGCACAAATATTTCTAAGCTTCAAATGATTCTTCAATACCGGTATATTAAAAACAGCTGATGAATTAATGATCGTGATAATAGAAATATCTTCAACTGTGTATCGAGCATCTTCATTAATTGCTCCTTTCACGGCAGCCACTATCCGCTCGCCAATCGCAGACAACTCTGTCCCAGAACATGGGTCACATTCCATAGATTCGCGACCATCTTTAAAACGATGAAACCACCTCAAAAGCGCAGAATATGACAGAGAATTACATCCGTAAACTTTATCCTTATCGGCCCTGGTATCAGTCGGAAGGTACCCTAAGAGCGCCCTGATTTTACAGTAAGTTCTTTATTCATTAGTAGAATTGTTCTCCTTCTCTGACATTTTTACGTCATTGTCATTTACCTATGTTACGTCACATGCACATATCTACAAGTGTCCGGCGTACTGCACGTACAGCTGCAGATCATTTTATAGAACGTTATTTTGCCTATCTATCTGCATTAAAAATATTGACAGGTTTAAAGAAACAAAAGGTTTTTAACAAAATATTCAGAACTTTCAATTACTCCTCGTATCTGTGCATGTGCTCTCATAGGGTTGCTTCAAAACGTGTTTGAAATGTTTTCGAGTTTATTTTTTTAGTGAGGTTTTAGAAATTAAAAAAAAAAAACAACATTGATTGTTATATTGGCAGTTTATTAAATATGTTTACCTGTTAGCAATTACCATAATGTAATATAGGTACACCTATCAGGTTGAATTAATTACAATGTATAGTGTATGCTCTGCTCATTTGAAGTAATATCGCCTAAATACATGGTGTAATGACTAAAATGGGTACATAAAAAATTAACGCACGTTAACCACTTTCAACACAATATTGACTATATCATGCCTAGGAAACGGGAACTATGTGCCTTTCCCAAGGATACAGAGGCACACGACCTGGGCTGGCATGTGCCCGTTATGGTCATTACACTATGTCTTTGGGCCAAATGATTTCAAATGAGCACAGCTTAAGCACACAAATTTAATTAATTCTAACCGATAGGATTATCCAGATTACCTTATTGTAATTACAAATAGATACAAATATTTAATCAACTGCCACTAGAACAAACACCTTGTTTTTCAGTTAACCAAACTTTGACAAAATCCAAATATTTCACATTCAGATTAGACTTCATCCTTTAAACAGAACAGAACATAACAGAATCTTTATTCAGTACTTTAGGCCTCCGGCCCATAATACATATCAAAGTGAACAGAGTGAGATACACAGTGCGCCATAAACAATATTATAAAATACACTTATTTAGGTGTTGCGATTGATCCTTTCAACATGCAGTTGTAAAGTTGAGGTAACCCACCGATAACATCAATGACCAACATGGTCTGAATACATGACCACTTTAGTGTGCCTGTGCTCTGGTGTACATTTATGGGAGTTGTTTCAAACAAGGTTTAAAACACGTTGGACTTTGATTAAATATTTGTTTCATATTCATAATTGCAATAATATAAATTAGGTACTCCTGTTAGTTAAAATTAACTATTGCTAGAATACATAGTTTCTGTTGTGCTCATTTGAAGTCATATGACCCAACTACATGGTGTAATGACTAATAGGGGCACATAAACTTGAACATGGTTTGATAATTTCTTATCATCGAATAGGACGACATCCCCATCTGAGTAAAATCTATTCTTCCTATGTAAGCACTGTACAATCATCTCACACGTATACAATGGGGGTGGGGGGACTTAACTCTGGATGCTTGTCCAGCATTGGAGATCACTTGGACTACATCGTTGAAGTTGATATCGAATTGAGATATCTTCTGTGATTTTTGTATGTGGGCATATTCTTCAATGCTGTCTGAATTTGGTTTCTCAAGCAAGAAACTGCATTTAATTTAACATCTGTTCTTATAAGTGACATAATTTGCATGGAAAATTCGGAATGAGCACGGTTTATACTAGTTGGACACTATTTATCTCACCCTATCTGAGGGGAGATTATTCTCTAAACTAAACATTACACAGGTAAAAGCTGGAAAAATATTGACCGCATTATCCTAATTGGTTGCAAGTTCCATCATTATATGTATGATCAATTTCTCATTGTTTACCATTCTACAAGTATGAGACTGAACTGCGGTGGTACAGTAGTGAAGGATTTGGACTGGTGACTAAAAGGTGTGGGTTCAATTCCAAGCATCCGATCAGCCAGGATCGACTGTTGTTGTGTGTCCTTGGGCACTTTACATTACTTACAGAGTGTTGCTGTGCCGTAAATCACCAAAGCACACATCAAACCAAACTAATGAGATACAATTTAATGGACGAGCTAAAGCAGTAAATGTCGATGATTCGGTTCTATTAAATTTAACATCCTTTTACAAAACTCCAGTTCAAGACATTTTTTATTTATATTCATGGCTGAGTAAATTTATGTGTTGAATAGATGAATACAAATATTAAAAGATCTTGTAATAAGCAGCTCATTCATTGTTTGTGCGTGTGTGTGTGTGTGTGCGTGTGTGTGTGTGTGTGTGTGTGTAAAGAAAATACATGACAGGGGCGGATGGGCGGGGTGGGGTTGGGGGATTTAAGTTTTCGATAAAATTAGATGGCTAAAATTATGCCCTGGAAATGCTTAACATGCAGGAGCTCCCAGGGTATTTGCTCCAAGGGCCCCCACCAGAGGTTTCGTCTCACAGACCCCATAACGTACTTGTTGACCGCCTATCCTTACACCATCCCTACCTCCCAAAGAAAAAAGAAAAAAAAAAAGAAAAAAAAAGAACAAAACGGATATTTGTGTATCCGCCACTGCATGGTGTAAATATGCTTTGTATGTGAACACGTCGTAATTTTGACATACAGGCTCGGCGCAAATCATGATGGACAGAGCAACACGTGCGCAGATGCAGATGGATACATCATGGCAACTTCGACTTTCTTCAGCAAAACCAATCAGTGGAGTTTCTCCTCGTGCTCTGTGCTGAATTATTTCCAACCGTACATAAACTCCTTGGGAAAGTAAGTACTTCAAGCCAAACGGAAAACTACTTTTCTTTTTTCCCTCAATGTCTTGTCTTAGTTTTGCCTCATTTTATATATTGAAATGCAAATTACAAGACAAATATTTCATTGGTATTTAATGGAGATGACATGGCCAACGAATTAATGGAAGTTCCTCTACATCTTGTAATCTTTGCCTTTATGATTATTTTTTCATTTCCCTCGTTATTCACTAAGTGCATAATATATCTATTTATTTGTTTAGTCTGAGCATTGATAGTATAAACAAACCCCATGATATACAAGATATGCAGGTTGTCTCACTTCATCTTCAATTTGGTGTTGTTTTCTTTTTCTTTTTGTCGTTGCTACGTTTAGGATAGATAACATGTCCTAGGGGTCTACGGACGTTAGACGCAAGGCGGAAGCCGAGTGATAAAATCTCGTAGACACCGTGCACGGGTTGATCTATTCTACGTAGACCACGGGCAACACGTGCGCGTATCTGGTTTATATGCATAACGGCCTCTTTTTAAAAATAGCACACCTGTGTGTAACTGCATAAACACGTCCGGCAATTGCATTGTACGATGGAGCTATTTTTGGAACACTTTATTATGACGGAATGGTCAGTGAATTAGATGTCAGACAAGCGATTGGCTTCTTGTAACAAACATTATAGTGTAGTATAGTATGTTGATCATGTCATTAGTAAAAATAAATGATTAAAATATAAATCGAACTGCTCGATGATATAATACTCGATAATAAAAGGTAATGACTGAAATATTTGAGGTAATGCACATGATTAGGCTATGCATATATAGTGACGTCACGATCAATACACGCTTTTAATACGAAGGAAACATCGTAGAATTATTTCTAGGGTATCTTGGGGAAAAGAATGTTAATTCAGTTAAAATCAGCTGTCATAGGATGGTCATATCCAAAGTTGTACGAGTATAGGGTAAATATTGACTGATGGAGAAATCCTGACGTTTGAGGAAAAGATCTGAGCAAGAATGCAAAATTAATGAACTGTGAGTATACTAGATTTGTTTATCCTAACTATTTTTGTATCCATCATCCTCATTATCATCATCGTCATCGTCGTCCTTATCATCGATAGCGTTGGTGGCCGTAGTAGTGTGGTGGTTGCTCTTGTTTCGCGTAAATGTTTACCAAGAAGTAAAGTTGGTTGACACAGTGTTTCATATAGTTTTACTGAGAAATCATCCAGGTTGACATGGACAGGATGGAATTTCACGACAGTTTACATAATCACGCGTGTGACTTTGTTGAATTAGATAATCAAGAGAGCATTTATTTATTTATATAACTCTTTTTTTATTTATTTATTTATTTGTTTATTTATTTATTTATATAATCATTATATTATCCTCGCTATCTTAATTTTTTTCATCATAAACATAGTTATCTTTGCTATTCTTCTTATTCTTCTTCTTCTTCTTCTTCTTCTTATTCTTAGGTTCTCAGAGTATCGTTTTTGCACATATTCGATATTTCCCAGATTGCTCGTGGATGTGCTTCAAGCAAGTAATCCATTTTGGCGTGAGGCTTTCAAAGAACAAGCAGTATCGATTCACCTGCACGCTTTTCTCGCTCAGAAACTGCTCTCTAGTGTGGCCTCTCTACGTGATTTAGGCAGTAAATGAAAAGCTCTGACTGGAAAGGCTGAACTGCCCATGGTGCATCTTGTAATCCATGTCTTTTTTATGACTTTTTATATTCTTTTGTTATTTACTAGATGTATAATCTGTGTATCTGTCAAATATTTAGCAGAGTGTCTCTATGTAATGTAATTATTTCCATTTATCCAGGGGAAGCTGTATGAGTGTACTGAGTGGAGACTCAAACGCAAGTAGCTTTTACTCTTCGTATGGTCAGAAGCTGCTGGGTCAGGTGTACACTGTAGATGAACAATGTATCATCACGTTTGGTCAAGGATCCTACATGTGTAGAGTATGCACTATTTCCTTAGTTAAACAGTATTTATGTAGATGAGTAGAGTGTCATCCTTTTTGGCGAGGGATCCTTATATGACCATAAAATGGGAGCGCTTCGTAATCTCGAGGGTCAATTACGCGAAATCGAGTAAGCCAATTAGAAGATACTTTTCAATCGTACGATATCTGCAACTCCCGTAATCGAGCTGTCTATTAAGTATAATATTGTTCTCCACTTTACGAAATGGAAACTCCCACGTGGCGTAATCGAACTACATGTGAAACTAAGAGGACCATATTATTTTCATGCTATGGCCCTAATGGCTTGCAAGGTAGATCGATTACGTCAAGTGGAAGTTTAGATTTCGCGTAATGGACGACTAGATTGCGCGTAACGGAGAGCTCGATTTAATTTGCAACAGAGGTCATGTAATTCAAAAATATCTTCTGATTGGCTCACTTGAGTTCGCGTAATCGAGAATCGAGATTGCGAAGCGTTTCCACCTAAGGTCCCCAAAGGCATGCCATAAAGATTTTTGTAATTGAACAGTATTTATTATATTGATAAGAATTGTCTAATCAGTTTGCTGAGGGATCCTTCATTGTATGATGTATGTATGTTTCTTTTGTAGTGGAGCAGCGTTTGTTATGTAAATGATTTATAACCCATATCATTTAAGCGAGGGATCATTCATGCAGACAGTAATTTTCTTTCAGAATGCGTATGCTAGCAATATCTTCTTGACAATATGCACACTTATGTATTGCAAAACGGTCGGTTCAACGGGATGCTCAGGTATGATTCCAGGGGAAGGAACTCCGTGTGGTAGTAAAATGGTACGTGAAACATTTACTCTGTTGCCCTTCATTGCTCCGTTCAGTTTGCCTTTCCTTCGTTTTCCTCCTTTAAAGCCATCTTCAGTTTACTGTTCATGGATGTGGGTACCTCGCTCGTGATTTTATGTCAGTGGCTTTGTTTCAGGTAATCACAACAATTGGTCGAAGTGTTTGAATAAATTACAGTTGCTCAGACAAGACAACCAGTCGAAATAAATAGCTACTACTATCGTGTCTTTGTTGCTCTACGTCAGTTTCACGTACCACTGCTTCAAGTACAATTACATGCAAAAACGTGTTTTAAATAGGACAACGCCATCTTGAAAATACACCCTTGATTTAATGCAAGATATTGCTTAATTGCGCAATAAGCAATAGTCGGCGAAAAAGATGAAGCGCATTCAAGACGCAAAATTAGCAGCTATTCATCTCGCTTTATTGTCTTGCGTGCGCAACTCTGATTTTTTCAAATACTTAGGCCAAATGTTTTAACCGGCTGAGATTTAAAGCTAATGCAGAAAAGAACCAAATTGATCCAAATGAAGGTGACGTACGTTGGTGAGATTGGAATTAATTACGTGCACCACCATACATATTGTTAACTATTTTGATGGCTACAAATTTGAATAAAAAAATTAAACACATATATCGTTGATTCTCATTTACGAACTGCAGTATATGCCTTTACATAAATATGAACTTCTTGCTCTGTTTAAAATGTACAACAAAAGAATAAATATCACTTATTCCTATAGTGAAACTGTGTATAATTTTATATGCATAGAAAAGTTTAAATATTTCAAACCACATTTAAAAAGTACTCATATGGTATCCGAGGAAAATCCCGTCTATGTCATTCGGATGTCTTGTATGAAGCATTAGCAATAAGATATACATCATATGTTCATAAATCAGCCTGAACGGTATCCTCTGCCATTTTCAAAACGTGAAAGTATTTGACGAATAGCATCATTCAGATACCGATTTTGTATATTTTCTGTTAGGAATATTGATGCCACTTTGTTTGTGGGTTCTGTAACACCAGGTAGATAATCTGAAAGGTAAAAGTGGACAGGAATAAGATCGTATCATTCATCTCTCCACCCTTTCATTGCGAGTCATCGATTAAACTCTTCTTCATTTCTTATCTATTCTTCCTACTAATACTTGTGGCAGCACATGAATTAGTCAGACAAGTCTTACAGCAAGGGATTCAGTATTAATAATGCCTTCACGCTCACAATTGTCAACATGATAATCATTTTCGAGAAGAAAAAAAAAAGAAAAAAAAGAAAAAGACTCCCAACACCTAAGAAATCAATGACAGATACAGGTGTTATGTACATACTAACATAATTATGCATTTTCATCTTCTTTCAGTGGTGCGATAAGGGGAAATGCGTGTCCTCGATCGCAGTTCCTGCAAGTAAGGACAGATAGATACGATTGATAGATATATAGATACGATTGATAGAGAGATAGATACGAGATATATACGATTGATAGATATATACGATTGATACGATAGATAGATAGATACGATATATAGATAGATACGATAGATATATAGATAGATAGATACGACTGATAGATAGATACGATTGATACGATAGAAATATAGATAGATACGACTGATACGATAGATACGACTGATACGATAGATAGATACGATTGATAAGATTGATAGATAGATACGATTGATACGATATATAGATAGATACGATTGATAGATATATACGATTAATAGATATATATACGATAGATAGATACGATTGATAAGATAGATATATAGATAGATAGATATATACGATTGATAGATACGATTGATTGATACGATTGATAGATAGATACGATATATAGATACGATTGATATATACGATAGATACGATAGATATATAGATACGATTGAGAGATAGATTGATAGAAAGATACGATTGATAGATATGTACGATTGATAGATATATACGATTGATAGATACAATTGATAAGATAGAGACTTCATACATCACGACTCTGCAGTTCAAGTGCCAAAGGGGTAAAAGGATAAGGTAAATAATATACGACTATCATAATTCTTTGCTTTGGGATGCGTTCCGTGGCGCTGTTCCAGATGAGAAAGTTTTGGATGTTTAAAACATTTATATTTTTAGAAAATGATATCCTATTTAAAGAATTTTACTGTTTTTGGCTTTTATCTGTGTTTTGTATACCTTTCTGGTGGATACCTGAACTTAATTGGCCCTATATAGCCAGGATTGTGCTGATGCTCTGTTAAATCCCATTCCTACATACATACATATATTTTTCTGGCGCTAAGTCTCTTGTAATTTTCCATTTTTAATGAAAAATGTGCCGGTGACATAGCATGATGACAACCCGTCCGCCATATTTAATTCTATCCTTAAAATCACATTCTTGTGCACTGTTGGCCGTTGGATCATCCAGTTCGCGTGTCAGTATGTGTTGCTGCCTACACTATCTGACTGAGATGAAACAATTGTTACGTAAAGTTTACATACAATTCAATGTCTTCGGTTAGGCAGTGTTAATCTCGTGCTATTGTACTGGCTGAATGACTATCTATGCACAGTCATAATAAGTATATTTCTTGTTTACTGAATGCATGTCTCAGAATGTAAATTACTTCACAATATTTAAGCATAAATGAGGTAAACTTGTATTAAGATAGAAAATTTAAGATGCACTAAGATTACTTCAGTCACTTGGAAAGTTACTATTCCACACGTTTTCTGCTACTACGGAGTTTTGGAGCACCGCTGAAAGTGGGGAAGGCGCAAGTTATTTGCTCTACAACTACTCTACAACTCTTAAGTAGAGAAAATAAACATACTTGTATGTCTTACGGCTACATTCACTGACATTATTTAAAAAAAAAACAAAAAACAAAAACAAACGTTTAGGACAACCTGGTGCTGTCTGAAGCAGGCAGCTGTTGAAAATGACTGCTTCTGTGTACCCGGGGAAAATGTACTTGAAATAGCACCAATTAAACTAACATTGCCTGTCCTTAAAACACAGAAACGATTTTTCATTGTAGGCACTTATTACATTTAAAATGTATACAAAATTATCGGTTCATTTATTTATAATTTATTTCTGAAGTTCAAAAGGTAAAGAAAAAAAAACAACAAAAAACAAAAAAAAAACAACGACAAAAAAACATGTACAGCTTGCAGTGTTTATTGAGATGCACATCAAAGCAAGTCCTAACTGTATTATTTCAAACCCAAATCAACGCTATCATTCAGATATAACAATAAAGACCGTTGTAGTTCTTTAAACCTCCCATTACATAATACATATTTCTTTTTCAAAACAAAGGAAAATCAGAACAGTATGTTTTCTTTAAACTCTAAACTCCTGTTGAAAATGCGAAACTCGAGCGGAACCATTTTCAAAATCTAGCCTGCAAATAATGTAGCCAAATCTAGCCTGCAAATAATGTAGCAAAATAGCCCAACACGGCCAAATCGTGTCTTACGGCTTCTGGCGTTTAGTTGATTTTGTTGATGGGTTTTCAAATGGCAACGTTTCCTGTTTGTTTCCATGGTTATGACTTGTCAAGTACAGCAAAAACAATTCTGGCGTTCCATAATTCTCGTATAGATTCAACATGGGATGAAACGGTTGTAAAAAATTTTTGAACGCCTTTAAAATGTGCATGGTCAATAAAACGGACTATATTGAATTTATCAGCATTTGAAAAAGAAAAATGCATTTAGGATATGTAGCATTGTTAGAACAACTCTTAGTTGGAAAGATATATTTAGTTTTAACTCTAAATTCTATCTAGGAACTGAATGCTTCAGACACATAGGTAGAACTCTATAGATCCAGAGTTTGTATTTTATGACGAAATTGAACAGGAAGTTTTTTTAAAAAGTAAGACATTTTCTATTATAGTTCCCTATAGCGTGTTATGGAGAAAGAAAGGATCGATTAAGTACTTGCGAATACGGATGAATGGGTCGGTGGACAGGTCTATGTATCAATTCATCAAATAAATCAATAAAGTGTGAATGAATGAAATGGATGGAAACAAGAACATTAGCGAGATTCTTATACGCACATGAAGTATTTCTTCAAAATTTGTTACAAGATGTATGAAATAGCTAAATCTTCAATGCATATACATGTATTTGCTTTCTACAGATTGTATCTATGGCGACCAGCCAGGAGTGATAACGAGCGGTCTGACGTGTGCCAGTATAGCTAAAAACTCCAGTGAAAATTACCGGTGTTACAACAGCCTTATCAATCTGCAGTGTTGTAGTTCCTGTCTGTCAGTCAGTACTGGAATAGATATTGGGTAGGCTGTCTCTAGTTAAAGTAATATATCGATTTATCTATACACTGATTGTCCGAGTTATCGGTTTATATGAGACTAAGATATGTTCTTAACGCACTACAACTCTCCAACGCCAGTTTTGGAGCACACAAAGTCTTATTACTTCTTCGGTTGTAAAATGTACGGGCTTTCTAACTTAAAAAGACCAGATGCAGAACAATATGGAATACTTTTGGATCGTGAAATCAATGGGAGAGGGAGAGGGACAAAGGGAATGTTTATAAGGTTGCGCACAGTTTTCACAAAATTTCACTTTCTCACGTATGTCGTCTACATGATATTCAATCTTTGCGGTGAAAATTGCCCAATACCGGGTCTATTTTTTAAAAATCTATTACGATCTAAATTAAAGGTCTCTAACTAGCTTATGGATCTACGGCCTTGTTTAAAATTATTTTAAATCAGATTTATTCCGCACCCATTTGAAAGTTTCCTTTGCTGTGGTCACGTGACTCGACTTCGATGTCTCTGGACTTTGTCAACGGAAACTTTCAAATGAGCGAATCAGCGGAAGTCCCATCGGATTGGTTGCTGTATCTGATGGAACAGCAGTATGTAGCCACGTAAACAAAACTGATTAACGCAAACATATGCATTCCTGGTTTCTACTTTGAATAACGCATGGATGATACTATTGTTAAAATTTAGGGAGCCGCTTTTACATACATCTAACGTTGTAATTTTATTCCCCCTTTGAGGGCAGGACTGGGTGAGAGTTGTGAGATAGGTGAAGATGATGGTTGAGACAATCGAGGTAACCTGGTCTGCGCAGACTTTAAATCTGGTCAGCGACCATCTGACATGGGTTTATTTGTAAAGTATGTGTGATCAATCTTCCAAAAATTGAAAATTATTATATGCCACTAGGTAAGTATTATTGTGGACTGGCACAACTGTAGTAATAAGCATTGCTTGTATCATTTTCTATTCGCTCTACCTTAAACCCTTTTCATTAAATGACTAAAGCTTTCGAGGTTACCTTGTCCAGCTGTCAATAACACGTGTCACCAAATGTAAAGCTTACTAAATATGATGTTCACTCCATGAACAAGACCGATAGTTTTATGCACCCGCCAAAGGCGGAGCGTATAATGTTATGACGTCCGTCCGTATCTCCATCCGTATATCTGTCTGTACATCCGTCCATCTGGTACCTTTTTCGTTTCCGGACAATACATTTAGCATTACACCATTTACTTTTACTAAATATTGTAAATGGCTCACACTTGGGATTTTGATTTGTTTTTGTGAAACACAGCAACAAAAAATTATTTAGTACCAAGGTAATCGAAGTAAGGTACCTTGCCCAAGAACACACTACGGTAGACGACAAGGGCTAATCCGATGTTAGGATTCAAACCCACAACCTTTCGATCGCGAGTCCTGCATGCTAACCACTGAGTCGCCGCTGGTCCTGCTTTCAGTAGTCGCTTCTTATCACATTCAAACGAGCTCATAGGGCCTATTCTGCATAACTGAGCCCGCACGGGTTGCACGTGTGCACTTCGGGTGGGAAAAAAAAACATGTTGATTTTGGGGTAAAAAAATGTAAAAGGTCAAAGTCACTGACTAAAAGAAAAAGAATTACCGCACAATATTATTAGTTCCACATCACAGACATATACCAAACTTTGTGATGGCTTTCACTTGGAGTAAGGAAGAAGCCGTTTGATTTGGGGGTTAAAGTGTCAAAGGTCAAGGCCACTACAGCTGACAAATAAAAGATGGCTCGTGCACAAACATTTCAGTTTTCGACCATGTACTTGTAGTTTGTGGATGGCTTACAGTTTGGGTAAGAAAGAAGCCTAATGATTCTGGGGTGAAAAGGTATGAGTTCAAAGGATAAGATTACTGACTTGAAGAAGAAAGACAATTTTGCACATAAGAACTATGAACCAAATACGATGACCAAAGTTTGCAGGGGACTTGTACTTAAGGTAAGAAAAAGACCTATCGTTTTAAGGGCCTTAACGTCTGAGGTTAAGGAAATTGTTACTGAAAGAAACAAATGATTTTGCACAATAACTTCTGTTTTAAAGTAAGTTCCTTGACCCAAACTTTGTGGATGGCTTACTCTTCGGGTTAGAAGCTGTAAATGTTTGGGTCTAAAGGTCAAAGGTAAAGGTTATTGTGACTAAAAATAACTTTATTTTTGTAGAATAACTTTTTTTCTACAGTAAGTTTCTTTACCAAACTTAGAATGACTTGCTCTTATAGTAAGAACGAAACTATACATTTTGGTGTCTAAAGGTCAGATTTCAAGAGCATGGTAAGTCTAATAAGAAAAAATTGGTTCATGAACAGCAAAGTTAGTTCAAGATTGCGTACCTTGACCAAAGGTCAAAGGTCATTGAGACCCGTTGGTCAGAAATCACCAGAGTTAACCATGCCCTATTAGCATATAATATTATATTTTGAGAATAATTTTGTTGACTGCAGATATGCACAATAGCGTTTGAAGTATGGACAACTTAGAAGCGGAGCTAGAGTTTGTGGTGTGGTGGCAACGACGGGATAATGTAAAGTGGGTTGGAAGTCGGGAAACGAACAACATGGACTTGTACGGGAGCATGACATTTTGCTGTTGATATTCTTTAAAAAAATCTATCAATAACCCACTAAGTGTCATGGCATTTCGTGTCATTACAAAGACATAATCTTAGTTTGAACTGTTTATGTCCTGATGACCATGGCATGGTATAGAGATTGTTACGACTAGGGGTAATGTAACAAAAGAAAAGACTCAAACAAGCTTTCAAGATTTAAAATACAAATATTTAATTTCCTAAAATATTAAAATATTTCAACAAACAATCAAAGTGAAAGAATTAAAAATAACTTACAGTATAGAATATCCTTAAAAGTCCTAAATTGTTCTAAAGTTCACTGATCCGGAAGTTAATCCAAATGTTCCGAATGAAGTTGATTCCGAATGAAACCTTTACTGTACTGACGTGTTAATAAGAATCAGTTGTATCCAAGTTTTATAAATTCCAAATAGTCCTTGTGAATATGGAATAACACAAGTTCTTGAAATGTTTCCGATAATTCCACGGAGCTGTATAATTACTAAAGTTGAAGAAACTACTAATCCAGAATGTACTGTATGATTATATATATATATATATATATATATATATATATATATATATATATATATATATATATATATATATGTATATATATATATATCTGAAACAGAATATCTGCACACAAAAATGAACCAAATTCGTTTATGACCTCTCAGGCTGTCAAACTATGCTAGGAATGCCTAACACAACAATACATCCTATTATATATCTTCTTACTGCGCAAGATAGAATGAGGGAAAACCAGCTTAATTTGTATTGCGACTTAAAAACATTTTAATGCTTCTAGATTACAAACCTCTCCGAACCAACCATAAATTAGGTTATGCGTGACATCTCTAAAGTACCAGTGTACCAATGTTTTTAACAGTCAATAAAGTATTTACTCATAGAATCTAGGTCAGAAGTTCATACCCTCACGCTCTAAAAACACATGATATGACTAAGGCTTCAGTGAAATATCGATCCAATTTACCGTATGTATACTCCCGGCAAGACGACAGCTGTTAGACTAAGAACAGAGATCATAAACTAATAAACTGTACCATTATTGAAAGAAAAATGATATATAATTTCGTTACAAGATGTAAAGGTTTAAAGTGATTCTTGTGTATGTTCTTGTTGTCTTTCTTTATGCAGGCTGTGAATATGGCAATATGTACTCATGGTGCTCCAGTTTGATAAGAAGACAGTGCTATACGTACGAGAACAACTGCTGTGCATTCTGTGGTCCTCTCAAGTCTGCAATACCAGGTGAGAAGTAAAGGAACAGATGTGTGTGTGTAGCCGTATGAACACGCGATGCCCTAGTTCTCAAAAGTACTTATTCTAGATAAACTGCTCCCAGATGGCGTTGTTTAAATAACTTCACTGCTTACACAAGTAGGATGACCCTAGTTTCAGCCACGTTTTTCAGTAGAAGGGGCATTTTTTTCAGTAAAGTTTTGGCAAAGAAATCTGTGAATTAAAAACTTTGGAAAGATTAAATATGCTAAATCAAACACCAGCATTGTGATACCTTTCGGCACTTTTTGTTTGCAACCGCAATGACAAGCTGTTGAAACAATTACGTACAATGTAGAGAAAAAGTATTTTGACGTTGATTTGAAAAGTTAAGAGCGTCATCTAGGGAGCAGTTTAATCGATCAAGCTCGCTGACAACTGCTGCATGCGACCTTTTTTACCCGGAGTGTTTTAGTTGGAACCATGACTCCATTTTCTTTTGCTAAAATTGTACTGAAGTTTGTTGTATTTCTTTTATATATAAGAGAAACACAAAAACAACACAACACAACAACAACAACAACAACAACAACAATAACAACAAGCAAACAAACCAAACACGTAGTTATAGACAGCGTATGTCACAAAGCACGAGTAATAGATTGGACATCATAAGAATGGGTTGGGACAGACGTCGTTACCAATTATATTCCAGCAAATCTGGACAGATCATTGTTTTTAACTTTTTGTCGGTTGCAGAGATTGTACAGTCAACGGAGACGGTTTTCTCCAGCTGATACATATAGATATACCTACGTGAGCATACTCCAATGAGAAATAACACCTGCGTCAAAAACTGGATTTTTTTTAAAGCGTGCAATATTAAACCCTGTAACATTTAAAATCCTTTTTTAAATCAGTTTGATTTAATGCTAAAATATTATCTCGGTCGGAAATATTCTGTTATCTTAACCAAACAGGACTGGTTATTTTGTCATGGCTATAGATAATAAGAGGGTGCAGAAGGCATTGGAAGCAAAATTTGTACACACAGCAAGTGGGTTTTTGTTAACCAACAAAGAAACTCCCCATTCTGTAGAAATCTGCAATTTTAATTTGTAAGTAGAAAAACAAGTATCAGATAAATTAAAAATGTGGTGATCTAACTTTTATTCCTAATGTCTGATATTATAATATTCGGTGGAGCTAACACGAATGTTTACGAAGTCATATGAAAAAAAAGTGTTTTAAAAACTTTTGAAGAAAATTGGTTATTGTTACTTTTTTCCCTCTTTTTTTATAGGGTGCAAATACGGTAACAAAGTATCGGGCTGTACTCTGGCCAGCTGTGCTAACAATGCAGTGAACTGTTGTGAAACCTGCAACGTACTACTGTAAAAATAGCACGAAGAGACTCATTCATGACCTGAACGTCTCCAACAACCATTTCAAAGACCCTTGCATCTATGACAAATCCAGCGACAACTTGAGCAGGTACAATTGCAACAGCATTAATAAATTCCACAAGTCTAACAACATCCATGCTAGTTGAAACTACAACATTCACAGTTCACTCTACTAAAAATCTCACAACTACGCCTATGAGCAAAGCACAAACACCATTATCAACGTCAACAACTCCACAATCATCCACAACAACGTCAACCGAAATTCCAAGAACTGCAACGTCTACTTCCAAAACGAAGGTTCCTATGACTACCACAACTTACAGACGAAGAACAAGGAGTAGAAGAACGACAATGTGGAGAACAACAAAAAAAAAAAAAATTAAAAAAATAAAAATATTAACAAGTGAATGCTTGAGACGAGAATAAAATAGCACATGAACTATCTTTTGTACTCTCAGGACTTATTGAGGCTTTCCGGCCGAAATATTAAACACACGAAAAACGTCCTACAGTGAAAACTCCATCTTGGGTCTACAACACATTTCAGCATGTTTGGAATCCACAGTAAAAGGAATCATTAGTCGCTGCATTCCTAGAAATTATCTTTGTACAAACCGTGTTAGCTAAAATATTAATTCGATATAAATATTTTTATATGTTATTTTCGCCTTTAAGAAGTTATTTCCTTTCTCGGAGTAAAAATATTTCTTTCATAGATTGTACGTACGCATTGTGACGTGAAGCTCTCAAGTATGAGATCAAACTCAGTGTATCGTGATTTAACAAAGTCCCTAAATAGGACATTTTTCAGCAATCCAACCACTTCATCAATATACTGTGTGCAGTATAGCATCATCTTACCAGAAAGAATCAATTCCATGGTGATATGTCGTTTTTCCCGCGATGAATGTGGTTGATTCTTTGGCAGAATTAATCTTTCTTTCTTCTTCTTTCTGACCTGAAAAAAAAATTCAAATTAAAAAAAAAAAAAAAAATTCAACTCGGAATAATTGGATGAAGTCATAAATTTATTACAATTTAAATAAGACAGTTTACAATTGACTGCTAGATAGCACACTGGATCCTCCCCGACCAAATAATTAAATAGCACAAGCACAAAAAAAGTAGGAGTGGACAAAAGGATAACTACATTTCAGTGTTGAAAAGCTAACGAAAGAAAACTATTAATTAAAAACACCTCTGATCTACCAGGAAAGTCAGATAAATCTATTCCAGACACTAAATACAAACTTTAGATTTCCTACATATGAATGAGAGAGAAAATACCAATTACACTGTCTTTACATCATACATTGCCGATATACGACGATATAAATTCCATGTTTATTAATGATCAACGAAATTAGGAGTGATTTGTTCAAGAAGTTCGAACAGTACGGAAGTGTTAGAAATAAGACGTAACGTATGCAATATTGATCTGGATAGAGGTTAGCGTAGCTACTGTTTCAGGTATAATAGCTGTAGCAACTGCTGGTTTTCGAATAGCAGGAATAGCCGTGAGATGTACTATCCATCTGGCTTTTAGCAAGTTTGTTTCAACTAGACTGGGTTTGTGGCTAAAACCTTGAAATCCAACAAAGTTTGAAAACATGATGTGTTGGCGATAACTGCCATCAGCAAGTTAAACAGTAATGATAGAATGGGGCTACGGCAATAAGAAATAATGTAATCAATCATGATGAATTTACTTATCATAGTTACTGAGTACAGTTGATGCAAGGAAATACAAAATGTACTTAGAAAGAAAAATAAACAGGAATGATTTCAAGATATTGAAGAGCTGAAAAGACTTTTTGAGAAGGAAAGAAATAAGAGACTTTGACGAAGCTAACAGCAAACATTTATAATTATTACAAATAAGGGTTTACATTGAAGAGAAAACCGTCATCTCTCGTTTTTTAAAAAAAAAATATGAATGTATCCCATGCAGATGTAAAACTATATTACCATAGAAGGATCGCCTGATTAGAAAATCTATTTTATTAAAGTGATAAACTATCCATTGGATTGCATGGAGTTGATTTTACTTTTGGTCATTGCAATACTTCCTATCAAATGAAAAACAACGTTCTATTACATCAACGACAGTAACGAAACATGGATTGTTTTAATGCCTGATAATTTCGATAATCTTGAAATGTACACGAAAAAAGTCAGATGGAACGACAGCAAATAACGACAATAAAGATATTATTGATATTGAGTATTTGAAACATACCAATTTTACTCGAGTTTGCTAGAGTTTCTACCTGTTATTCGTGTTTTTGATGGTGACTTTGTTTCACAGGATATTTGCAAATAAACCGATTAAATATCAGCATTGAAGATGAAGACTGAAAAGTAATAGTTTCACGATATGCATATAACAATATAACATGATTTTTGTTTTGACGTTAAGTAAATTTTATATATATATATATATATATATATATATATATATATATATCTGAGGTTCCTTAGGTTTCAATTAATTGATAAAACGGGGGAATAAGATGCAACAGTAGGTCCGTCGATAAACAACGATATAAACTTAAATAACAACAGCAGCACAAACTTAAGAGATAGCAGCATATATAAAAGATGACAATAATTAGTTTCTAAGACCTACAGAAGATCCACCAATGTAAGCTTCTTATTGCGATTACAATAATTAATAGAAGAAAAACAAAATAAAGTGTAAAAGGTTATGACAAATAGTTAATGGACTTCAGATTAAACAAATTAACAAGTACAACACCTTATTCTTGTCTTACAACTCGGCATAACGCTCCAGTTTAGAAAGAAATTACATAAATATTAAAATAAGTAAAACTCTGCCATGATGAAACTATTTCTTTTTTGTTGTTGTTGTATATACAGACCATTACACATTCTTGCGAGCTTCATTATATTAGCAGCATGACATTTTGGCAAAATCAGTTTAACTGGGCAGTATAGTTGACAACAGCTGGATGTAAAATACCTTATTGGCATTTAACGGATAAAAGTGTACCAGAATTAGTAGAATCCGTATACAAATTTCATATATACTTTCAAATATAAAAGTTAGTGTATGAATCTGCAATACATGATAAACAAGCTTTTAATGCAATAACTAGCAACATAGATATAAAACAACTGAATATAATCTGTAAAAAGTTTAACATTCCACAAACTCATAGCTGGAGATACATTAATGGAGAAAACAAAAATTTGCTCGACAGTAGACCTAAAAAAAAAATGTACCTTAGGGCTCTGGGGAGCCTACACCCGATGATGTTTTAGATGCTTACAAATGTCATTATAACTATTGATACGGTACTGATGAATGCTGGAGAAAAATGCCAGCTGACAAAATTAACTCGATGGTAAAAAGTTATGAAAAAACAAGATGGACTTATTTTTTTTCTGTACGATACAACATGTCTTACAAATGAAGGAATTGCAAGGTTAAATCAAAGCATTCGATCACATGTGATTTGTATATTAGGTGCTCACATTCAAAACAGAACATCTATTACACAGTCTGTTTAAACTTGTAAAGATTTACTCTGGAAGTTATTTGAGAAATTAATTTTAGGAGAACAAGTTTATGGCGCAGAAAAAAACCCAAACATTTACGACAAGATTTCAACAATATATTTCAGATTCTAAAGTTAGACTAGACTATAATGTTGGTGGTGATAGTCTAATTGTATTGCCTAGTGATACGGTCGTGAAAATAGTATTCTTGGATACAATAATAACTTTAACAAATTGTTAGATAAACTTAAACTGGGATTGAACACCGACATAAATACCGACTTTGTGAAAGATGATCCAGCAACATATACAGTCTATAACAATTCGACAAGAGACAGACCATGACACAAGACGGACCATGACGGAAAAAAAGAGAACGTTGGTAAGAATTCTGTAGATAAAAATTAAAATGGTAATTATTGTAATTGGAACTGCCAATCATTTGAAAGACCTAAAAAGACAAAAGAAAAAAAAAGGTACAACAACAAACAAGCATTTATATTTGTGTTGCTGGTTGTATGAGAGAACTTAATTTACTTTTTAAAATATATTATGAATTTTAATTCGTTTTGTTGCCGCGTCTATACCTCTGTTCTGAGGAGCAAACAAAAAGCCAACTAATCCTAGATCAAGCAGAATTACATTAACAACTAATAATTATGTTTTTCTTTCTTCATTATAACTTCCAGCAATCTGATTGGTTAGGGCCTTTTGAATTTCTTTTGTTTATACCTATATGAACCGTAAAAAAAAAATGTATTCCCACCCAATGTTACTACTTTTTCATACATTTGCAGAGAATTGTGTACAAGATTTGTTACATAATGTTGTATTACATCAACAACGAGGGATATGTGATCATACCATGTTTATGGTCCATAAAAAGGAATGCTGTGAATGAAAAAAAAGAAGAAAGAAATTCGAATTAAAAATTCGGAAATGCAAAACTGAAAGCTGAATAGATCCAAATGTAGATGCGAGAGAGAGAGAGAGAGAGAGAGAGAGAGAGAGAGAGAGAGAGAGAGAGAGAGAGAGAGAGAAAGAGAGGAAGAGATACGCGGCCTTAACATTTCCAATTCTCCTTAAAGTTACATTTACATGTACATTATAACATGTTTAACATCTGGAAAGGTCAAGATGAGTCGATTATTTTGGCGGGACCGACTATTTGATTTCGCATAGAGATTAGACAAGTTTTGGATCTAGGTCTATAGTCGTATTTGCATTAGACAGGTTTTGGATCTAGGTCTATAGTCGCATGGGTCTAAGTCTATAGTCGTATGGATCTAGATCTATAGTCGTATGGGTCTAGGTCTATAGCCATATGGATCTAGGTCTATAGCCATATGGATCTAGGTGTATAGCCATATGGATCTAGGTCGTTAGTTGTATGGGTCTAGGTCTATAGCCATATGGATCTAGGTCGATAGTCGTATGGGTCTAGGTCTATAGCCATATGGATCTAGGTCGATAGTCGTATGGGTCTAGGTATGTAGTCGTATGGGTCTAGGTCGATAGTCGTATGGGTCTAGGTCTATAGCCATATGGATCTAGGTCTATAGTCGTATGGATCTAGGTCTATAGCCATATGGATCTAGGTCGATAGTCGTATGGGTCTAGGTCTATAGTCGTATGGGTCTAGGTCTACAGTCGTATGGGTCTAGGTCGATAGTCGTATGGGTCTAGGTCCATAGCGGTATGGGTCTTGGTCTATAGTCGTATGGGTCTAGGTCTGTAGTCGTATGGGTCTAGGTCTATAGTCGTATGGGTCTAGATCTATAGTCGTATGGATCTAGGTCGATAGTCGTATGGGTCTAGGTCCATAGCCGTATGGGTCTAGGTCTATAGCCATATGGTTCTAGGTTTATAGTCGTATGGGTCTAGGTCGATAGTCGTATGGGTCTAGGTCCATGGCCGTATGGGTCTAGGTCGATAGTCGTATGGGTCTAGGTCTATAGTCGGATGGGTCTAGGTCCATAGTCGTATGGGTCTAGGTCGATAGTCGTATGGGTCTAGGTCTGTAGTCGTATTTGTCTAGGTCTATAGTCGTATGGGTCTAGGTCGATAGTCGTATGGGTCTAGGTCTGTAGTCGTATGGGTCTAGGTCGATAGTCGTATGGGTCTAGGTCTATAGTCGTATGGGTCTAGGTCGATAGTCGTATGGGTCTAGGTCTGTAGTCGTATGGGTCTAGGTCGATAGTCGTATGGGTCTAGGTCTATAGTCGTATGGGTCTAGGTCCATAGCCGTATGGGTCTAGGTCTATAGTCGTATGGGTCTAGGTCTATAGTCGTATGGGTCTAGGTCCATGGCCGTATGGGTCTAGGTCGATATTCGTATGGGTCTAGGTCCATAGCCGTATGGGTCTAGGTCGATAGTCGTATGGGTCTAGGTCTATAGCCATATGAGTCTAGGTAAATAGCCGTATGGGTCTAAGTCTATAGCCATATGGATCTAGGTCGATAGTCGTATGGGTCTAGGTCTATAGTCGTATGGGTCTAGGTCTATAGCCGTATTTTCATGTTTTGAATGAAGCTATAACTTAACCAAAAGCTGAAAGAAGTCAACATTCTTTTCATTTGTAATTTGAATTTAAATAAAATACAGTTTTGTTGAATTCAATAGGTATTTAGCTTGCTCTCCCTTTATAACCGTGGAAGATGTCCTTTACGGGCGTCGAAAAGTATTTGGGGGGGGGGAGGGGGATCACCTGACGCAACAGCTAGTATTGAATTTGTAGACACGGTAAACGTGTTTTGGAAGGAAGTCAAGATGAATAGACTCAGATACAACCGACAAGTAAGACATAAACTGGGTGGAGGTCAAGATTAGATGTGTCAAATAGTAAGTCAAGCCATGATATTTTCAAGTTTGCTGGCTTGAAATGTAAGAATCTCTGTCTCGCTGTCTCCCTCTCTCTGTCTGTATCTGTCTCTGTCTCTGTCTCTCTCTCTCTCTCTCTCTCTCTCACACACACACACACTCATGCACACACAGATATAGGTCTACATAGGCTACAAAAAGAAACAAACTCACATTTCTATAGATGTTGATTAAAATAACGTGGGTCTAAATTTTATATTACCATTTCATTTGGTACTTGTTAAGGAGACTCGTGCTGGATTTATTTTTTTGAAACAGCATCAACAACTGCTTCGTCTTTGTTTAATAAAATAATCCTTCTATTTAGCTTTAAAAAAGATTTGCTGTCAGCTTCTATCAACCCAAATCTATTTAATTTTGAGTGTTTTTATCACTTCGTGCATTGATGAGGTCCATAAACAATGGCAAATCTCTCTCCGTGAAACAAAAAATCATGTTATGTGTACATATTTGTCATTTCCAGTAAACTATTGAATGTATTGCAATAGATAAGGAATAAAATCTGTTTTCTCTAATAGCAAACTTTGTTCACTTGTTAGCACATGTAGGCGCTACTCCCAAATTTTGACTGGGGGAAATCAGGGAAAAAGTTATTAAACAAATCTAAATTAATGTTGCAGTTTAATCGTATGCATATTTCTCCACTATGGATTTCCCTTTGTGTAATTTAACTATATAGTGCAGAGGAGACTTCATATAATGATTTAATGACCAATGGTCAGTTTGTTCCATGTTGTCAGGCAACTGGTTGCCATATCTTGATTGGCTGTATGCAGATTACGGATACTGTTTGTTATTTTTTGCGTGTATCCATGCATGGTTAGATAAAGCTAGAATGGGCTTTTTAATACACTTTCAAAAGAATTTCATTATTTTGTCATTATCAGATAAACAATGTTCGCGTTTATTGGAGCATTATCTGAAGAAATTGTGTAAACGTAAATAGGATGATCCACTTCGCAAATCATAGTTTGCACAGCGTCTTTTCGGTTATACTTCAATGAGCGTTAAAAATAAACTGTCAGTCCTTAAGTAAATAAACAACTTATCCATCTGTATTCAAAAGCCAGTGTATAGCATTGCCATTGAATTCAAGCAACGCTGATGCTGTTTGTTTGGTTAATTTAAACACAAAGTGGTAACATTTTTCAAGTCTTTCTTATTATGTCCAAAATATGATTTGTTTGGAGCAGGAGTAAGTAGAGAAGAAAGAGACGCAGGTATACCTGAAACAGGAGTATGAGCAGGGAAGAAGTGGAGGAGTAGGTGGAACTGGAGTAGGGGTAAAAGAGTTGGACCAGGAAGAGGAGTAGGTGGAATAGAGTAGGGGTAAGAAGAGTTGGACCAGGAAGAGGAGTAGGTGGAATAGAGTAGGGGTAAGAAGAGTTGGACCAGAAGAAGAGTAAGTGTAGCACATAGAAGGCAAAACAATTTTTTTTAAACCAAATTTGCCATAGACAGTGCAAGGGTAGGTACAATCATGTACATAGCTGTAATAATTATGTGAATTGACATACCTTTAAACAATCGCTTTAGCCTTTCACCTAATTGCAACTTTTCAATGTAGTCTTTATCTTTATGCTCTAGACCTGTTAAATGACTAGCCAACTGTGCTCTTTTAATTTTAACACTTTTCAACAGTTCTTGCAATAAAACTTTTTTCGTTTCATCTGTTTCTTTGCTTGTATTTTTCTTATTTACTCTATTAGTTATACGTTTCAACGTATAATTTCATAGATTCTATTTTTAATATACAGATTTTACAAGAATTCTAGCGTTTTGATTTCTTTCTATGTAATCATCTCTTAAAGATTCTGTTTCTCTTACTTGCTGATCAAGCGATTCATTCATGTCTATTATTTTGCATTTCTATTTCCCCAAGAACTCCGATTGTTTGCCTTTTTTGACATTAGGTTCCAATGGTCGTTTTAAATATTTGCCTATAGGTATATATTGTGTATTGGTATGCAGTTTTTTCTAGTTTCGTCCACCCTAAGGACCCAAGGAAGTCACTTCCACCTTTATTCGTAGCTATGGAGTTAGGTGCTAACATTTTATTGACAACTCTTTGTAGAAATTTGTATTGGACTTCATGGTAATACGATATTTTTTCCATCAATTTTGAAATTATTTTTAATTAAATAATATTGTGAATCATCCATGTTAAAACCGCGTTTAACAAATTCTTTGCGTTTACTAATTAACACTGTTATATATAATATTATAGATATTTTAGGAAATTATAAATGTTTCTTGACTTTAATATTTGCTTAAATCTTAATGTTGTTTATCAGAAAAAAAAACCATGTTTAACTAGTGTCCTTGAATTAGGTTGTTATCTTCAAATTTGAGCTAAAGGATAGTTTTGATAAACATAATATTTTTCTAAATTTGAGGTCAAGGTTGATTTTGTTTACAGATAAAACTGGAAAATCCTTAGAGTTATGTGTAAAAAGACATGTCCACACAAGTAAAATTCCATTAAGATGACACATATTCTAGAACATTCTGTCATGTGACCAATCTATCTTTATATATACCATGTTTAGTGGACAGTTTTTCAGTTTCGACATTTGTATCAGTCTTGTAAAGAGCTATTACAGTTGTGGAAAGTCATTCCAAATTCTGAGAGAGGAATTATTTTAAATATTCCTTGGATTGTAACAGTGCTCATAGACTTTTGGATTTTGGATTTTTAATTGATGATTTTGGAATTTATGTGAACTTATTCAGAGATATTTTGGAGTACTTCATTTTGACATCAGCACATTAAAGACTACTAGTACATCAGGACTTTGAAGACCATTGGCACATCATAACATTCAAGGATACAGCCGTGAATTCGGAACATTCTATATTTAGGACTTGTGATTAGAACACTAATTCTTATTGGATTATTTGGATTTTAATACACATCACTGTAAGTGTCTTTTTGATTTTTCATCTTAATTATCTAGAAATAAATTGCTTGTTGATTTTTACTTGATTTGTTGGTTTTATTTTCTTTCTGTTACATTTTTCTTAGACCATAGAGTCGTAACAACACTAATTAACTCTGTAGATACAGGAATTTGCTAAGGAGTTTCAAATCTCTCATTATACAAATTATTACAAGTTAAAGGCTCTTCCACTGTTACAATGTGAATTAGTTCCTCATAATCATCTTTATCATAAGTAGGGTTTTCAAATATCTGACCCAAATCTTCTCCACCTTTTGTCGTTTTCACACTATTTCAATGGCATATAAATAACTTAAGTTGGAACAAGAAAAATTAGCATCAACTCAAGATGAAAGAAGTTACTTCAAACACGTGGATTAATTATTGTAAAGGTGGTGGTATTATTGTTTTATCTTTGGTGATGAGATATACAAATTACAAAGTTGGTTATATTTTCAAAACCTGATACAACAAATCAAGAGCAACGTCAGGAACCAGCTAAAACATAGTTCAGTTAGATAGTGTACCAAAAGAACAGCAAAATCCTATTCCAGAATGTGGAGAATACAAAAATAGCGGAAAGTTTAGTGAAATTTCACAGTAATATATGAGTGAGATAAAGAACTTCATTCATATTATTTACCATGCTACGATTGACTCTGCTCTTATTGTCTATGACATCATGCTTTCAAAAAAAAAAAAAAAAAAAAAAAAAAAAAAAAAAAAAAAAAGATTTTAGGTATATCGATAAGTTCACCCAGTATATTTGAACTTGATACAACCCAAATACCGAAAATGAATGAAAATAAGCAAGAATGAAAAGTAGAAAATAAAATGAGCCAAAAAATAGCAAAAATAAATCGAAGACAAACGAAAAGGAACGACAGTGATCTCGTATGGAGTAGCAGACTATTCGGAAAATATTGCTAGCATTATTAAACATATAATTAACATTTAAAAGTACTTTGAGATGTTATCAAACCTCGGTTCATCGTTTTCATTTATTCATTGATTTCCTGTTGAAGAAGCTTGGGTAATGCAGCAAATATGTTTTCCATATTCGAAGTTCATATGAAAATATGCTTTGCTGTTGTTTTCAAACAAATTATAACCATTTTTTTTCTCTAAGAAATTATCATCAACTATGCTTTGTAAATAGTTACACAAAAAAACAAACTGTATTAACATCATATAATTACTGACTATCCCAACATTTCGTCCAAGTTAACATTTCACAAAAATAATACCTGCAATAGAATTCACCAAAATATTGGTTAACAAGTTAATGTTAAATTTAATAACTGTTGTTTTGGGAAAAACTGAAATTCATTTTTGTTCAGTTCATTCTTTGGGGTTCATTTTCGTTCACTTTAGCTTCATTGTCCTCCGTTTTTGTTCATTTTTGTATTTATTTTTGGTGAGTAGACATGGTCCTTTATCTCTCTCTCTCTCTCTCTCTCTCTCTCTCTCTCTCTCTCTCTCTCTCTCTCTCTCTCTCTCTCTCTCTCTCTTCCAATTTGTTAAGATTATGTAATTTTGTGCTGTAAAAATCTAACTCGACTATTTTCTAAAAATCAATTTTGTAATACCGGTGTAGTACTTATACAAAAGATGATAGTAAATCAATGTCTGATTCATTACTAATAGCAAAGCAGAACAAGATAAAACAAGTGACATGTAACTATATAGAGGCTAAATATAACGGAAATACACTGGCAGTATCTGCGCTATAACTAGTGTGGGACCACTTAACGGCTGTTTCATGGTGTTTTTCTCTTCTTTTACAGGCTTTGAAATTGGTGCTGTAGGCTGAAGAATGTTGTATCAGTCAATCGGCAAGCTTGGTGGGTACACTTGTTTGAAGCATGAGTAGTAGTCGGAAATTTATGTATGAAGCAACGTCCTACAGATATTTGTATCTTAATTGCCTTGTTCGAGCTTTTAAGACGACAGGCTTAAAAAAAAAACAAGGTTTCATACTGGAAGGATGGAGTTTAATTTATCTCATGGGTAACATGCACCACATGCAACTTGAAATTTGCATATGGGATTTATGTGAGTATAACATATTTAACCTATTTACAACACGTCTAGATTTCGGATACCGTAATGGTATCTTTAAATGACCATCAAAGTAATCAAAATAAACATATACATCAGTATACACAACATATATATTCAGGAATTGAGGAACGAATGCCGATTGCGTGCATGCATGATTAGTCACAATAATTTTACACTGCTCTCAGCTGTTACGTATTAGATATGCTTGAGTGTGATACCAGATTGGTCGTCGGATGGAGCGACGGAAATGATAATGGTAGAGGAATCGTGGGCGCTGTAGCAACCGAGTTTTCTATATCAATACCTTTTGAGTCTTACATCATACAACGTACATGGTATCACATGGAAGAATATTATCCAAATGTTCAAATGAATAATCGAGGTTTTCATTCTTTTATTTTTTTTTCTTCTCAATGGCATAATTTCTTTCATGGTTCATATACAGAATGGGGCGAAAAATACGAGAAATATTCAATTTTTAACTTTTCATTTTATTCGCGAAATTAATCGATTTCGAAAATTTATTCCCCCTCTCTCTCTCTCTGTAATATAGATCTATTCGACTGGAGACGGCATATGCCGTTATTTTTACACAATATCGTACTTGGTAATATCCATCCGTTGAATATGAGTTAAACTTAGAGGATGGCCTAACCATGGGACACCAGAACTTGAAACCCCGGACAGATCAAACAAAAAAGCTGCCGTTTTAAAATAATGCTGTGCACACGGTGTACTCATTATAACAGCTAATATATTAATATTGATCAGATTGATTAAATCTGAGATCTTCTTAAAATAAGTAGATCTGATAGGCACCGATAAATGTCCATGTTCTATTGACTTATATTTCAGTAACCTATTAGATAAATCGTGCATTTCGTGTTGGGGAGCGTTGTCGTTAGAAACAATATGTTCCAAATGACGTTTGTGACTTTGATACATGTAAAAGCTGTAATCGGATTGATGAATCAAAAGGTCGATAGTACATGACTTCTTATATAAACCTAACAAGAGAAGGTTAATGAACCATCATTTACTGGGTCTGTACTCCAGTGGTATAATCTCAGTTAGTGAAAAAAAAAACGTTTCCTTTACATACGGATTTGAGAATGATGATTTCTTGAGCTGTTTGGAAACAGACATTCTCCTAACAGAGAGTTTGTCCGGATGTTTTATTATATGTAAAGATATTGTTACATTTTCATTAAAAGACTATTTTAATGACAATATTATCACATCAAAATACTCTCGTACTTCACACATTTAAAAAAAATATATAATATGTGATGCAACATTTAAATCTATCTTATAGAATGTGTCCGAATGCAACGTTACACTGAATAAACCTAACAAGAGAAGGTTAATGAACCATCATTTACTGGGTCTGTACCCCAGTGGTATAATCTCAGTTAGTGAAAAAAAAAACGTTTCCTTTACATACGGATTTGAGAATGATGATTTCTTGAGCTGTTTGGAAACAGACATTCTCCTAACAGAGAGTTTGTCCGGATGTTTTATTATATGTAAAGATATTGTTACATTTTCATTAAAAGACTATTTTAATGACAATATTATCACATCAAAATACTCTCGTACTTCACACATTTAAAAAAAATATATAATATGTGATTAACATTTTAACTAGTCACAAATACCTTTGTACAGATGTAACATAAAAATGTACAATGTTAATTACTTCTTAAAAAGGATGCTATTGCAGTTTTAGTACACACACTCTTAGGCAAAATAACTTACAAGTCATCTTATCCCAAAGAAATCAAAATATTGTTCTCCATCTCTCTGATGCACGTCAATAAGGTATGAAGGAGGCGGTAGCTCAGTGTTTGGCATGCTGGACTTCAACGCAGATGTACCGATTTCGAAACCTAGACCATGTCTGGTAGGCTGCCGCGTTTCGTGTTGTGACCTTAGAGGCAGAACACTTTATCCAAAGCTAAGAGGCACACCACTATAAAGAGAGCTCAGTTGGTCTCGTCTCTATACCAATTATTACCACTCTAAAGACAGCTCAGTTTTAAGATATGAAACTGTTTGCAGACTCATGTTTCTGCCTCATTTTGAAAGTGAAAACTTTAGAAGTATATTAGTAGACGTGACACCATAACATGAAAGAATTATTATGCTATTTATAAAATCTAAAGTTGTCCTTCCTAAAGAAAAAAATAAATAATGGAGTGATTTAAATTGCAAGAACAACAAACAAACAAAAAAAATCAAAAAAAAAAAATAAAATTATTCTTCGTCATTTTGGACAACGTGAACATAAAATGTGAGGAAGCAAGGTTCTACAACAAGTGTAAGAAAATATATTTATGTAGCTTGAAATTACCAAGAGTAATAATTCATCAGTACATTTACATAAGCAGATATAAAAGTTTACACATTTAAAAATGTCTTATATATTGTTTCTTTATTTTCATCTACCTTTTTCTTTTTTCTTTCGTGCCTTATAATTATTTTAAATGTCCATAATTTTAAACTGTTAAGTCAGGGTCTAAAACTATGTATAATAAATTTAATATTCAAGATTGCTTAAATTTAAGTTTTGATTAAAAGTTAAATTAGTTCTGTGAACTATAACTTTAGTTTTTCTATCATCAACCAACACCCTCACATATCGCAAGTAAACAGAGCCTCAAAAGTTCCTGAAAGATTTAATTTTATAGTGCTGCGCAAGGTTAGTTCTGTGTACTCGCACGGAATATTCATCAAAATAGGATGTGTCACATTCTCTTGACGTTTTTCTGTTATTTTATTGTCATTTCCTCAGAGATATAGTTAGATTATGGTAACGATAACGCTGATAGGTTCGTTGTACAGAATGTAGGAAGCAGGTTGCCATGACCTAAGTGTAGTTCAATGTAATGAACAAAAATCAGTTCAATGTAATGAAAAAAAATCAGAACAAAAATCAGTGGTAGGACACAATATCACAATATTCGGTCCTTTTGCCATTAAATAACTACATGAAAGACATGGTCAGTGGCACCAGAATGCATGGCTGCATGTGTTAGCATTTAACTACACGAAAGACGTGGGCAATGGCACCGGAATGCATGGCTGCATGTGTTAGCATTTAACTACACGAAAGACATGGTCAATGGCTCCAGAATGCACGGCTGCATGTGTTAGCATTTAACTGCATGTCAGCAAAATAATTGCCATATTGCACCGAGTAAGAGTAAAGCTTTTTCAAAGTAAATACACGCATAAAGAATTGCACAAACAATTAAAAATAAATAAATAAACGAAACAGAAAGATAAACCCATCCAAAAAGAATGTAAACGCGAAGCATTACAATCTACAAGATAAAAAGATGTTACAATGTTGTAAAATATGCAATGACACCAGAAAAGAACATGTATCTACGTAGTGGGTTTCTGAAGAAAAAAATGAATAAAAGTACTAGATATTCCAGTTATGAAACAGGCAAGTAATCCCCAAATAGCACATCATCTTTCTCACGTCTTTTGTCGTACTCTGGATACCAGCGTGGGAACACCAGACTTGCTGAATAAGCACTTGAATTAGGCAAAGAATCGTCCCGGAATGAGGATTGTTCATGTTCATCAAGCCATCTGTCATGGTATATGTATGGAAGAAGGTCATATGACCAGGTTATAGGAACATGCCTAAAATTGAGATCATTTGTTTCTGAGGGAGGAGCCATAACAGGAAGCCATGCCGCTACCCTTCGTCCATACATGGGTTCTGAACTACTTATCTGAAAAAGTTTTAAAAAAAAATAGATTATGTTTGAAACCTAGAATTTACTTATTAGTTACTTATAATAATATACAAATATATTAAGCTTCAAATCAATGTCCGCTTTTGTTTGTCTTGCCAAATTCATCATAGTCTAAAACGATATAAACACTGACGTTGTTTGAAAGTTAATTAATAAAAAAAAGCTAGGATAAATTTCACTTTGCACCATATCTTTTATATACACTGAGTACCGATTGTTACGTTAAAATGTTCTTTTTGGTATAGTGATGATTCAGCTTCAAGAATACCGAAAGAGGGAATTTTGTATAATAAAACGATTGTGATATAAAAATATTTTCTAGAATATAAACAAATTATGTATGGCCAGATATCATGTCAGACTAGGACTTCTGTCTCTTTATGCCTTCTGATACAAAATATTTACAGATATTCAAATCGATTCTCGTGCAACTACTAATAGATTTTAATACCGTCTTTCTGATTATAAATACCTAAGGCCATGTATGAAGAACTTTTACAGACAGAGTTATCTGAGTTGTAACATCTGACACATATATATGAAATCAGTAGTTTGGTTTCCTTCTAGCGCTTTTACATCATCGTTATGGACACTCTTCAGGTAGGTACACTATACTTTCAAAATACTTTTGTAACCAAACAATATGACATCACTGTTATGTACACTACGTCAACGTTGGTTCGTTGGTAGGGTGAGGTGAAAACAGTTATATATCTATATAAAACACACACACACACACACACACACACACACACACACACACACACTCTAGCAAATTCAGTATTTCCAAATATATTTTGTCCATGCAAGAAGGAAGAGGGGGGCAGCATTTATATTGTGAGGAATGATTGTGTGATTTGCTTGACTCCAAGGATACTGGGATGAATTGTATTACTTATTTAAATGTTTCTTTTGTAGTACACATATGAAACTATATACCCAAATATCAACGAAAACATTTTAATGTGTTGAAGCTGCATGACCCATTCCAAAGTATGACAAAAATATTGTCGAGAAAAAGTAGCATATTTATACAAATAATAGCTCATGAATTTCAGTCCTTTGCAAACGTATGGAAAACTGTTGATTCGTCATTCCTTATGTATTGTTTACTTACATTATGTCTTAAATACTGTTTACACATGTTTTCTCACTTCTTTATATGCATCATGTGTAAGTTACTTTATTTGCGTTGACAAAGCAAGATACACACATTTTGTCATTCATGGTTTCATATTCTTCATACCGCTTACAGCACTTGTGTTTAACTGTGTTGTACTAGATTTTAAGACCGTCGCCAAAATAGTCAAACAATAATTTCATTGAAAATACGGATTTTTTCTTCTTCAGTTTTGTCATCAGTGTACAAGAGTGATATTGTTACAGAACGCGTCTTAATAGACGCTGTATTCTTGAATAAAACTTACGTAATACGGATTAGTACTATCTTCGCTTGATGACTGTCGCTTGGAACAGCTTTTGCATCTTCTTTTCTTGACAAATAGCAAGCAACAGAGAATCACAAACACTATCAGAAAGAAGGTACCAGACGCAGCTCCTGTGACAAGCACGATTAACTGCTGCATGTTCGAGGTTCCTACGCCATTTTCATCTTTAACTGTGGAAACAGTGGCGGATTCTGTCATTAGTGATGGTGATGAAAATGTTGATGTGAGATTGTTTGTTACCACTGTTGTCGTTTCTATCAATGAATTAGCTTTTGTTATATTTGCTGTCGTTGAAGAATCCGTAGTATAGGCCTTAGGCGTAATTGAAGTAAATGTGGTTGATGATATTGGTGGTGTTGATGTTGTTGTTGTTTGAGTCGATGTTAAAATTGTCGAGAGATTGCTGATAGTTGTGGAGGTTAGGATGGTTGTCTTTGGCGATGTTGTTGAAGCTGGTGACGCTGTACTTGATGTACTTATTAATGTAGTGGTTGGATTAACCCTATAAGTTACAGAAGATTGTGTTTCTGGACTTCTTGAGACTGTGGAAGTTGTGGAAGATGTCATTGTTTCAGTTTGAGGCGTACTTGAGACTGTGGGAGTTGTTGAAGATGTCAATGTTTCAGTTTGAGGCGTACTTGAGACTGTGGGAGTTGTTGAAGATGTCAATGTTTCAGTTTGAGGCGTACTTGCTAATGTTGTAGTTTGATTTGTCGTCGTAAACCAACTACTTGTTGTTGTCGTCGTGAGAGCTGTTGTTGTTGTTGCTGTTGTTGTAGATATATTAGTTGTTGAGATGATTGCTGGAGATCCTGAAGTCGTCAGTGATGTAAATGAAGAGTTTAAAGATGTATTTGTGGGATAAGTCGCTGCAGATGTTGTTACTGGAGCCTTTGAAGTTGGTGAAATTATTACTAACGTTGTTGAAGTTATTGGTGTAGTACTTCGGGTTGTGCTTGTTGAGCTGGATGTTTGACCTGGTATTTTAGTAAATTCTGCTGTGGTCGGCATTGCTGTTGAAGAAGTCGTAAGATTTGTCGGTGACGTGGAAGAAATACTTGTTGTTGTCATCGTAAGTATTGGTGGTGGTGTTGCTGTTGTTGTTGATGTAGATATAATAGTTGTTGAGCTGGTTGTTGGAGATGCTGCAGTGGTCAAGAATGTAGTTGATGTGATTGTAGATGTAGTTGTGGGATATGTTGCTGTAGATATTGTTGATGGAACTTTTAAAGTTGTTGAGGTTACTGGTGTAGTAGTTCGAGTTGTGCTTGATGCGTTGGTTGTTTGATCTGATATTTTAATACTTTCTGTTGTAGTCGGCATTGTTGTTGAAGAAGTCGTAAGATTTGTCGGTGACGTGGAAGAAATACTTGTTGTCGTCATAAGTATTGATGGTGGTGTTGCTGTTGTTGTTGGTGTAGATGGAATGGTTGTTGAGCTGGTTGTTGTAGATGCTGCAGTGGTCAAGAATGTAGTTGATGTGATTGTAGATGTAGTAGTGGGATATGTTGCTGTAGATATTGTTGATGGAACTTTTAAAGTTGTTGAAGTTACTGGTGTAGTAGTTCGAGTTGTGCTTGATGTGTTGGCTGTTTGATCTGATATTTTAATACTTTCTGTTGTAGTCGGCATTGTTGTTGAAGAAGTCGTAAGATTTGTCGATGACGTGGAAGAAATACTTGTTGTCGTCATAAGTATTGATGGTGGTGTTGCTGTTGTTGTTGGTGTAGATGGAATAGTTGTTGAGCTGGTTGTTGGAGATGCTGCAGTGGTCAAGAATGTAGTTGATGTGATTGTAGATGTAGTTGTGGGATATGTTGCTGTAGATATTGTTGATGGAACTTTAAAAGTTGTTGAAGTTTCTGGTGTAGTAGTTCGAGTTGTGCTTGATGTGTTGGCTGTTTGATCTGATATTTTAATAATTTCTGTTGTAGTCGGCATTGCTGTTGAAGAAGTCGTAAGATTTGTCGATGACGAGGAAGAACTACTTGTTGTTGTCGTAAGTATTGGTGGTGGTGTTGCTGATGTTGTTGAAGTAGATTGAATAGTTGTTGAGCTGGTTGTTGGAGATGCTGCAGTGGTCAAGAATGTAGGTGATGTGATTGTAGATGTAGTAGTGGGATATGTTGCTGTAGATATTGTTGATGGAACTTTAAAAGTTGTTGAAGTTTCTGGTGTAGTAGTTCGAGTTGTGCTTGATGTGTTGGTTGTTTGATCTGATATTTTAATAATTTCTGTTGTAGTCTGCATTGCTGTTGAAGAAGTCGTAAGATTTGTCGGTGACGTGGAAGAAATACTTGTTGATGTCGTCGTAAGTATTGGTGATGGTGTTGCTGTTGTTGTTGGTGTAGACGGAATGGTTGTTGAGCTGGTTGTTGGAAATGCTGCAGTGGTCAAGAAGGTATTTGATGTGATTGTATATGTAGTAGTGGGATATGTTGCTGTAGATGTTGTTGATGGAACTTTAAAAGTTGTTGAAGTTACTGGTGTAGTAGTTCGAGTTGTGCTTGATGTGTTGGCTGTTTGATCTGATATTTTAATAATGTTTGTTGTAGTCGGCATTGCTGTTGAAGAAGTCGTAAGATTTGTCGATGACGAGGAAGAACTACTTGTTGTTGTCGTAAGTATTGGTGGTGCTGTTGCTGTTGTTGTTGAAGTAGATTGAATAGTTGTTGAGCTGGTTGTTGGAGATGCTGCAGTGATCAAGAATGTAGTTGATGTGATTGTAGATGTTGTTGATGGAACTTTTAAAGTTGTTGAAGTTTCTTGCGTAGTAGTTCGAGTTGTGCTTGATGTGTTGGTTGTTTGATCTGATATTTTAATACTTTTTGTTGTGGTCGGCATTGTTGTTGAAGAAGTCGTAAGATTTGTCGATGACGTGGAAGAAATACTTGATGTTGTCGTCGTAAGTATTGGTGGTGGTATTGCTGTTGTTGTTGAAGTAGATGGAATAGTTGTTGAGCTGGTTGTTGGAGATGCTGCAGTGGTCAAGAATGTAATTGATGTGATTGTAGATATTGTTGATGGAACTTTTAAAGTTGTTGAAGTTTCTGGTGTAGTAGTTCGAGTTGTGCTTGATGTGTTGGCTGTTTGATCTGATATTTTAATAATTTCTGTTGTAGTCGGCATTGTTGTTGAAGAAGTCGTAAGATTTGTCGATGACGTGGAAGAAATACTTGATGTTGTCGTCGTAAGTATTGGTGGTGGTATTGCTGTTATTGTTGAAGTAGATGGAATAGTTGTTGAGCTGGTTGTTGGAGATGCTGCAGTGGTCAAGAATGTTGTTGATGTGATTGTAGATATTGTTGATGGAACTTTTAAAGTTGTTGAAGTTTTTGGTGTAGTAGTTCGAGTTGTGCTTGATGTGTTGGTTGTTTGATCTGATATTTTAATACTTTCTGTTGTGGTCGGCATTGTTGTTGAAGAAGTCGTAAGATTTGTCGATGACGTGGAAGAAATACTTGATGTTGTCGTCGTAAGTATTGGTGGTGGTATTGCTGTTATTGTTGAAGTAGATGGAATAGTTGTTGAGCTGGTTGTTGGAGATGCTGCAGTGGTCAAGAATGTAGTTGATGTGATTGTAGATGTAGTTGTGGGATATGTTGCTGCAGATGTTGTTGATGAAACTTTTAAAGTTGTTGAAATCATTGGTGTAGTAGTTTGATTTGTTCTTGTTGTGTTGGTTGTTTGCTCTGACATTTTAGTTGATTCTGAAGAAGTTGCAGGATTTGTCGATGACGCTGAAGAGCTACTTGTTGTGTTTGTCGCAAGTGGTGGTGGTGGTGTCAATGTTGTAGATGGAATAGCTGTTGAGCTGGCTGTCTGCGATACTGGAGTCGTTAAGAATGCAGTTGATGTGATTGTAGATGTAGTTGTGGGATATATCGCTGTAGATGTTGTTGTTGTTGTTGTTTTTGAAGTTGCTGAAGATTTTACCAAAGTTGTTGAAGTTATTGGTATAGTACTTAGGGTTGTGCTTGTAGAGTTGGTTGTTTGATCAGATATTTTAGCAAATTCTGTTGTGGTTGGCATTGCTGCTGAGTTTGTGGACATTGTTGAGGTTGTTGATTGAGTGGATGTACTTGTCGATATCAGGGGCTTTCTAGTTGTTGTTGTCGTGGTGGTGGTGGTGGTTGTTGCTGTTGTGGTTGTTGCAGTTGTTGTCTCTGCTGGTGTCAATATTGTTGGGGGCACGTAACAAGTTTCACAACAGTTGGCCGAATTGTTGCCACAGCTAGCAATAGTACATCCCGCAACTTTGTCGCCGTACTCACATCCTATAAAAAAACGGTCAAGTAATAGACAACATTGTTATATATGTATTTAATGGGCCTGACAATATTTTATGTTTTACTAACAAGTCTGAGTTTGTAGAATTTGACACATATTCCCTTTATCTTAGTGTGTTCATGTAAACCATATCAATATACAACCATTCAGGAATTTTATAAGTTGATGTCCGATGCCTTTATAGTGAATTGGGACCGGATACAATCTTTTAAAATGTGAAGAAACTTAAATGCTCATTCATGTGACCGATAATTCTCATTTCTCCATTGTATTATCTAGATGTTCCAGTTTATTGTATAATATCCAATCAAATACCAATATTCTTCGTGTATAAGGTGAACAAAATAGAAAACAGCGTAGACCCTGATCGGCCTTTGCATAATGCGCCTACAGATTAATATCTATGCTGTCCTGTCTTCAGATGATATAAAGGGAACACTGTAGAACGCGATCTACATTCGCAATTATTTTACGGCAGATCTGGGTCTGTGCTATTTCAAGATGGGTGCGCATCATACACGGGTACAGATGGTAAGGATATACGCCAATATGCAGAAAATTAATTTAAATTCGTTCTACGCCACAGATTCAAAGGTAATTTAATTGAAATCCCAATCAGAGCTTAAATTTACCATACCCTATTAGTAAGGAACACCACATATATTAACAAAAAAGATCATCAGCATAAAAATGTTAATACTGCTTTGTATTGTACACCAGACTTCTATTCAGGTAGCGGCTTCATTTGCTTATAACGCTACAGACAACAAACTTTTGTCGAAAACTCTTGCACTAAAACTTTCTTAATTTTTTTGTGTTGTAAGGAGCTTTTCCAGAAAAAATCGACTTTTGAAAATTTCGCACATTCTTTAGCAAACCTAATTTTGTAATTGTTCATCTATCGAGCTTCGTGCTTTGTTCAGGTGAAACTAAAAATGTTCATCTATCGATTTTCATGTTTAGTCCAGGTGAAACTAAAAATGTTAATCAATCTATTTTCATGTTTTGTCCAGGTGAAACTAAAAATGTTGATCAGTCGATTTTCATGTTTTGTCCAGGTGAAACTAAAAATGATCTAAACTACAAATCTAAACGACGTTGGTCCCGATGTTAAACAAATGTGAACGCAGAGGTGTTATTTGACAGCGCCATCTAGGGAGCAGCTTGTGTGTGTTTACATAAGGTCTCTAATGGTGAAGTACGAATACATAGATCGATGCTGAATGCTTATCGTTATATATATATATATATATATATATATATATATATATATACACACACACACACACATATATATATATATATATATATATATATATATATATATATATATATATAAGTGCAAAGCTAGTTAATTATCGCAGATATCCAAAATTTGAAATAATACTTCTATTCTAAAAAAAATTTAATTCAACGTTTTCTTTTGTGTTTATTATTTTTCTTGATTGTCTCTGTGTTGTAATTGCTTTTGATAAAGACCCAATGAAAGTTGATTACACATAGGCTGTTTAAAAAACAAAACCCAACCCAAAACTAGTTTTGCACTGGTCGTTGTCAGTTTTTTAGAATTATCATAATTAATCACTGACACACGAGATCACCTGATGGATTCATTGCACTTGAAAGGACTGTTATTCGCCATATGATTTGTATTCTTTATATATATATATATATATATATATATATATATATATATATATATATATGTGCAGTGATTACAAAATTGAGTAATAATTTGCACAAAATGCTTTTTCAATTAGCTACACATGCGTTCTACTCTTTTCTGCTACTGTATTTGTGATTTGTGTATCTCACCTGTTATATTAGATTTGCGAGGGAAACAGAAAACACAGCAAGAACTTGCATATGTGTAGCACTGCCTTCGTAAGGTCACCGAAGAGCTGCACCACGTTACCCTATTTCCATATTCACAGCCTGTAAAGAGAGACAGGAATTTCTAATTCCATTTCCATCTCCAGGATAATCAGCAATATTTAAACACATATATTACAGCAATTCTCCAATTGTAGTGTGTGGCACGAACTGCAGACACGCTGCACTAGGGTATTAATACATACTTAAATCCAGAAATCTGCAACATAACATTGAGTTCCCACAATTGTTCACGTTCTCAGTTCGGTCCACGACACCACCCACAGCCTAATGGCTCAATTTCTAAAATTTCAAAGCAATACAGCTATAAACAAATCTTAGACAGCTTAAGAATTAATAATGGTGCGCCTGCAGCGAAACAAGGATGCACGAATGCACAGCAGGACGAAAGAATAAGTTCACATAGTTCTCCGTTTTTCTTTGAAAGATGTTGGAACAAAAGAAATTTGTCATAACTTAAACGAAACCACATATTATTACAGCACTTTGGATGTTTCTATTTCGTGCTTCGTTGGTATGGTTTGTGGCGAATTTAAATAGAATGGCCGGTTGAAAATTCATCTTCCTGAGTGCTTTTTTAGCCCTCATCTTTTAACACGCTCATATCTTGTTTCGAGGAATAACTCTATTCCAAGTCTCAAAAGACTTTCCTATCTGAAAAACAAAATTATAATGACTGCGATGTGCAAAAAATGCTCGGACGATGATACTGTTGATGACTACTACTGACCACCGGTAATAATAATAGTAGTACAAATTTGGGATACTCGCCCGATTTCCAATTTGCGGTCACGAATAAGTTAATCTCACAAAAAAAAAGACAGAAAACATCATTCTACAATGGGATTGAGCAGTAGCGAAGCTTATAGCCACTCTTTCTCCGTTATCTGTGACCCTCGCCCTCTTGGTTTTAATACCCCTCCAACCTCCAATCCCCCCCCCCCCAATAAAACAAAAAACAAAAACATTACAAAACCCTGTCCACCCCACCCCACCCCCACCCCCAAGAGATATAAGCCCTTAAACCGTTGTACACGTTTATAATTACATGTTTATTCCAGTCCTACTTTTCTTAAAGAAGTGTGTACAGTTAATTTTCTTTATAAAAACAAAACAAAACAAAAAATCTGGTATGAGCCTCATACTGGGTTAAAAGTTCGGGATTCAAATACTTTGTGGGTGAAACTGAGGTGAACCGTCAAGATGGATAACTAAAGCTATCAACAAAATAAATACGAGATTTCGAATCAGGAAATCATTTACCAAACGAACAAAAATATGAGCACAGAGGTTTTAAACTCTATCTTAAACACGTGTATTTCTAATTGAAATAAAGTTTGAACTCATTTGCTGGATATTTTATTAATGTTAGCACCTACTACAGGAGTTGCATAGGGGCCACTATGGGGATGTTTAGGAAATACATGCTAAAAAGGGTCGATGTTTTATGGGAATGTAGGAGAATTAAACGGCATGAAGCATTATGGGGAGTATCTGTTGTACGTGTGTGGGGGGTGGGGGGAATTTAAGATTGAGTTTGATGCGGTTTAGGGAGGCATGGAAATTAATATTACTAGGGCATTATGGGGATGTATGTGAATTCAACATCATGGCCATCTATGGGAAATACAATATGGCAAATTTGGGACGGTATGGCCATTAATGAGAATTTAACGCATGTCACTATGATCCTCTATGGTAATTTAACATGGGGATAAGACGCTATGGCCATCTATCGGAATTTCGCATGAGGATGGGTCACTGTGTCCATCAATGTGAATTTAATATTAGCGGTTTATAGCCACCAGTATGAAGTTAATATTAACGGTTAATATACCCCCATGGGAATTTAACATTATATATGACACTATGGCGCTTATGGGATTTTAACATAGGTCGACACACTGAGGCTTTTTGAACCTTGAACATTACGTATGGCACTACTGGCGTATGGGAATTTAACATGACTGGATACTCAAGGGGTTTATGAAACTTAAACAGAGGGGGTCAGACACACCTAAGGACTGACAAGGACTCACCCTTACTGATCAGTACCTATTGTGACTGATAAATACCTATTGTGGCTTACAAAAACCACTTCTGACTCGACTTACACATATTGTGACTGACATTTATTCGTTCTGACCATCCCATATTCTGACTGAGCAAACCTATTTTTACTGACAAACACTTATTCTGACTGACAAATACCTATCGTGACTGACCAACACCTATTCTAACTAACCTAACACATATTGTGACTGATCCACACCTACTTTGACTGACCAACCCCTATTATGACTGACCAATACCTATTCTGACTGTCCAACACTTATTGTGACCGACCAATATTTATTGATACTAACCAGTACATTTTGTGACTGACCAACACCTATTTTGATTGACCAACACCTATTCTCATAATGTACAGGCAAATAAAGACGCAGTTTGCCAAATGCCACCTCTTACATAATCTATAGATAGAATTTCGATTCTATTGTTACAGAGCAACAGGAAGGTTGACCTTATTTCAAGAATCGAATTGCAATATTGTACAAACTAGGAAGGTTGACCTTTTTCTATTAACGCAATTATAACATCATATATAAACTTTGTCCAAAACAAATTTCGTGCTACATAAGACACATCAGTAAACATTTACAGTGCGGTTAGGTAAGTTCGTTGTTAAATGTACACTACAGTATGTTGCATTTGTAAACAGGTAAATGTTATTCAGATCGATATATTCTTCGGCTTGCCCTTTGATTTCAAACTCGCTGGGAGCTGACGTCGTAAAGGACAACACCAGATGGAATTCTACTCACTGTGATTCTTGCATCGTCATCATTGTAGGTGACGTGGCAAACAGAGCGAGGCATGTCTTGGAACATTTGCAAGAATGTCAGTGCATCATCCTTGCTTTTGAATCATATAGTAGTCAAAATTCTTGTCGTATCCGTGTTGTCTTAGTCTTTTTTTATGCGTCTTTGCCTGTCCTTGCTGCTACCTGGATGATGAAGCGACTCCTTCGATGGGTGTGTAATGTGAATTTTTCGGTGTTTCTCGGGGCCCAAAGAGCTCTTTTCCTGTCTGTATCAGCACATTTTCCCAGACATTCAGAAACGCTTGTAGGGAATTCTGGCGATCGACCAGCACGTTTTGGATTAATTGTTGTCCTTGAGACAGGGCGTGACTTTTCAAAGCATGCAGTCATTGATTAACGAAAGGTTTCAAGACTGGTGCGACAGTACGAAAAAGCTATTTCAAGATACCTCCCGAGCTATGTCCTTGTTGTCGAGCTACTCCTCGGTACACGGCATAAACGACTTTAAGGTCACTCGAGGAGAATCGTTTGCGAAAGTGCAGTTTCACGGTGACTTTTCCTGTGACGAATATAATATCTTGTCCGAGATCTCCTTTGATACCAATATTCACATTAACACAATACGATTTACGGACAGAAAGATAATGTGGATGAACAAATTATCGGTGCATGCGATAGGTTTTTCCGTCTTCTTTGTTAGCAATTATCGCAGAATCCACTTTAAATGGAATCACTCTCAACGACCGAATAGCTGTGTTTTCTACCACGTTGTACTTGTTGACATCCGAGTACACAACCATCAAGCTGAGTCCTTCGTTCAATTCTCGTTCAATTCGACGGGGTATTGAAAATACCTGAAGAATATCTTGTTGTTGATGATGTCTTTTGTCGGAGTGAGGACTGTGTTTCCACCCAGAAAACCAAACAGGTGGCAGAAAATTGTATGGACAGCGTTTTGCCGTCGAGGAAATCCGTACGAAGACGACGATAGGGTGCGTAGTAGTTGATATTAAAACGTTTGTTAACTCTGGTGAGCGCGTCTTTAAAATGATGATTGAACAGAGTGAAAATTGTATCGACGAGATGTCGATCATTAAATAATATCTTTTCTGTCCAAGTGTTCTTATACTTGTTCGTTTAGTATTTATGCGACGAAATGCACTTGATCCGTGGCGATATTAAAGACTTGAATGGAATGGAAAATGTATATTTCCCAATGGGCTTCGTGGTTTAGTTGTATGGACTGAGGTAATTTCGTCGTGAAACATCACAATTATTTGTGGGAAACACATCCATAGACCTGTCGCTGGTTAAAGTAAAATAAAATGGATTATTAATAGTTCGTAAAACGTTCCTTTTAAAACTTCTCCGTTGATATCCTCAAATGTATAGACAGGTGGGTAACGTCGCATGAAATAATTCTGTCCCCCACTTGGATAAATATCCTTTGTCAAAAGTGCGTTTTGTTTTACCGATGCAAACCCAATCTCCCGTTTTCAACACTAGAGTAGGAGGATGACGATGACTGGTGTTGCTGTGTTTGGTCTAATGGGTGGTTCTTCTTGGATTTCTCGGGGGTCCCAAACAATCGATCAACCACTTCCACTTCCTTTTGGGTTGTGACGTGTTCTGGTGCACGTCCAGTGCCGAGATAGTACGATTGTTTGTGGGCTTACACAGGACGTGGTAGCACGTCGATGTATTTTGGCGTGTAACTGATGTCTAAAATATTTCCATATACGTTCTTTTAATGTTCTTTGAAAACGTTTGATGACTTTCTATTTGGTTTTGGAATGTTTGGTCTTGAAAATATGAAAGTATCGTTTCTTCAATTCCTCTTGATACTGTTGATTGAAAAATTCAGTGTCTTTGTCCATTTGTCATCACAGAGAATGTCGATCAAAGTGATCGACACCATTTCCACGGCTTGCACTAAATCGGAAGCCGGTTTAGATGTCAAAGGTATAAGTCGAGCACGTTTTAAAAACTCAGAGATCACACAAAACAAATAATTGTAACCTCGATTGTACGAAGACAAGTGAGAAAGATCAGCCAAATATGCTTGCCATTGATGATCGATCCCTACTACCCTCGTCTTTCTCTTTCATGCTAGTGTCATTTCTTTTGTCGTCGTCTCCGTGGCTGCTGTTTTTTTTAAAATTCTGATCATCAAATTCTCGAATACATTTAGAGTGGGTTTGGTGCCATTGTCTAAGGGTTTTTGGTGGAGCGTTTAAAGACCTTGCCATAATTGTCCGTACCATTGCAATTTTTCCGTTTCTGACAAGTCTGAACAATCCATCACAGATTGTAAAACTTGCTGTAAGTGAGCCGTCTCAGTGACATTAGAATTTGGTGGCAAATGTGATATCCACTGTTCGTACCTGCAGTGGAGGTCCATCCACCATTTGTAAGGGACTAACGTTAATTTTCGTCCTTACATAGAAGGGAATGGTACCGTATTGATGGCCTTGGAGAATGTACTGTCCTTTTTATTTGAAATTAGAGTTCCTGAATCCTCAAAGACTACCTGTTACTGCTCCTAACATGGGAGCAGCGACTTTATCTAGCAACGGAGCTATCATCAATTGAAGAAATCCTCATCATTGTCGAACACTTTACCTTAGACCACTGGAATCTTCTTTTTCACCATGTGTCGAAGAATGTGACGAAGTCGTCCTAATCACAGTTTATGTGTCTTCGTCAAGGGAATATTTTCTTTTAACACGTTGAAACAACATTCACATACGATACAGAGTCGTAGCAACTACCCAAGCAACCCAGGCAACTGCGGGGGTGGGAGTGGGTAAGGGGGGAGTCCAGGCCCAGTGGGGGCCCAAAATTCCCATCAAAAAGCTTTTTTTATTGGGAGGGGGCCTCAGAATTAAAATTTGCTGAGGGGGGGGGGGGGAGTCAAGAATGTCTTGTTACACCACTGATACAGTACCTGTGATTTTGTAGGCGCTATTTGAATGCTCTGTTTTCGCGTCGGTGCATTCGCTTTGGTTAACACCGACAATACAACCCAATTTTTGCGTAATAGAGAGGGAATTTAATTTGTTTCTATTTTAGGAGTCTTTTGACTACGAGGATTAGGAAGATGACGACGATGCCAAGGGATATGTGGGGATGACATCTTGTCAAGGTAGCTGGGGCAACCTATGTGAAAACATCTTCTTTTAGACATGGAATCGTGTTCACTTGTTGTCGGGACGTCGTACGAGCGTTACCTTAGACACTTGCCGTCGAGAAAAAGAAGGAGTTTTCAACGGACTAAATGGTGTAATTTCTTGTTTTGACAGATCAATTAAAGTTTGTAACACGCCGGTTCTGTCTTGCACTTTTTCTTATGCTGACCATAGTGACATCCGTAATTTTAAATTTCCATATCATTCCAAATCTTCTACAATGTTTCCCATAGACAGCTATAGTGCCCCAGTAATGGTACTTCCCACGCATCCCCATACCGCCCCAAACCCAGTGTTTAATTTCCAAACACCCCCATAGTACCCCATAACGTTAAATTCCAATACATTCCAAAAAACATGGGCCCTCTTTTTAACACGGGGTTGCAAAATATCGCCATGACGGCCCCCATACTTCCTACAGGTAATCAACAACAAAACTTTGGAAATATACAAACATTGGGACTTATTTATTTCAAGTGTCATAACTTGTTTTGTGAATACAGTTTCTTTAAAGGTTGCTCAATCAGAGGTAATTGTACCCAAAAGTAATAAAGAATTCCCTTGTTTATCCATGTTTGTGATTACTATTGGTTACTATGCAGACAGACCGGAAACAGGACTCTTGTTGAACATTGCTCGGTCTTTTCCGTAACAATCAGAACAATGACGGAAAAGTGATTTGGTGTTTAGGATGATACAGGAATACCGATATCCATGTATCAACAAAATATTTATATAAGTAAGAATGTATTTTTTTAAATTTCACTTAGAAACTCTTATTTTAGGGATCGTATTGCAAAACGTAGAACTCAGTTTTAGGGGTTATATAATACAGTGTTTGCCCTTGTTTTTAGGTTATATGGCGAATTGTACACCCGAGGCATATGTCTTGTTTGCCAAAGGCTCCGCCCGAGGGTAACATTACGTACGCCGTAAGTGACAATTCGTCATTTAACTTCAACACAAGGGCAATAATTGCTTATTTATACTGAAGAAATATGCAGTTACCTAGGTAGCAATATGACATAATCTGACGTTATTCTGAGTGGTGAATCACCTTCTGGAACTTATAATGTGACGTTACGGGCACGTGAGCGTAATATGTAGTGACCTTGAAGATAATAGAATTACATCAACAACAATCCGAACACGCTCGGTTCTTTCCGGCAATGATCGGAAAAACACATCGGAAATACTGCAGTAGCCGCCATTGCATATGCGCGTATCTTGTTTACCAAATAACGTCAAGTGCACTTCACACACGATTACCAGAGACTCGACTGAGATGACGTATTCTTGACAGAAACATTTTTCCAAATTCCTTTTTTCCTAAGCGTAAACTCACCTATAGACTTTTTTTTAGTGAACTTGTGCAATTAATTCAATACAAGTATAATAATGCAGTTTGACATATTTAATTTTGCCTTGCGCACTTTAGCGTGTGACTGAGTACTCCGCCATTTTCTGGCTATTTTCTTCTTTTATTCCGTATCACTTCATTAAAGTATTTGCGATATGGAATTTTGTTTAAAAATCACGAGGTGTTCAGATTGATAAAAGCATGTGATGACACGATTTTTTTTCGGAAATATCTGGTGTTAAATGTCACGTGCATGAAATAACCCCCCCCCCCCATCCTTCCAGATAACCAACGGGATTCTAAAATCCAGATATTATCATGCAATGTTTTCAAACTCCAAAATGTTGGTGAAGAGTTAGAGAGACCGCCTTAACTATTTCCGTCCTACACTAATATTAACAAAGCAGAAACAAACATGTATTATTCCTTGTCTCTGATAAACGTCCCTGTGCCTTACCCATCCCACTCCTTCTCCCTTCCCCCCCCCCCATCTCTTCAAACTCTTTAATATTGGATCGTAAAGGTCAGAAACCATTAATCTCTTCTCGTTTCACTTAATTTTTCTTATTTTGGCTGTTTTTTTGTTTTTTTTTAAATATCCAAACATGGTTAGGGACTTTATGAGCATGATAATATTTTAAATAGTTTACAATAAAGCAAATCTCAAACCCTAAATATCTCGGAGCTGGACACTCTGCTGTAAATGTCAATGAATAATTTGACCGTAGCTCTAAATTCCCCACTATTAGTGAAATAGACAGTGACTTTTCGAGCTAAAGCAACCTCATCTAGGGACCTTGTATGATCGGAAAAGAGGTTTGTACTTTGTTGACAACTTTGTGTGCTTTGCCTCGCACGAGATTGGTATAATTATATCTGTTTCTGATTATACTGGTGATGATGTTTAAGATTATCGACATTATTTATAACTACAGACATACCAGTTGTACCTATAACCTACCAGTTACTCCTGTGCTGACTGAGAGGCAGGAACTACAACATTGCAGATTAAGACTGACGCTGTAACACCTGAGGTTCTCACTGGACTTGTTGGCAATGTCGGCACACGTCAAATTGTTCGTGATCATTCCAGGCTGGTCGCCATATATACAATCTGTAGTGAGATAAACATGTAATCATTGCTATGCCATCTGAACTAATATTATGTTGAATTTTTACGTGGAAAAGATCGAGGGAAAAATTTCGCACTCATTAATTTTACATTTAATTTCTTCTTTCTATCTATATCTCTTTTCTTCAACCAATCCTTCATTCTTCTCTATTTTCTCTTTCTTGCCTCTCATTGTTATTTCTTTCTCTCTTTCCCTGATTCATCAATTGATACAAACATTCTTTCTTTATATTAGTAACTACTATATCTGTGTATGTATGTATGTATGTATGTATGTATGTATGTATGTATGTATGTATGTATGTATGTATGTATGTATGTATGTATGTATGTATGGTCATACCTGCTGGAACATCGGAAGAGGGCACACATTGTCCTTTGTCGCACCACTGTAACAAGACAAAAACAGCCTATAGTGCTTCGTTATGAATGTCTATAGCTTTTAAAGTTTTTGCGTAAACTTCGGGGTCAAGTTGTCTGGCAGATTCGAAAACTGATCAATCTGTGTTATTCATATCAGCCATTTTAAAAGAAATGTCCTGGATGTTGATACAAAGGTTTTCCAGAAGGATGACAAGGAAATGAAAATTCTAGCTGTAACGGTATCGCTGTACGAGAGACACAGCATCAACAGAATGGAGTCAGGATAAACTGGGACAGACAACGAAGTATTAAAGAGTTCAGGAAAGTAAAACAAAAGACCATGAAGTAGATGCCCTCTCTTTTAAACGACTTTATATAATCTCTAACATAAACTAGAGTAGCTTGAACTTTTCATGTAACATCGTTTCACATTTAACCTATATGAACTTACTAGCATACTGTCTTACACTGTATTATTATACTTTATCATACCATATCAGATTTATATGTCAGACAGTATGAAAGTTTGCATATTTATATCCTGAATGCTGCATGTAAAGAGTGAAAATCGTCAAAATTGTAATATACTAAAAGTGATACGAAGCTCCCCAGCACAAAGAGTGAGAACCTCATAATCGTCTAATTGTCAAAACAGTAGTCCTCCACCCTCTCATATGCCCCCTTTCGAGACAAGCCGTTCCCGCCCCCCTCCCCCCTCCCCCCCCCCAATGTCTTACCATGTCTCTGCATGATACCTCTTCTGAGGCCACCTTACCTTTTGGCTGGCACACGGAGTTCTCTCCCCTGGAATCATACCTGCACATCCCGTGGACGCACTTTTGCAATACAGCGCTGTACATACTGACGAGAAGTTCCTGTTGGCGTACGCACTCTGGGAAAAAAAAAGATGGATATCAGTTATAAGATATTATTACATTTACTATCGAACACAACTAGACAACACTTATGTAACTGCTGTATTTTACAGATTAACTTTGTCACATACACACACACACACACTCTTACTCTTTATGGTGCAGCAGAAAGTTATGACAGTTATGTCAAAATATATGACTCCAGAAAAATTTGAATCTTCAATTTTAATTTTGACTCTTGACTATTATATGTTGATGATAATGAAAGGATCTCGTTGTTGTTGTCGTTGTTATTGATGATGATGATGATGATGATGATGATGATGATGATGATGATCAGGAGGAGGAGGAGGAGACATTACAGGTTTTTGTGTAATCGAGTATACATATTGCTTCATAAATTTAGACCTGACTCTCTGACCGCACGCGCCCGGCTTAAGTTATTCAAACCAAAGTGTTGTAACATGCATTTTGCACACTCTGTAGCCAAAACTACATTGTTGCAATATGATTTTGCACACTCTGTAGTCGAAACCACATTGTTGTAACATGCATTTTGCACACTCTGTAGTTAAAACCACATTGTTGCAACATGCATTTTGCACACTCTGTAGTCGAAACCACATTGTTGTAACACGCATTTTGCACACTCTGTAGTCGAAACTACATTGTTGCAACATGCATTTTTTACACTCTGTAGTCAAAACTACATTGTTGTAACATGCATTTCGCACGCTCTGTAGTCAAAACCACATTGTTGCAACATGCATTTTGCACACTCTGTAGTCAAAACTCCATTGTTATAACATGCATTTTGCACACTCTGTAGTCAAAACTACATTGTTATAACATGCATTTTGTACACTCTGTAGTCAAAACCACATTTTTGTAACATGCATTTTGTACACTCTGTAGTCAAAACTACATTGTTATAACATGCATTTTGCACACTCTGTAGTCAAAACTACATTGTTATAACATGCATTTTGTACACCCTGTAGTCAAAACCACATTGTTGTAACATGCATTTTGCACGCTCTGTAGTCAAAACCACATTGTTGCAACATGGAATTTGCACACTCTGTAGTCAAAACTACATTGTTATAAAATGCATTTTGCACACTCTGTAGTCAAAACTACATTGTTATAACATGCATTTTGCACACTCTGTAGTCACAACTACATTGTTATAACATGCATTTTGCACACTCTGTAGTCAAAACTACATTGTTATAACATGCATTTTGCACATTCTGTAGTCAAAACTACATTGTTATAACATGCATTTTGCACACTCTGTTGTCAAAATTACATCGTGAGTTGGCATCGGGTCGCTGTTTATGAATGCAGCATGCCTAGATAGCTGTCGCTATCACTGGATGGATTTATTCTATCTTAATATAGGCAAACGCTATGTACACTGTCTAATGAAAATAAAAATACACATTTCAAAAATCTCTAGCTTCAATTGCTAATAAGGAACCCCGTCTCCCTACGTACCAAAGTTTTACTTTTTGATGCGGCTTGCTGTCTTCTTTCAATCCGAACCAAGTCATATTTTACGTAAACTAACCAATATTACACATCGACTTTCCAGATTTTCCACGATCTAAACGGTCATGCACAATCCCTACTGTTCGAAAATAATCAATATTCGTTCCCGGCCAAGGTCGAATTGGCTTGAGATGATGCTACGGAAAGAAGATTCCCTATTCAAAATGAAGACGGAAATACTAAGAACTCAGACCTCGTGGTTGTTACAATACCTACCCTGCACATGTATGATCCCTGACCAAACCAATACTAGACCCTACCCTGCACATGTATGATCCCTAACCAAACGAATACTATACCCTACCCTGCACATGTACGATCCCTGGCCAAACTGTACAACACACTGCTCATCGACAGTATACACTTGACCCATCAGTTTCTGGTCGTACGGAGACAGGGCCGTGGCGTTATAGTCCGCACTCAGTTCACTCATACAGTGTGCCCTGGATGAAAGTGGATCATTAGGTTATATATATATATATATATATATATATATATATATATATATATATATATATATATATATATATATGGAACGACTAAACAGCCAGCAGACAGACAGACAGATAGATAGATAGACAGATAGATCGATAGATGGATAATTTAGTTCATTTTAGTTAACGATGACAGTCTTTATTTCCCATTAGCTCCGAATAATCGACCGTCACTGCTTAGAATCTTCTCAAAATTAATTCAAACTTGCCCATTTCTAAATAATTAGAACTTTATTTCGCGTCTTTATTTTTCACAGCAGCGGAAGACTGAAATGATTCAACTTCATGTACTTACTCGCCAAAGGAGGAAACTAAGGAGGCGATGTACGGTTGGAAATAGTTCACCACAGAACACGGTGAGAAGATCCACTGATTGGTTTTACCGAACGAAGTCGAAGATGCCATTACGTATCCATCCGTCTCAGAACAATTGTTATTTGTACCATCATGCCATGCGCCGAGTCTGATGACACAAAGAGAGTGTAACTAAGAAGTGTTGGTCAAACAAGAAACTTTGATGGGAAAAATTTTACTGTACAATTTTCGTTGTGTATTACCGTTAGAAAGGAATCTTTATAAGATAGTGGTGTTTATCTGCTGTACAAACTTCTGCCTAAATGTACGGAAAATCATATGATATGTCAAGCATCATACCCGATAGCATTATTTTATAATGATTCACCATTTACTTGGTATGGATCTCATGATTTCGAAGTTTAAATTATTCAGAGTCATTTTACAATAGCATGATATTTTGCATCAAATATTATTGATTTATAGTAGATCTACCAAATCATATATAGAAATTATATAGTAATTTTCTAGTTTAGTTCAAGAAAAACCCAGGAATTCCAAACGATTCAGAATTCAATGGAACTCCTCCTATTACGACTGCAGAAAAAGATTTAAGAGACAAATATAACAGTGTGGACCTAAGACATTCACCAAATAGCAAATAATTGTTTATCATCCAGATGTTGAAAAAGATGGATCATTTGCGAGTGTTACAAAGAGCTGAACAAACGATTCGATAATAACTAAATTAGAAGTCGTTAGATTCACGAACCCTTTTGAAAGTGCTAAATTGCAATATATTAAAAACAAATGCATCGAGTCCTATTAAACCTGGATAACTGCACGCATTAGAGCATTCATACTCATACCCCCACACCCTTCCCCTGTTGACGCTTTTCTCGCTGGCTCATTTCCAACTTCATGTCTAAACTCGTCCACTTGTAACCACGCTCCAGAATGTGGACCACGATTGTGAAAGACACTGCGGCAATCTCATTATTTCCTAGAATCATATCTCAAATGTTAAAGTTTTGGTTTCAGACTGTAAAGGTTGAATTTCCGCACAAAATACATGCATGCATTTTTTTAAAGAAGGTATGAATACATTGACTTCTATCGTGAAAAGAAATTCTGACCCGTGTCCAAGTTCATGTGCAGCAAGAGCCATAAACATGGAATCAACACCATGCTGTACGATGGACTGACCGTCTGGTCTGCAAACCGACCCAAGATAGGCCAGACCTAAGTAGTAAAAAAGAACAAGTAATGCAACGATTATTTAAGGTATACATCACTGTCGCCATGCCATGGATGCACGGCCATTTTAGAAGTAGTATACTGTAACGCAACAAAAGAAAAAAAAGATGAAAAAGAAAATGGACACATAGGAAGTTTCCGTCAGGTAACTGAACTTGCATTCAAAAAAATAGGCTTTCAAGTATTGTTTTCAATGTACTCATATCCATGTAGATCGAATAATATATTTACAAATGTAGTGAACAAGACTCATTAAAAAAGGTAAATAATTTCTTGATTTAGCTATTGCATTAAACTGATTAGAATATTTGTTTTCTGCCTATACCTTCGAGAAAGTTTGTAAAATTTACCTTTTTGATGAAGTGTTTGTGAGCTTTTAATTTTTCTGCTTAAAACCTGCATTTGAAATATATCGATTGAAATGTTGAGATTAAATATGAAGGTTTTTGTTCGTACAATATATGGCTTTGCAATATGTTTTGCAATAGCATGAATACGGTGATATTCATACACGTAACACTGCCCCCTTCCCTCTATTTCTTTATATGTCTGTCTGTCTCTCTTGCACATTTGTTACCTGCGATGGCATTAGATCCACCACTGACCAGATCATACCTGAAGGAAAATATGTAAACATGAGCATACTGTAGAAATCATTAAGATTAAAACTGTAAACATTCAAACACTTAACAAAAACTATTGTATCTGTTGTTAGAATTTCTGTATCGTCCATTTTTAATAATTTTCATGTTTGAAATTTATAATTTTTTGGAAATGACCATATCGTGATCGCCAAATTTGTAAAAAATCTAAACAGAGAAACGGGAGATCATATGTCAGCGGCTGGGACTAGCATAGTATGTATTAGTCCCAGTCCCTGGTAATTTTCTACGAAATAAGTGAATGAAAGAATGAATAAATAAGGTCAACATGTGGTCTGAGGGACATTCTTTGTCCCCAGATTCAAAATAAAACTATTTGATACTCTGCTTAAACCAATTCCAACTTACGCATCTGTAAATTGGATCTGTGATTTAAAAATTTAGACATTTTCCCTTTTGATAAATTTCCAAACAAATTCTGTACAACAGTAGTTGGAGTTTACAAAGAACAAATCTTAAATTGTATTCTTCAACAAACACCGAAATGTTCGAAATTAACTCGGGTTGTATCTTCACACCTACTTGCAGATGTATTTGAAACCAATAGAAAATTGCATACTGATGGATACAAATCTTGAATATCTCTGGATTTTACACCATGTTCAAAGTATGATCTTTAAATAGATAAATTAACCCTCAAACTTACAAAAAATAATATCTCAGAAAAAATATACTGGAATCTTCATCATAATCTCCTTGAGAAAATTAGCGAAAGTTGTCATTCTTCTCTTTCATTTTATAAAATTTGAAATTCAGTCTTACCTTCCTTTTAATTTACCAAAAACAGAAGCACAACAACTGTCAAAAATTCGATAAAGTGCCCATAACCTATTAATATAGACGGGACGATATCTTAAAAGACATAGAGATGAAACACTTTGTTCTGCCTGTAAGAAGATAGGAGATGAAAAACATATCTTTTTATACAGTATGTAAGTTCAGGATCAATATCGAATACGATCTCTTTAGTTCATGTTTTTAAAAATGTGTACTACAGCGATAGAAATTAATTTGAAAACCTGGTGTTGAAAAAAACAGTAATCCCAAGAACAAAACACATCAATGTCAGTATGATTTTTCTATCCCAGTCCCTTCAACAAACGTGACATACATATCTTGAATACGAATATAGTAAATAATAGCTGATGATGATGATGATGATGATGATGATGATGATGATGATGATCCAGAAATATCAGTACATGTTCAACTATATGTGGAAAAACATCTGATATGTATTGGTTTATTTCCAAATAAATAAATAATACATTTAACCAAAGGCTTACTGATCGTTTCGTTGTTCTTAAGCATACCTATTTTTTAATAACATTGGCATAACTAAAGCAATAGATTATCGGATTATCCCAGCTTTATTTGAATGATAATTAAGATCCTTCTGTTTTTGTTTTTCTAAACATTGCTCTTCGGTGTTATTATTTTATCTTCACAGCGCTTTGAAAGAAGTCACATGTACTCCAAGTTTTCACAGATTAAATAATCACTAGGACTACCAATCCCACCGCATTCGACGCAATATATACAGCCGCTCCCCACCCACACCTCAACCCCTCCCCCACCGCCAGTATGCGCCCCTCCATCTTTTTTCTAAAATTTGTACATTTAATCAGCACAATTGCTATTATCTATCATTAAAAAATTATGGCAAAAAACAGGTTCATTCACAGATTTCTTTAAGTTTTCCTTCTGTCAATTTTCTCTGTAGTACATCCTTGATCAAATATACCGTAAAAACGACAGCCCATGCTTGTATGTTGCAGTTGGAGCGGCTACCTCAGAAGTTACAGTCTTAGGCCAGTCAACTCAATGATTGACAGGTCACCCTTGTTCAAAGACGTGTCATACTTTGAAGTTGTGTAAAACGGAAACATTGTATCCGCTATATACTTGCCACAGAAGCTTGATTTTTGATTTGAATCGTTAAAATTGTGAATAAGTTCGCTCCCCGATGTTCGGGATAATTTGCTATGTTTTAAACGCAGTAAATATAAGTATAGATATTCAGATATTTTAGATGTCCCAAGAATTAAAACCTCAACATATGGCAAAAAGTCTTTTAGATATGCAGCTACCGTTCTATTTAATTAGCCACCAAATCATTTTAGAGAGGAATACAATTTCAATTCATTTAGATCATTAATTGTATCATGGAATGGTAAAGACTGTAAACGTAATATCTGCAAATAATACCCTCCCCCAACTTTCTTGTTACGATAACTCATATATGTGACACCGGTTGTTTTACTGTCTTTGTCTTCTGTACAGTCAAGTGCCCTTCTATTGCCTCACGGTTTTTTTTCTTTCTGCTTTTTTTAAAGTTAGGCTTAATTTACATCTCAACATGCTATTAGTCCTAACCGGTGCTTCCTTTCAATTTAAGATATCGATATTTTTGATTTGTTTAATTTTGCAATTGATTATGTAGGAATACGTTTTGCTATGTGCAAATGTTTTTATCGAATCACTCGGCAATACATTGAGCCATGAGGCTCAAACTCTGGGCACATAGCAAAACACCGTATATTAAAGACAATAATTTCCAGATGCATTTCATAATCAACATTATTTTATTCAGTGAATATCAACCATAAGAAACGTGCTAAATATCTATGCACTATATCTTTTTTATGATACTGTGCTTTGGAACGTTATTAGAAAATTTAAAAAAATAAAATAAATAAACGCCTTTGATAATTTTTCTGACACTGTGATGATTTGAGTTGTGAAAAGTGGTAATCCCATTAATCAATGCAAAAAAGAGTATTTCTCTCTTTTATGTAACGTAGCAGTGTCGTAGTCAGGTAGCAGTGTGGTAGTCAGGATAGGGTAGCTGAAAACCAAAATCCACACATCACTGAAACATGTTTCAGCGTTTAGAATTTATACATTGTATGAAGATTTCGGCCTATGGAATAAATGTAAATTAAGATTTATGCTGTGATTGATGGATGGATGGATGGATATATAGACAGATAGATAGAGAGAGAGAGTGGTATGTAATTGAATTTATAATATGTGCTCATGAGGTAAGTTGTACTTTAGTGGTAATTTTGTCGACAACATGTTTACTGCATTTAAGTTCAAGGTTAGACTTGTTTACCTAGCGTTTAGTACTTAGACTGGAATTTTCCATATCTTGACATGAGAAAAATCAGGTACACCAGTAAAATTCCATTTAGAGTTACTCATATTCTAGAATCTTCTGTTATGTGACTTGTCTTATATTTATACAGCATTTGGTAAACAAGATTCCATTCCTATGCTAAACTTCATATTATTAACGATCAGTCTATTAAGGAATTTATTTTAGCAATCAGATGTTACAGTTGTGAAAATCAGAGCAAATTCGGAGAGAGGAATTATTTTGTTGAAATATTCATTGGATTTACTCAAAGTGCTCATTCTCATATTGGATTAATACTTGACTTTGGGATTTATGTGAATTCATTCAAAGATATTCTGGATTACATCATTCAGGCACATCAGAAAATTAAAGACAATTGGCACGTCAGGGCATTCAAGGCTACTGAAATTCATTCGGACCATTCTATTTAGGACTTGTGATTAGGACACTTAGGATTATTGAATTATTTGGATTTTAATTCACGTTACTGTAAGTGTCTTTTGAATGTTATTTTAATTGTCTAGAAAAAAATTGTTTGTTGATTTTACATACATTGTTGGTTTCACTTTCTTTCTGTTACATTTTTTTAAGACCTAGAGTCTTAACAGTACATAGATAGATTAACGAATACATTTGAATGAAAAAGATTTTGGCCTTGAGCAAGATTAATTTTAAACACAAAATCTTAGTCACAGGCCACAACCTTTCCCTTCTGGGAAAAGTACTAGAAGTACTGGTCCTTACCCAGTGAGGAGCATTGCATGATCATGACCAGGAAGTGATGTCACCCGGACCCAGTCTTTAAAGTTGCGGAGTCCGGTACCTGCGTCCACCTGTGCCGGGGTCGCGCTGGGGTTTTTGATAGTTTCAGTCCAATTAGCATCAGCCGCTGTCTTATGAAAATAAATTTGACATAATATTGCAGAAAATGAGGAATAAAATTAAAAAGCGTACCTCGATTTTGGTCTATGGAATAAATGAAAAATTGGATATATGCTGTGATAGATAGATAGATAATTTTATATTTTTAGTATAAATTCCTAAATTGGAATTAAATATTTGCAATGATTCTTCTGAAAACCGAAAGTTACTTTTAGATGACGATCTGTAGCACTTTGGATACGATATATGACGAACTTTAGCAAGTTTGAGGGATGTCTGTAGCACTTTGGAAACGGTATATGAAGGACTTTAGCAAGTTTGAAGATGTCTTTGAAGCATAAATATCAGGTCAGATGGGAATCTCGTTCATGGACATTTAACTATGATTGCGCAAAATTAATACTTTGACATACCTGTTAAAAGTCCCAGAAAGATTTGATAAATTCTTTCATAATATTAAAGGTTATCATTTGTAAAAGGTTCTGCAAATATAACTTGAGAACTATACCAAATTGTCCTACCGACACGTGATTTATATTGCATGAATATTGTGTTAATTAGGTTAACCCATGTAATATTTTCCATACTAAACACGTATAATAACAAATAACACATCGTGATGTCACAAATGATGTCATCACATCATATAAGGCGAAGGCGTAATATAATAGGCATAATAATCTACTTAAGAACAAATCACACTTTTCAGATCTACAATTACAATTTCGATGAAACTTTGCACGAGAGTTGTATGCGAGCTCCGTAAAAAGATACAGTGGCGCCATCTATGACCGGTTAAGGGTCAATCTGAGACAGTAATAGATAGATAAATTGAGCAACAACCTAAGTAAATATAAGTTTCTTGGACCGAGTTTGTTTTTAAGGTATAAAGTTACTGTGTTTTTTTTTTTTTGTTGTTTAAATAACAATTGCGATGATAATAGTCATTAAAAATATCCAAATTATGTTTCTTTGGCAGTTTTTGAACTTAGAGAGATTCACAGAAAAGGCAATTAAAAAAAATCTACAGTTGGAAGTTTTTCGAAAAGCTCTATTTAGTGAGATAATAACTAGTTGATTAAAGAAAAATGAGAACATTCGTATATCACCTGACCTTCAGAAAAGGACGCCATATAAATATGATATTTGCGTGGTGGAGAGTTATCCCTTCCCCCCAGACGTGACGTCATTACTATTTTACGCTGTGATGCAGAAACGTGCACAATTATGGAGACAGTGTCGTATCGTGAGAGAGTGTCGTATCCTTATTTAGCACCAAATTAAAAAATGTATCCGTCTGCAAACGATGCCACAAAGTAATACATGTACTTACAAAGTTGTTTCCTTGTTGGTAATTCATATTATTTCCTGTTTTGATCATTATTAGGTTAGTTTGCAATTGGTATTTCCCATTTGCTCCATGGTTTTATTTTCATATTATCGTTGTTTGTTCTTACCCAATCTAATCGCTGACTGACGATTTGTCACAACAAATCATTAATCTTGTTGTTGTTTTTTTTTCTTCCAATTTATCCTGCAGGACCGTTTGAGAAATCTATTATTACTAAACTATATTTCAAGGAATAGAATATCACACAAAGGAACAAGTATCTATTTTTATCTCTTTTATTTCGCAGAGCGAGTTAGTGAAATAGCCTCTTTGCTTTTACATTCCATTTACACAGAGACATGCCATTAAAACTGTATTTTGTCCTGTAGAATAATTTCTAAATACAATAGTTTTTATTTTGAACACAAAACCTATTTTGTATATCTTTTATTATTATTTTGTAGAACTGTGGAAATGGGCACAAATTCGGAGGTACCTATCTTTCCCCCCTTGTAATGTATTTTGAAATAAAAAATATTCTTAATTATATAAAAGCTACTATATGCTCCATATATGTACGTTATCACCTTCAATCAATTCTTGTGCGTGCATGTGTATATCTCTCTGTCAACAGATTCGTCCGTCCGTATCTCTTTCTGTCCCTCTCTATGCAATATGGAGGGTCTGCTTTTAGTGGGATACAATTTTTATATATCTTAATTCAGATAAAAAAGTGACAAATGAGTGATTATAATAAGAAATAGAACAATCAAGAATTATTGCGACTATATATAATGCTAGGAGGAAAGCATTATGTAATTGTATTTTAAAGAATTTTGATGCAATAAGTCGTGCTAACGGGCTTTTACAACAGATTGATGAAGCAGAGAATGAAGAAGATTAAAGGTGGAAAACGAAAATTACATGAAATAAAAGAAAGGGTATTTTGGGAAGAGGAGAAGTGATAGTGTTTTACCTGATCTGTGAAAATGTAACACCAACACTTTCTTAGTGTTTTACCTGATCTGTGAAAATGTAACACCAACACTTTCGTAGTGTTTTACCTGATCTGTGAAAATGTAACACCAACACTTTCGTAGTGTTTTACCTGATCTGTGAAAATGTAACACCAACACTTTCGTAGTGTTTTACCTGATCTGTGAAAATGTAACACCAACACTTTCGTAGTGTTTTACCTGATCTGTGAAAATGTAACACCAACACTTTCGTAGTGTTTTACCTGATCTGTGAAAATGTAACACCAACAATTTCTCACCTTGAACTATGAATGCTTATTGTACTTCACCTTGGTATCATTTAGTCACGTGGAGCCAGGCAATACCATTGAAAAAAAAACCTTTCATGCTCACACTCAGACTCAATTAAGAATTCTGATGTCTGATTGGCCAGTCAGTCCTTGGAAATCAGCCAATGAAACGTCAGACATCTATGAGGATGTTTTTATAACCTTTAGGCAAGCTTACTCTAACTTACACACCGATTCATCAGTACTTTGAATAGATGGATAATTCGCCACAAATCGTCTATTCATACTACAAAATGCAACACAAATGTTGAATCGTCTTTTTTTTCTACGTTGATCTAGGCTATTTTAGCTCTGGTTAACTTTTTTTTATATATTTGCAATAGAAAGACGACAACATTACACCTCGCTGACCGAAGTGGACGACGCTACGCTCGTAAAGCCCACGACAGGTATTTGACATCATAACGTATGAATTATGACGTCCTTTCATATTGCATCATAACGTATGAATTATGACGCACTTTCATATTGCATCATAACGTATGAATTATGACGTCCTTTCATATTGCACATCAAGATGCGCATAAGAAATAATGTAATTTGTCTTTAAAGCTCACTTCGCTGCAGTACCTTCGGTTTCATTGAATAAATGTTGTTGTTTTGTAATGTGATTACATTTGTGCTCGTTTAACATTAAATGTATAAAAAATCGTCGAATAATTATATATGTATATAGTGAGATTCTCGTTCAAGACCAATTGAAGAAGTTGAATAATGGAGAACAACAGAGTTATATAATACGATGTTCAGGATAATGAATACTCACAACAACAGAGTTATATAATACGATGTTCAGGATGATGAATACACACATAATAATTCATGCTCCAAAGCGAACAGAAGTGTAGTTTTTGAAAAAAAAGTAAAACACGAGACCCCCCCCCCAAAAAAAAAAAAAAAAAAAGGTCCGAATGATCTCTAAAGCACTGCATTAATTATTGCATCTGGCGGCGAAGACTTTTTTCCATCATTTTCTTTCATCTCTCCGAAATGTTGTTTGCATGTTTATTCACCACTGAAAGTTTCCTTTACAGTGTTAATTTTATCATTGCAAAAATCATTCTCTTGGAAAGACAATTTCTTCACAAGCTAGGATAGAAAAGTAGAGAAGCTATTGAATTACATTTTGACTACATCGCAGCATCATACTGCCACACATATGGCAACATTTTGTTTGCAAATATTATTCTTAGCTGTACACATGCCAGTGCCTAGTTCCTGTCCAATAATTCTAACCCTTGGGTGGGATTCCCTATCCCACACTTCTGCATATGATTTATTCTATTAATCACACTCCATCGAGGTCTTTTATATTTTTGTTCTTGTTGGTTTTAACGACACTTTTAATATTTGATTGGCTATATCATGGTTGAGGAAATGAGAGCTAAGTGCTAAGTGCCTTTCCAAATGACCAACTGAGGCAGGCGAACCGGGCTGACCTGGACGGGTATCGAACTCGAACAAACTTGGATTACGAGTCCGACGTCCTACCAACTAAGTTCTCGTGCTCCCAATCTATCGAGGCAGGCGAGACAGAAGGTGTTGGATGCCAAAGTATATTTTATTAGATATGTAAATTTCTCTGTCGGCGTACGATTAACACCACCATGGGTCAAGAAAATTTCTCTTGGATTGAACATATGTAAAGTATAAAAACTATACAAAGATTGATTAATAGTTTTAGTATTGTTGAGATCGCAATTTATTCAAAATACCTCAGCAATGATAAGTCCTTTAAATAGTATGTCAATTTTGGTGCCATAAGTGGATGTACTCTCGTAACGTAAATCCATCTGAAACGAAACAGATATGAAAATGTTATGTTTATTGTTTTGTTTTAAATAAAGGATGCACATATAATACAGAAAATTACAGTATCAGGACAAATGAAGCGACACGTACTATGGTAGGAAAGGTACATGCATCAAGAAGGTCGAAAAAGTCAAATACTACGGGTACTTTCCACACACTACCTGCCCGACCATCAGTTCGAATGAATATGTCCAATGTGATGGAGTAAGGAGCATTAACGCATTACAGTGTGTACAACCACTGAAACGACATACATGGTACACGAGATAAATAAAAAGAAATACATTTTACAGGGTTATAAAGTTTGAACAATAATATAACGACACAAAGACCCACATTATTGGCGGTACATACACCCCGATTCAACCCTATCCCATACTCTCCGAGTCTGCATTGTAGCCTAACAATGATTAGTTAGTGGCGCAATACAGTGTACAAAACAACAAATTATATTTAACAGGACATCCCTATGTTTTAGTTTTTTGCTATAATATACGAAAATCTTACAAGAGGTGTAAATTACTTTTACAAACCTATCTTAAAGTAAAGAGTAAGCTTTCTAAAAGAAACAAAAAGTTTAAATAAAACACGTGCATTCAGGGAAAACCCCTTGATTAACATAGGCCGCTTGAACGTATGTAAATAAGCATATGATATTCTTTCTTTCCATCAGAAGAAGAACAACAACAAAAAAAAAACTTCTTCGAGGTTCCTCCCACTAGTGCATATGTCTGTCTGTTTATCCTGAAAACTTTTCGTATGAATAAAGCAATCTCTACCACTGCGTTATTCATTCTGTGTATAAGTGTAGTGGCGGCACGAGGGTGTCGGGGTGGGGGGTAAATTGTCCCCGGGTGCCAGTCGAAGGGGGGCGCCGTCGGGAGCTTTTTCCTTTTCTTGCAGTTAAAATTTTCATAGTATTTTTTTGCCCCCGGGCGCCTCGAATCCTCGTGCCGCTACTGTATCAGTGTGCTGCATGACACACACACTCATTTGTTCATACATATATACGTGCGCCAAGTAACCACACGATAACTCTTAAACCACAGTGATAGACAAATAGTATTCGGAATTTAGTTGCAGTATGTACACGCGTTCAGAAACTGTGAATTTTGGTTTGCTGCCTAAATGCAGAAAGAAACTCTCAAATTTGTCGCTTTAATTCAGTTATCTTGTTTATTTGCAGATTTATATATACATACATACATACATACATACATACATACATACATACATACATACACATCCGTACACACACACACACACACACACACATATATATATATATATATATATATATATATATATATATATATATATATATATATATATATATATATATATATATTGCATGAAGCTACCAAGCAAGTAGACCTTTATGCTATTTTGTAGGATCCTAATCTTTACGGAGCATACGAACTTGTAAATTAATGTCATTCATGCGTGTGAATGCATTTAAAAAAAGATCCATACTTTTTATTAAAAGATATACGAATAAGCGAGTTCCATGCAATTAAAAGACCGGGCGCACAAATAAAGATTATCATCTATGTCAATCATATTTAACAGAGCAAGTCAAAACCTGAGCTGTACCAAGTATAAGAAGACACATCCTTTTTCAGAAGCACAAAAGTGAAATGCATGCGATCACGTATATTGGCTTTCAATTTAATTTAAATCCTAAATTAGATAGCATTTAAAGGCAACAACCACAACCCATCATACCTATTATAAATAATATATTTTCAAACTTTGAGTCGCACGATAACCTTGACTAAGGTACACCTTTAACAATAAATTATGACTTTTGACTAATCGCTAGACATACCTCTTTGATTGTATATTGTTGCATTGATCTTGAACGGTGCTATAGCCTACCATCGAAGAGTGCATATACTGGATATTATCGCTACCCCAATATCATGAGTTTCTGATGGCTTGTGGTAAGATTTTCAAATGTTTCTTATCCTTAATCTTAAAAAATATAAATTAAAAAACAGAAAAGTCCAGAGAAACGCATGATTCCTCTTGTCAGGTGAATAAAATATGACCAGATTTTTGTACATGAATAAATGGTCCATTATTTACCATATACTCATTTTATAGTAAAGCCTTCCACCAGTTAGATTATACATAGCAGAAAATGTCTTCTACCGCTGCTTCTGGGTCATTTCATCGGATGGGAAACATAGGATCCAAAAAAGAAAAAAAAGGGGGGGGGGGGCTTTGAAGTATATTAATAGATGGATGAAAAGACGGACGGAGGGACGGATTTATGGATTGACACATAGTTATATTGTTTGTTTGACTGGTTTCAATAAATCTGTTTCAGTGAACCATTGAACGATTTATATCATATTTGGAATAGACCTCTATCTCTACTTACCCCGTTTATCAAAAAAGCGCTGTGTTGTCGTATGAGATTCCTTGCTTCAGCAGTCTTCCCTATTGAGTCACTACCTGTAGTACGGTTATACCAACTGTAAGCATATGAAGTGAAAAGTTATTCGATATCCCTTCTATCTAGCATCAATGCTTCAGGACTCAAGCTACTAATTTAACTCCCATAGTAAACCCATGGAAACACCATGATATTACAAATTCAATAACTTTAAATTTCTAACGCTCATGATCAAACCTATATCTTTCGGGATAGACTCATTCTTGTTGCAAGTTTCTGCGTGGAGAAAACCAACTTAGCCGAGGCATTCTTTTTATCTACATGTGTTTGAAACACGTGTTTTGATCTACATGTGTTGGAAACACGTGTTTTCAATTCCGCACCTAAAGAATCAGGTGCTAATTTCAGTATTGAGTGTTCCAGAGCCAAATCTGTAAAAGGGCCAAAATTGCATCAATAGAATATTGTCTCTATTTTTTCAGTTACAAATAGGATAAGCTTTCAAAAGATTCATTTTACTGAAATTGTATTTTTCATTATCAACCAATAATGACCCTACAATGACCCTACCAACCTGTATATACTCTATTTTATGTTCACCCATTTCTAGACTGGTTCCTATTTTTCCATATATTTAGAACCGTGAGTCATATATACAAGGTAAACCCTGCAATCTCCCTGTGGTCGGTCAGCGTGTAATCAGACCGGATGGATGCTCCGTCTCTGCTTTTATTTTAGCTCCTTCAGGGAGAGACAAAAAGTCTCTCTCTCACTATATATATATATATATATATATATATATATATATATATATATATATACATATATATATATATATATATATATATATATATATATATATATATATATGTATGTATATACTTACTATATGTAGGCTGCATAGTCATACACGATCAGGACCTCCACGTGATAATTGCCGGCCGCACGTGGATGCCGTGAAGTTTTTTCATCATTTGGTATTGAGTCTTCATGATCTAACAATTCAGAAGAGTAGAGTTTATCAGGGAAACTATCCTTTCGGTTTGATATATATATATATATATATATATATATATATATATATATATATATATATATATATATATATATATATATATATATATATATGAATAAGTCGTATACGTTTTTCAAATTCCGGTATTCACTGGTTCACTGTCAAGAATAATCGTCTTATAATTATTCTTCTTCAAAGCTTTGATAAATTTTTTTATGCAGAATTATGTCTGCAATTTTCAGTCGAAAAACCCACCTTCGTATAAGCCATAAAATCTGTTTTTGAATAGTATAGGTTCTATAAAGTCTATAACAAGTTTGAGTAAACAGAAATAGAATGGATGTGATCTTCTTAATGGATATTTTTTTTATGTATGGTCAGGAAGTTTAAGTGCCATATCTAAATAAAATTTGTAATGCTATTATTGACAGTGGTTATTTTCCCAAAACATGGAATAAAGGCATTATTGTTTCTGTATTGAAAATAGATGACATGATAAGTTACATGAATATTGTATTCAATGGGGTTTAACGGTGAACACACACACAAACACAGACAATGGTGTTTCGTAAAAGTAGTTTTCGAAGATCTGGCAAAAAATGGCATATATCTTTGATAGCGCTAGAGAGTTTTTAACAATTCAAGTTTTTGAATTACTGTTTAACGACAAATGCTAAGTTTGTATTTGCACATAATGGTGTGAAAACTATCAATATTTTTGTGTTGTATAATATTAGGAAATATTGTCTAAATCTTAATGAAGCGCTACATTTATTTTAAACTTGTATATTACCTTTATTTAGGTATGCCTTAGAGGTTTAGGTATGCCTTAGAGGTTTGGTGCTTTCATCCTGCAGATGCAATTAAACTTGTATAATACCTATATTTAGGTATGCCTTAGAGGTTTAGGTATGTCTTAGAGGTTTGGTGCTTTCATCCTGAAGATGCAATTAAACTTGTATATTACATATATTTAGGTATGCCTTAGAGGTTTAGGTATGCCTTAGAGGTTTGGTGCTTTCATCCTGCAGATGCAATTACATTTGTATATTACCTATATTTAGGTATGCCTTTCATCCTGCAGATGCAATTAAATTTGTGAAACGTTTGTTAAATGTGAAAAAAAAATAAAAATAAAAAAAATCGACGTGTAACCCAGTGTTATAGTCTGTGAATGAAACAAATGTGCCCTAATTAATAAGAGAATTATCAGAATGATCAAACATTTGTTCCAAGTAATGGTAAGTGAAAAGATTATATTATGGACATTGTATGATGTACTTTTATCTCACGTAGAAAGAAACAAACGTCTTAATTGGTTTTTATTTAGTCAAACATATTTTCAACTGATATGGTCTCTTTGATGTGTGGTTATACCAAGAGTATGTGAATGTGAAACTATTTTATTGGACATTAGAGCAAAGACTGAGGGATATTTTATTATTAAATCATGAAAGTTGCATTTAAGAAATTAATGTATATTGGTGTTGTATAGAGCTATTAAGTATGTATTTACATATGAACAACATATGTGTACTGAACAATTTGCATCGTAGAACAGCATTGACAAATACAAGGGTTTCATTCCATTCTCTACTTAAATGAAACAACAAGAAATGGAAATAACGGAATTGATAGAAATCAAAGGCTTTGCATATTTTGCAATAAACAGGAAATGGAGGGATGAATATACATTTTTATTGACTGCCCATTGTATGATACTCTGAGAAAACAATCTTTGATAGTGACTATTGGAAGCAACCATCAGTGTTTAAATATACTGAATAAGATATTTACTGATGTAGTCATCCCAATCAAATATGCAGATTATCTATTAAGTCAATGTCTATCTGATGTGTTCCATCGACAGCATCTTTTTAAGAAGTGAGGAACAGATGGTGATTTTTGTTGTAGATTTACTGTCTTTAAGCAACACAACATAACACACCATGCTTCCAGAGATTTTAGCCAAAGGTCCATCTTTTATAAGGATATTCTTCTTTAATCAAACTTTGGTATTTAAGTAATGTTAACAATGTTTTTCCGAATAGAGACCATTGTAAGAATGTCATTTTTTTCGTCGCTTTTACTTGTTCTTTGCGTCTTTTAAAGACGCAATTGATATTGTGATAGGATGCGGTTATAACTCACCTTGTTAGAAGTTAACGAAGGACTGTATAGAAATTCGAGATTTTAAATCGTTTTGCTACGAATTCAAAATGAAAAGTGAAAGAAAATAAAACGAACCTAACACTATGTAATCACCGTATGTTGAGGATTCAACATTTGGATGAAAAATAACGTGTTTGACAACCAAGTTAGGTAAGCCAGTCCGAGAAGAACTTGACCTTGGAGAGCGGAGAATGGGAATGTCATGACCCAGATCTTCCTCTGGTTCAATGAAATATTCCTCAGAGTCAAGGTAAAAGGAACCAAACTGAAACAAAATTTAGTAAGAAAATAAAGTAAGTGCAAAAAATAAAAAGTCATGAAATGTCTTATTTCTTTCATAAAGTGAAAACCTTATTACTCAAGTTTACCTCTTTCTCTTTCTGCGTATCAAACATATACAGATGTTATTTTTTGTGACGTAGCAAGATTCACGGAAAGAGATATACTTAGATTGACTTCTAGGAATAAGTCTCTCCCTCTCTCTCTCTCTCTCTCTCTCTCTCTCTCTCTCTCTCTCTCTCTCTATCTATATATATATATATATATATATATATATATATATATATATATATATATATATATATATATATATATTCAATTTCCAAAATAATTTTGGTTCTTTTTCTAATTCTGTCTATTTTTTCTAGCTCTATCGTACGTTTATAAAGAAAGTAGATATATGTACATAAATAGTCCAATTGATATATGTATTCTAGTATTGCAATACATGGCAGGAAAATAGTTAATAAACATTCAGCTTCACATTAAAAGCAAACTGAACAGAAACGTTATATACAATGTACTTGGAATTAAGAACAATGCATGGCAACGTCAGGAAAAATGGAGTATCATTTGTCTTCTTATTAATTTGTTCTTCAGTTTAGACAAATTATGATCAAGTTATCTCAAAAATTACTAAAATCTACCAAATCTTTCAGTTACTTTCAACCAGCTGACAACTTGTCTCATAACCATGATGGACTAAACAACGTCACGGCGCAGACTTTTACTACTTTCACACGTCGATTGACGGAAAGGCAGTGAGAGCTATCCCTTACAAGAGTGCTAAAAACACAACTTTGATAAATATCGAATTTTCTACTCATTGTATATTTCATAAAACCGGTGTGTCAAAAGCCGTTCATTTCTTTTAAGTAAATTTAGAACATCAAATACTGCTGGTAGAAGTAGGGATAAGGTACAATACAGATAGCATAGATAAAGAATATGCAGATTGTGTGATTCGAAGCATGTTAAATGAGTTTCAATACTTTCCTGAATGTTCACATTTATATATACACATAAACAAATTGCACACAAATAGTATTATAGACGACTAAATGTGCTAAAGATCAGAGAATTGTTCCAAAGCAGTAGTACGACATTGTGAAGCAACGTTTGCAGATTCTTACAAATTATGAATGGAATATTCTAGTACACTGGCAATTCATGAACTTTTCAAATGACTATAATGTGCTATTACTTACTTTAACAATATTGCATCAAACTATCATTATTATAATAACTTATACACCCTTTATAATAGATTTATATCTAAAAAAAAATTGTACGTTTCATCCACATTAATATTTCTGTGTATTTTTAAACACATATGTCAATTGAATATTAAAATGAGCGAAAACTCACGCTAATTGTTTCATTGGTTTCTAAATCTGGCACAACCTCTTTGAACAGTTTAGGATTCCTTCGATGTCAAACAGCTATCGTTGTTGTCATTTTTATGTTCTCTACTTTAATTATTTCAGAGGTAGGTTTTGATTTATTTCACTATCAATCATATTTGTTTTTTTTCCCCAATAATCAATTAGATTTGGTTTTTAGGCCACTTCAATTTGTAGCAAATTAATTGGCTACGAAAACCCTGTAAGACAAGTCCATGTATCTTGTCTAGACAAAGAAATAATAATGTGCAATTTATTTCTAGAGACAGCCGTATGCATTTAACATGTTGACGAGGGAAACAAGACATAGCTGGCATCCATTCAATTAGTCTGTTAATTATCAACGTTTAGTTCTAGTTCTAATTTCTCTTTCCTTCATTATCTCCTCTCTCCCTATATATATATATATATATATATATATATATATATATATATATATATATATATATATATATATATATATAATCTACAGTCCTCGATAGAGGATCCCTCCTGTAATAGAACCCCCCCCCCAAAAAAAAAGGGACATGTAGTTTACCCGTTTTGAAACTATTAAAAAAAAATTTTCTTCTTTCTTTCAGCTATTTTTTTGTTAATAATCAATTGTTTGTAGATTTCCCCACTGTTATTCAAACATGCAGAAGTCAAGAATTTCTTGCCGCTTTTGTGTTAAGTGTTTGTTTTGTGGATGTGAATTGTTTCTTCCCCTGAGGAAGAGCTTGCTGTTTAGCTCGAAACGTTGGAAAACTGTTTTCTATTTGCGCTGTTATCAATTTTTGTATCAATATATATATATATATATATATATATATATATATATATATATATATATATATATATATATATATATATATATATATATATTATTTGATTATTTAGACTTTCGGACTTATATTTATCATCACTGTGACGGAGTCTCTATTTCTGTATATAAATTACAAATACAACATGCATGCATGTATGTATCTAGGTATGTATATATGTATGCATGCATTTCTGCATGTTTTATATATGAACTAGACGCCAGTAAGGGGTTGTATAAACAATTCAAACCCCTCAAGCAGTCACTATGTTTTACCAGGACCATATTCAAATTTAAAATTGTTATTTTCCCATGTAGTTTATTCATTATATATACGGACATAGTACAGGAGTTTTGTTTACTAAAAAACCTATCTGACTTCACCCACGCGTTCTAGATACTCATGCTCCACTTGCGAAACTCGTATTCTCATTATTCCCACTGTCAAAACGAAGTCTTACGGACAACAGGCCCAGCTACGTGTAACGAATTGGCCACTGAACTTAGAAACAAAGACACAGTGATCTCATTCAAGAGTGCTCTTAAAACTCACCTATTTCGACTTCAAGAACAGATTTAAGACTTAGCAATGTTTCCTTATCTTAATTATTTTCAGCATGTTTTTTGTTTGTAATTTTATGGTGTTTGTTTTGTAATCGTGTCCATACATAAGTCCTTAAGTGTTAACACACACACACACACACACACACACACACACACACACACACACACACACACACACACACACACGTGTGTGTGTGTGTAACTCGTATATATCTAGCTATAGTACCATGTGTATGTTGAAAATATATATGAGTTGCATTGATCAGTGTTGAAAATTGTGCGATGGCTCTGTAAATCTTTGATACCGGGCACCATTCCTATCATCATACACCATATGATGTATATATTTCATTGAGATTACTTAGAGAGGTTGACTTTATTGAAAACAGACTGGTTGAACAACTACTCTCGCATGGGTATAGCAGAAAACAAACCCAAAACCTGAAAGGTTTCAAGCGAATATGTCAATTGCCGAGTATCCTTGCTTTGTGCAAATAGACGATTGTTGGGGTATTTTACGCTATGCCAACATTTCTTTTTATTTCTAAATTTCCCGAATGGTTGCTATTTGTTTTACTTTGAGAGGTTACAAAAGCTCTGTCACGTTTTTTTCTCTTTCTATATTTCAGATTGTTTTTGAAAAAGACAGTGAAGCACAACACTGGTAAGCAGATTGAAAGCAACGAGAAGGATCACAAGGAAAATAATGCTTAGTTGACTGTAACATATCCAAGCTCAAATTTCATCAGTTTTTCTTATCTTACCATTTCACACCATTCCAGGTATGGACATTTTAAGAGAACAGAAGACCCCGTATGCAAATCTTGGTAAAATCCAGTTCCCTGATAAATACAGAATGAAGGATGAATTATCAAAATGATTTGACCTATAAAACGGTACCATGATAAATTGACAAATTATAGATACGTTATAAATAATGATAAATAAATAAATGTCTGCTAGGTACATAAAGTCTGACACAACCATAATGGGCACTGACCTATGTGCGCTGATGTATCGGTAAAAAAATAATTTAATCTACTTACTATCAGTATTGTATTCGGCTGACAAAACAGCAAATGCAAGATTTTCTCTTCCGTTGTGCAATAACCATCATTTTTATTTAAAACAAGAAAAAATATGTGAATTTATTTGAAATAAAGACGTTATGATCCTGTACGCTTCTCTACGCTTTAGCCAGAAGAACTACTGGCGCAAGAATAATTTCTCTAGCATCAGCCCGGAAAACTGGACATGAAACAAAAAAATTGCGCAAGAATATAACACAATCCCGAAAAAAATGCAAGAATATAACACCATCCCGAACTTTAGGGACTCGAGGCCGCAGAGTGTCAGATTCTAGTTTCATCCTTAAAAGAGAGCGTTCTTGAATTTAAAAAATAGAAGCAATCTGTTATTATTGGTTACAACCATTAAATATATGTGAAAACAAAGATTAATGCAAGAGCCAAAACATTATTTTCGATCGTGCTGGAGCAAATGTATGTGTTTGTAATTGAGAGAGAAAGAGAACAACAGATACCTGCAAATTCTCTGAGATTGTTCTGTAAATAGCGCCATTCCTCCAGACATATACAGGGACGTTAGACGTAATGTCAAAATTACGTGTCAGATTGAGTTCTACAGACGTATTGGCTGCTGTAAAATGCGCGTGAAACTCATCCGGTGGTTCATCAGTATACCGTCTCAACCTCTGTCTTAATCCTAAGGGATCGAGGTCAAACCTGACGACGGTTTTCTCTGCAAGGAAAATTATTATTTTGTATCGGCGACACTTTGATAAAAATATCTGACCAACATCTATATTTTAGGCAAATTTATTTAGAAATAATGGTGTGTTACAGTTAGCTGAAAAGAGAATCACTGACCAAGCTATTAAAGCTATATTTCCTCTTCAAGAAATAATTAAACATTTGTCACCAGCACTGGATTTACAACTAACTTGATGATACATGTACTGTTATACCAATATTGCTGTATATGTGTAAGGTCTTGGGTTTCAGTGTTAATACTATCATTGAACGTGTAGATACAGAATTCTTAAGAAATGTAGTATTGTTAAGAAAAAGACTCAATTATATACATTGTATGGAGGGAGTGGTACCGTATACACGCCCGTGTAAGCCCATACCAACTGCAAACTGCATAGACCCAGATCTGCCGTCGCATAATGCGCCGGCATATCTGGGTCTATGCAGTTTGTAAAGACTAATCAGTAGAACAAACAACACAGACCCTGATCTGCCGGCACATTATGCGACAGCAGATCAGGGTCTATGTTGTTTGCATTTTGACACGGGTTATACGCGAGTACATACGGCAGATTTCTTACAAATATGTTAATCAAAGTTTAAGCTGTCCTATTTGCGAGAAGAAGTTTTTGTGGAAAAATTAGTTTAGTTTCAAATTTATTGTATAATATGATGTTTTTGTTGCTATGCTCGGATATTATAATTGAAACTGTCTGTTATAAAATGGGAAATATGTGCTCCGCAAGATATCGGTGACGAATTTTATTATCTTCGTAAGCATCAACATTTTGGTGACTCAAGGAAACCTGATATTGGTAGACATATTTATACAAACGCTAACACAATAAAATTTGGTTAGTTGTTAAGTGCTACAAATTTTAAAGTACTAATTAGATTAAGTGAGTTTATTACAATTATATTTAAATCATACTGATTTTCACGTGAACTGATGTAATTGTTACTATTACTAAAGTATACCTTAATCCTATATAAATATACAGACACGTTCTCTTTCCCCGCTACACCACGCAAATTAACATATGATATGCATATTAACTTAAATTCATGTATCAATTATTAGACTTGATTCCACTTATTTTTCAACATGTATATAACACTGGATAAAGTCTTTGAGGATGTCACAAATAAATAGTCATATCAATGTCATGTGATCCTGAAAAAAACGGAATTAGTATAGTAACATGGGCAACTGAGAATTAAGATATATTTTTGCGTTTTGAATTTGGATCTGTATCGATAGCTCAGGATGTAAGTGATCACGTCATTCCTTTGTTTGTTTATTCAAAGAGTAAAGATACAGCTTTTTGTCTCTGGTCTGAACAAATATCTAATTCATCAAAATGTTTTTATTATAACAAATATGAGTCACTTCTTGAACCTGAAAAATATATTTAATTTGGCATGCCTTTCACTTTTACGAAACAATTAGTACGATTTAGAATGTTCTAATCATAAATTGAAAATATAAATCGGTAAGCGTGATAATGTAGGCGGACAATTTAGGTTACGTGAACTGTGTAGGCAAAGAAATATGAAGTAGTTGAAAACGAGTACCGGTGTGTTTTCGTATGTCTGATCTACGACCATCTGAGAATTAAATAAGTTTAGACTGCATACTGTATTCATTCCACAATTGAGATATTTATATCACTTATAAATAAGAATGATGTGATCAGTCTGTCGAGTGTAGGTTTTATAATATACTTTAAATAAATTCCCACGAGTTTCTGCATTATTGATACTATTCAATATTTACACTTATTGTACGTAGATAGTATCATATTATAACCAAACTTTTGCACGTACCGTTGTCAAGTGTGTGACGTTGGACTATTTTTCTTTACAGAAACAACGGCATTCGGGGACGCTGATGGCAGGGCAGTAAAATGGTGTTATTTTAGATTTATACGGATTTACAATTCGATGTCGATGTCGGCGGTATAGACACCAATCTGGATAGTAGAGAGGACAGATGTTGTTAACCGAGTGACATATCGGTTTCAATTCCAGGAAATTAAATCGGAAAAATCGGTAGAAGTGCCGCTGGAAATGACAGAGTAACATATTTTGTGTAATCTAGAGTTGTTTTTGTACCAAAATTCACAGATGCCCTATATGAAAGGAAAAAAAATATGTTAAAATAACGGTAACGCAAGATTAGGAAGAGAAATGTAGATACTTAAACGGTAAAATGAGAATGGGTACTAGTATTTTATCGGCAACGTAAAGTCACAGCTCACTTACGTCGCCTTTATTATGTGATTAATTAGTTCATTAAGATTTGACGATAGGCGAAGTCTTTAAATTCATTCGCGTAAAGATGAAAAATAAAATTTTAAAGTTATAATATTATGTTTATGTTTATATATTTTGGTCTGTGTGAGGGTGACTATTTGTAACCTGTCGTACAAATTGCTATCACTCTGACTATAAGAAGAATGCTTTCTCAGATAATTAATCTAGTTACATGATAAAACAAATAGACAGACAGACATACATAAAGACAGAGACACATGGATTAATTGCTAGGTATGAAGGTAGTTAGACATTTTATTTCCGCAAACAATATAGAAATAATAAATATTTAATGAAGAAATTTACTTATTTATTCTGATAAAAAAAGAGTCGACTTGGTTATAATACTTTTTCATTTCATTTGAAATATGTTTATCAATGTGTTTTGTTTTCTTCTCTATTTAACATGAACAGCTACATGTATAAATATGTATTTTTTATTGATGTCAATAGAAAATACTTCATTTTGCATGCAAGAAAATCTCCAGAAAAAAATTAAAAAAAAATAGTGAAGCAATCAGTGGAAGTTTTACCATGTCAAGTATTACAAATATATATAAATCAATCACTAGCTCCCTTAAAGAAATCAGAGTTATCAAGATTAATCATATTTTCGAGGACGTTTTCAAACTCCGGTATTTTTCAGCTTGATAGAGGGAACTGTCTTGAAACTTCAAAGATTTTGTCCATAGGCTCACCTGTTTTAAATCTTTCAATAGATTTTACTATAATAAATTAACAAGATACAGCTTTAAATAACGCGTGTTTTGAAACCAGAGATATATAGCAAATATACATTTTTAATTTTATGTAATCTACCTTTTACATCTTACTTGCATTTACGAGTCGTTTCAAAAGACGAAGAGTAAAGTGCTAAGTTATCTGATTTTTCATGCAATTTCATACAAAGACCCACCATGAGGAATATTTTCATTTGAGACGTTCAGTGAGAGCATGTTTGATACTGAGGGTCAGGTTTTTAGTTTTCCTCAACCAACACACTTTATCTGATTGACCCCCCCCACACACACACACACTTAGAATTAAAATCGAAAAAGCAAAATTAGGATCCCTCTCACTGAATAGAATTGATGGGTTGCTGAATTGTGAATTTTCGAATTTTATACATAAATGATAATTGAAATCTGTAAAAGTATCTGAAAATAGTCTTGAAACATTAAAAGGACAGATTTCGCTTATGGGGCAGATTGTCCAAATGTCAGATAACGGCATATCTTTGACAATGAGAAGAAAGAAGAATATATGTCATTAAACTGTTACGTGCAAAATTACATTTTGTGATAGATGATTATCTATATTCAGGTTTGGTAGGATACAAATCATAATTGGATAAAAATATTCACTCAGTCTTTGTAATCCGTTTTATTTTATCTACTGTGCATCATTTCATGTGTGCGTGCAAGCATTCGTAATGTTTCATAACTCCTAATTAACAGTTACACAATTTAGCATATAGCCTTGAAACCGTTAGATATGATTTACATTGGTCGGAAGATATTTACAAACGCCGAAGTATGTACCTCAAGGAAGCGGAAATAAGTTCTTCACTTGTTTTAAAAACAAGAAAGATGCACAAAAGTCAGCTAATATTACAATTGAAACGAACTTAACCTTTAATTAAATTGATGAAATTGAGTAATAAAATCAGTAAGCAAAAGACCGGTGTCATAGCCAACATTAAATTGGAAGACTTAGAATCCCTCTTCCCGAGCGGATGAATTTTGCAATGTATGGCATCACGTCCTGAAATATTAAAAGATTTTATGTGCGGAGAGAAAATAACAGCTGTGATTCCACGATAAAAACTATAAAGGACTCGGAAAATCTTTCACATCGAAGAGGAAAAATGCTAAGGTTTTACGGACAAATGAGTCAAAACAGTTGGCCCAGAGAACTAAACAAACTTTCAATCTTTTCAATATAGTTAAACAAATTATTTGAGATTCTGAATCCCCCAAAGGATCCTAGTAAGGAAGACACTACTGAATTAAAGGATGTCCACACCCAGACAATGACACTACTGACGTACAGGATGTCCACACCCAGACAATGACACTGCTGACGTACAGGATGTCCACACCCAGACAATGACACTATTGACGTACAGGATGTCTACACCAAGACAATGAGCAATAAACAGTCACGTTACTCTAACAATGCTGGCGTGGACTGGTTACCATTGACTGGAATTCACGTATGATATATGATATGTCAAATTTAGAGTAAACATGTCTTTAACTAAATATCTCGATTTCCTAAATCTTTGAAGTATGTACGTACGTATATATGTATGTACGTATGTATTTGATTTAAGGGCACATCAGCACAACCCTGGCTGTATGGTGCCAAACAAACACAAGTTAGCAAAATTGGCAAATTTAATTACTTTGCCAAACTTCCCAGGATGACAACCTTCCCTCCCCCGCCCCCGCCTCAACCGCCACCGCCAAAGTAAATATCCAATATGAGACAAAATAGAAAAGATAGGGATGTTGCAAAAACCTCAAAAAAAAGAAGAAAAAAAAAAAGAACATACACAACAACAACAACAACAAAACCTGCAAAAGTGACACCCTTACAATACAAGATAACATTTAATTTGGTGTATAAACATGAATCCTTTAAAAAAATTAAGACCATCTCATTACACAATGCATCTTACAGCAAACAGGTTAACTCCATTAATCGTTACGACATGAATAAGGGCTCATTGGGACTATTTGACATCCCCTAATTCTCAGAGGGGAAACTGGTAAGCGAGAAAAGCACCCTTTAGATAATTTGAATTCGTTGTTCTCTCCCTCAAGCATATTGTTAGTATAAAGAGAAAAACATAAATCCATGGAAGGCATATATGGAATGTTTTATTTATAGAAAATGTTTGTTGTTCAGAGGAGTGCATGACATTTTTTGCCAAGTGGTTCTTCAGTAACTCTATCTGTAAAATAGGAGTTCCACTTAATTTAAATGTTATTCTTAGCACCGTCCGTTAATGTATTGACAATTTAATCGAAATTATTTAGAAAGCCAAAGAACATTACAATAGGTTTTCTACATCCAGTAATGAGTGTAATCTTATGTGTGTAATCCTACATGCTGCAAGTGACTGCTAGAAAATTATATGTCTAGATTTTAATATGGTAAAAGCTTAAGTAAAAGAAAGGATTGATTGACATGATTTTCTAATGTATATGTACTTCTAAAGTTTTGCTATCTGTATCATTGGTCTGGAAATCTGTAATAATGTATACTCATAGGCGTAACAATTAACTCTATTTTGTTTGTATTGAGACTTTAAGTTAAAGACACAAGTCAACCACAAGAGAAGCAAGAATTTGGATTTTTATGAAAATCAAAAATGTATTGATTCTTTATACGGACACAAGACTTCTATGTGTGAATTGAAAGAGTGTGTCCAGAATGCGTTGTCTGTCAGCAGATAACGTTTTAGTTTCTCGGATATTCTGTGCGTGATTGCCTCTGATATTCTTGGTGTGTCTGTCTCTGATATTCTTTGTGTGTCTATCTCTGTACTAAGACATTAAGTGGACGATTTATTTATAACTGATAAGAACATAGAAACTCGACACAAATTATGTAACGTTACCGTAAAATACTTCTCACATACGTATTGGGAGTCTATAGTTTGTTTTCCATCTCTTACGTTTCTTACATGACTTTTTTTTACATGCGTAGCTTTTTCCAGTAGATCATATTTTCCTTATCACTAAATGCAAGAGTTAGTGCATACGGATTCTTATTCTCATTGTTTCATTTTGTTACAGCTACCAAGTCGTGAAATGGTTTCTTTTGCGAAAACATCCAACTACAGTGAATTCGCCATTTTTTGTTGGGTACTAGTTTTCGCGGGTGTTGTCGTCGCTTTAAATCACGAATTTAAAGACTCTACGAACAATGATCCTTCTATGAAAACAATAAGTCATCCTTCCACAAACCATAATTTAAATTCCGACGAATATGTCATTTTTTGCAAAGTCATGAAAGTTAATACATAAGAAAATAAACAAGTTTACATTATTATTTGCAAGCACATGGGATTCTTCTACTGTTCTCGAATGTTTGAGAAAATTGTGAATATATAGATGTATACGACACAAATAATAAAATGATCATTTGTTTTGCGGGTTTCATGCGCATGAACTCGACTTTGCAAGTTTTTGAAGCATTCAAAAGCAATTAGTCGCGGCCAGTGCATTTTTTTGCCCCTGAATTGGTAGGTTTACCTTTCCTTTGTGCTATTTGTCCCTTTTCTACACGTCAGACACTTCTCACACGTGTTACTATCTATATGAGGTGTAAGTTATAGAAGTTCATCTCTTTACGATAGGGATAGAGATGTCGTGTAACACTCACTGTTGCAATAAATTACAAATTGTAATTATGATTGTTAAAAATGAGTTGCTATTACAATTGACAACTTTATTATGATGCGGATCGATACAACACTATGCAGACGAATAATATAGAAAAGAGCAGAGTCATTGCTGTTTCATTGTTATTGTTTGCTCTTTTTTTATTTTCGAAATATTGTTGTGACATGGCGAAAAAGTCAGTGCAAATGGGTCCTTGCATATTTGTTCCAGATTGCTTCCGAAGCATACCTTTTCAAGGTAGCGAAACTAATGGTCAGGAAAAGGTACGTATTTAATATGTTTTCATTGTTGAACATGTGTTGGAAATGTAGCAGAATTAATTATGTGGATGTTAACTTAATAACTAAATACCTTTCTTAGTCGAAGCACGTCTTCTACTGGAATGAAACTTTAATACATTTTCGATATTTGCCTATGAATTCTGCCTTCTCGATCCAGTGAGTTCATACCGTAATAGAAGATAAGTAATAGATAACAGAAAACGCATGACATTCCAAATAATAAGAACAAACAGATCTTTGATCTTGCATGCCTCGTTTTCAAATATCTGAACATACCTAACAAGTAAAATATTGCTTTTTATAATAATTAGCTCTTTGAAACTAAATTAGAAGCCTTTTCGAATAATAGATCAATTATTTCTCGCAATTATTTCCTAGTATACAGAGCACTGGAATCAAAACCACAGCCAAGCATGTGAAAAGATAAAATTTCAGATGCGTTCATCTCATTTAATTTTACAGAAGTGTATTTCCTCGAGGAATGTAATGTGAGAGCTTTAATTTTAAAAACACTCGTCTTTGTTAAAAAGTATGCAGCCGTTTATTTCAACGTAAATAAAACAGGAAGGTAAATACAGCTATATATTGCATAATGATAAACTTTTCTTTTACAAAAGGACAGTACCGAGGTTCCATTACTGAAAATGTGTATCGAAAATTGCTGCATTCCTGTCAAGTGTTTAGTATCACTTACTTTATCACATAGTTGGTACACTTTACATACAGTGTGTGCAGTTTAATAGTTTGGATATGTTAACTTGTTAAACTTGTTAACATATCACTTTATATGAATCTGATTGGTCCAAATAAGCCCATGAAATTCTTGCGCAGTATTCTCTTTACTCATTGGCTGCGACCGTGGGAATTTTCCTCACCCTGTCTTCTGGAACCTTTACTATTCCTATCAACATTGTGGAGGATATTTTTAGAATCGATTGCCCGAGGGGCATTGAGAAAAAATGGTTACGTCTGTCGGAATATGGCCAATTTACCCCACAGGGGCTCGTTACAAATAAAATTAATATTATCGGTCAATGGATAGAGGGCTGGAGTGTCCAAATGTAAAACTAGAACATTAGTACATTTTAGCCACCCCCTAGTACTAATATTATAGTACCCCTACTTCGTTGACCATGTCGAGGCTACGACATCGTAGCTATCCGCTCCCCGGACAAGCGCGGTTTAAATGTTAACCTATAGGAGTAAATAAACTCACTTCTGTTTAGAGAAGAATGTGGACAAATGCCGGTCTCCCAACTGACAGAAAGTTTTCCAACCATAGCATTCATCCACATTGAATAATGCAAATATCCGGTCACAAAAAAAACTCCAAAAAACATTAAATGTTTAATCACTATTATACACAGTAACTCCTGTATAGTCTAGATTTAGTAAACTTTCTGCATCCAGTCATCATCCCTTCACACGAATATCCAACAACTGGAATACGAATACAAATTTAGTGGAATCAACACACTTTAGGATGAAACATTGTAAACAGTGTCTTCAAAATCCATGTGTATGGCGCGCAATCTACTCAAAGCGGGAGAACTATGTGACAACACACAGGAATTTCCATTGGAGATCCAGTGTTAAAAAATGGTGGTGTCCGTATCTAATGTTCTATTGATTTGGAAGGACAGTTTCTCTTTGAATTATATTTTGTAAAAGAAAAAAAAAATACTTCTAAATGTTACTGGTTATCGAATTGTGCATTATTGATTCATCTCGCGCCTGGGACTATTTTTCACGCGCAAGAATTCAAAGGTGCAGCGTCTAAGCCAGAATTTAATGAATACCAAAATTCGTCTGTTCTTCTTTCTATCCAAACTCTTTCCACTAAAATAAAAACTATGTGATAATCAGAATCTCAAATGGGTAATGATTTAATATTAAATTTATGAAACTCTTTCAATAATTTCATAAATTCAATATTACATCATTACCCATTTGAAATCCTCTATTTCTCAATAACTGTGCCGTGCTGTGACAAGCAAATAACATGGATTGTACTGATAATGTTTCTACTGCTATCTACTGATCAAGTTAACATGCTCTGTTTACGGTCGATACAAAATTATAGAGTATTAATGTAGTTATCAATGCGTCCTTTTTCATAAATTACAATCGACCCTGTATTTCTTTTTTTTAATCGGTTCCCTTTTTTTGCAGTCTCTACAATGAACTTAGTAAATACCAAATCTCAATAAAAAGTTTGCATAAATTTATCGCACACTCTGTAATTGGGATTCTGCAATTGCTGGATTACTAAGTTAGTTTTTTAAGATTTAAGTCCTCATTTTAGGTACATGCAGCCGGTTATTTAATTGACTTATAATTGCAAATATGTCTTGTAATAATAATCAATCAATCAGTTATGTACTCTTCATGCACACTGGAAAGAGTACAAAAAAGCTAGGCTAATTTCCATTTCTTTGACCATAAATATGAACTAAATAAATAAACAAATAAATACAATAAATAAATAAATTAATTAAATACTTTTCAAAAAGTTACTGCATAGTTCGGTTAATTTCACATGGCTCTATCTCTTGTATGCAGTAGTGTAACAATAATATCATATAATATACAATTTGGTTTAATAAAAGAATTACTTCACTCCCATTTCAGTATACGAAGATAATAATAATAACAATAAATGCACGTGTAAGAAAGTCATAGGAAGATCTAAGCGCTAAACTTTCCAAAAGCATCAACTTATTATCATTAGGATAATCAGATGAGGCAAATAGCTGTATCGCTATATTATACAGAGAGAGAGAGAGAGAGAGAGAGAGAGAGAGAGAGAGAGAGAGAGAGAGAGAGAGAGTTTTACATGAAAAACTACAAATCACTATTAAATCTGTATCTGTTCAACCTTGTTGAATGTATTTCTTATAACTGTTTGTTCAATTAGCTTTCATAAATTACACTTTGAATTGAGCTTTAAAGATGCGATCCTTCGTAAAATATAGGAAATTGAAATAATTGCACGATACGATTTTGTGACTCTCACAGTGAATAGCGATACAATATTTTGAACAAATAATGTGCATCAGAGTCAAGAAAAAAGGAGAGAATCTGAACGGGGACATAAAAGGTCAGGCAGACGACTTGGCATTTAAATAAGGTATGTCCCACTACATTTGTTCGTGACGCACTCCATGGTGTCAACAAACCATCGAGGACGTCACAATAGCAGATGCAGCTGCACACAATAAATCCTTCATTAACTCGAGGGATGGCACGTCCTATCTCTCAATGTTCAAGTGTCAGTATAAGACGATTTACCCGGTATATATGCAAAGTAATTGGTGATTGTTACGACCACAACGGTCAATCTCAGCATCATAACACATGCACTAATGACGAATGTTGGGGATTTGAAAAAGACACGAGTATAATCACATGAGCAGTCGAAAATGATTGGTGACATGTATATTGACAGATGATGCAACATTAGAAAGAAAAAAACAGAAACACGGATAATGGGAAAGAGGAGCATAAGACAAGGATGTGACATAGGTGAAAACAAAAAGAGAGTTGATTATATAAAAATGGGAAAGATCATACAATAAATCAGTTAGACAATATTCTCTCGTGTGATAACAGTGATATTGTAGGGTGGGGGACTAAAAATAAAAACAGAAGGACATTGGCAGAGAAAACTCGAGTTCGCTTCCAATACCCGTTTCGTGGTCCCACTCTATGATATCTCTGGTATTCCATAAGTATGTAGTGTAACAAATATATAATCACTTAACCTCATATATTCATTGTTAGACCTGATTCCACTTATTTCTTAACATGTATAAAATACTGGATAAAGTCTTTGAGGATGCCACAAATAGATAGTCATATCAATGTCATGTGATCCTGAAAAAAAACGGAATTAGTATAGTAACATGGGCAACTAAGAATTAAGATATATTTTTGAGTTTCGATTTTGGATCTGTATGGATAGCTCAGGATGTAAGTGATCACATCATTCCTTTATTTGTGTATTCACAAAGAGTAAAGATACAGCTTTTTGTCTCTGGTCTGAACAAATGTATAATATATCAAAATGTTATTATTATAGAAAATATGTCACTTCTTGAACATGAAAATATATTTAATTTGGCATACCTTTCATTTTTAGGAAACAATTAGTATGGTTTAGATGTTCTAATCATAATTGAAGATTGAAATAGGTAGACAGAGAAAGAGGTTACGTGAACTGCGTAGGCAAATACTTATCAAACAGTAGAAGATTAGTACCATTTAGTTTATGTGTATCTGAGTTACGACCATCTGAGAATAGTTAACAATACATACTTTGTCAAGCCCACAATTGGGAAGTTTATATCCCTTATGAATAACAATTATGTAACCACTCTGTCGAGTATAGGATATTATAATATACTTCAAACAAATTCGCACTTGTTTCTGCATTATTGTTACCATTTGATATTTTCATGTATTGAACTCAGTGTGATATTGCACCGAACGTTTGCACGTACCTTTGTCAACCGCGAGGAGAAGGACTATTTTTGTTTACAGAAACCATGGTATCCAGAGACGCTGATAGCATAGTAAAAAAATGCGCCATATTAGATTTAATAAGCATTTACAATATGGTGTCGGCGGTATAGCGACCAATGTGGATAGTATTGTGCATAGTATTGTGGACAGACGTTATTAATCGAGTGACATATTGTTTTCAATTTCGAAGAGAAGAAACGAAATCGAAAAAATTTATATAGGTGCCGCTTGAAAGGCACATAGTTTTATAATCTAGAGTTGTTTTGTACCAAACTTCACAGATGTCCTATATGAAAGCAGAAGAAAATGTTCAAAATACGCACAGAAATGTAGCTACTTTATCGGTAAAATGAGAACGGGTACTAGTATTTTGCCGCCATGAACTCACTTACGTCACGTCTATTATATGATTAATTCGTTCATCAAGATTTTACGACGAGCGAAGTCTTTACATTCATTCAGGTAAGGATGAAAAATTGAGTTTTTAGGTAATAATTTTATGTTTATCTTTATACATATTTGCTTGGTCTATGTCATGCAGATTGCTATCACTTTGACTATCCGAAGAATACCTTCTCAATAATCAATTTAGTTACATGAGAATACACACACATACATACATACATACATACATACATACATACATACATACAGACAGACAGACAGACAGACAGACAGACAGACAGAAAAATAGATTACTAGTTAGGTACGAAGGTAGGCAGACATTTTGTTTTCGCGGAAAATGTTCAATTAATAAATATTTAATCAAGAGATTTACTTATTTATCCTGATAAAAAAGAATCCATTTGGTTATACTAGTTTCGCGATATCATTTGACAAAAAAGTGCTATGTGCTATACCTAGATTCTACAGGAGAATGCTTGCTGTGAGATGCATTTATATATATATATATATATATATATATATATATATATATATATATATATATATATATATATATGTGTGTGTGTGTGTGTGTGTGTGTGTGTGTGTGTTGAAGCATTAATCAATCACTATTTTCTAAGAAGTTTCCGACCCTTGTATTTTTCAGCGAGAGAGAGAGAGAGAGAGAGAGAGAGAGAGAGAGAGAGAGAGAGAGAGAGAAAGAGAGAGGGACTTTCTTGAAATTTCAAAGCTATTATCAAAATCCTCATTTTATTTCAAAATCTTTGAATAGATTTTTTCTACAATATATAAATAAAATAATATAGCTTTAAAGAGATATATAGTAAATATAAATGTTTTACTTAATTTATCTTTTACATCTTACTTGCATTTACGAGACGTTTTAAAAAATAAAGAGTATAGTGCTCAGTTATCTGATTTTTCATACAATGTCATACAAAGACCCACCATGAGGAATATTTTAATTTGAGACGCACAGTGAGAGCATGTTTGATATTGAAGGTCAGTTGTTTACTTTTACTCCGCCAACACACTTTATCTGATTTACCCCCGCCCTAATTTAGAATTAAAATCGATACAATCTAGATGGGTTGCTGAATTGTGAATTTTCCGAATTGCACTCATGAAAGGTACATGAAATCTGTAAACGTTTCTGAAAATAGCCTTGCAGCGTTAAAAAGCAAAGATTTCGTAGGATAACCCCCTTACTCCCACCTCCCACTATCACCAAAATTAAATATCCACCTTGAGACAAAAGATAAAAGGTATGGATGTTCCCAAACAAAAAAGCATACACAACAAAAAGAAAAGAAAAATTGGTGTGTATAAGCATGAATCTTTTGAAAATCTAAGACTGTCTCAGTGGGAGCACCATCACAAAATGCATCTCACAGCAAACAGGTTAACTCCAATAATAGCCTCTTACGACATGAAAGAGGGCTCATTGCGTCTAATTTACATCCCCTAACCCGCTGAGGGAAAACTGACAAGCGAGAAAAAGCCCTTTCAATGATTTGATTTCGTTGCTCTCTCTCTCTCTCTCTCTCTCTCTCTCTCTCTCTCTCTCTCTCTCTCTCTCTCTCTCTCTCGTGTATTTTTTAGTATGAAGAGAACTACCAAAGTGTTGTTCTAAAAAACCACAAAAAGCCACGGAAGGCATATATGGTATGTGTTTTAGAAAATGTTCGTTCTTCATTGGAGTGCATGAAATCTTTGCCAATTGGTTTCTTCAGCAACTCTCTCTGTGCGATGGAAGTCCCCCTTGATTCAAATATTATTCGTAGCGCCCTCTGTTAATGCATTAATGCATTGATAATTTTTTCCAAATTACTTAGCAAGTCAAAATGACATTGCAATAGGTTTACTTCATCCTGTAATGAGTGCAGTCTTGTTTGTGTGTGTGTACATGTTGTAGGTGAATGCTAAAAAATTCTGTCTAGATTTAAAGATGGTAAAAACTGGATTGATTGACATGATTTTCAATGTAAAGGCGTAAAAATCCACTTTTTTGTTTGTATTGAGACCTTAAGTTAAAGAACCAAAGACACAAGGAAACCGCAGCAGAAGCAAGAATTTGCACTTCTATGGAAATCAGAATATATTTATTCTTTACATGGATACAAAACTTCTCTGCATGAATTGAATTGTGTTTAGAATGCTTTGTCTGTCAGCAGATCACTTTTTAGTTTCTCGGATATTCTTGGTGTGTCTATCCCTGTACTTGAAGACCGAGTATAAATGGACATCTCATACCAAATTAACGTGCTTAAACAGACCAGGTCAAAATTTCACCATCATAAGTCTGTTGCCATTTGACAGGTCAGTTTCAAGCCAGACGTCATTTTCAAGCCAGACGTCATTTTCAGTCAGTCATATCATTGAAATACAGACACAAGTTTAAGTCGATACTAAGCTTCTATTATTGAAATCCAGATTTGGAGATTCAGTGCTCAGCAAAGTGAAGGAGAAACGCAACCCATTTATAACAAGAAAAGGACACATCTTCTTGAAATGTTGAGAAGGACCGCCAAAGTCACTGGATGTTCAATCCACATGCCATAGGACTTCACATTTGAAATATCGGAAGATGTATATTGGAGTCATTCACGCAAATGATGGAGAACTACTCTCATAAGAGATGTAAAAGTTTAAAGAGCATGTCTCATTAAATGATGCACACATGCTGTTGCAATGATGGTTGGTATACTGTAATCTTCAAACTTTCCACGCAGACGTTTGTGGCGCAATGATGATATTTCCATTTTGTTAGAAATTCAGCAATTAATTAAATCTAGCAATGCATTTTAAATATCAGATATCACAAATGCTTTTACAATATTTGATATACTTTTTGCAAAATTGGTTACTTAAATTGATTAAAGTATTTTGGACCTATTCTAAAGATAACGGAGTATCGGAGAGCTCTATTGAGAGAGAGAGAGAGAGAGAGAGAGAGAGAGAGAGAGAGAGAGAGAGAGAGAGAGAGAGAGAGAGAGAGAGAGAGAGAAGCAATACCAATTATAATTACGATGCATTAAGGCATTATGTGGATGATTTATTTATAGCTAATAAGAAAAAAGAAAATCGACACATATTATGTAAAGATCCATATGTATAGGGGGCTATAGTTTATTTTCACTCACTTGAGTTTATTACGTGTCGTTTACACATGCTTAGTTTTCTTTCAAGCTGATACTATTTTCCTCACCAAAAGACTATAAGAATTAGTGCACAGGGAGTGTTATTATCACCATGTCACTTTCCTACTGCTACCAACTCTAATAAATGCTTCTTTTGCAAAAATGTCCAACTAATGTAAAATTCACCATTTTTTGTCGGGTACGATTTTCGTGGATTTTGTGGTTGCTTCAAATCACGAAACCCAACGAATAATAATCCTTCTATCAAAACAACAAACCCCTTCCACAAACCACACATTTAAGTACCGACGAATATGTAATTATTTGCAAAGCCATGAAAATTTATTTTAAAAAATACATAATTCACAGTATTATTTGCAGGCACGTGGAATTATTCTACTGACCATACTTACTGTTCTCAAAAGTTATAAAATGGGCATTCAATTGAGGCATTCATGTGCACTACTAACCTAAAGTTACCTTTGCCAGTTTTTGAAGTTTTCAAAGAAAATAGTCGTCGGCTAGTAAGTTTCTCGTTTCAGTGCTAAATAAGTTTGATTTTCTTTTGTGCTATTTGTCATTTTTCTACACGTCCGACACTTCTCCCACGCGTTACTATCTATATGTGGTGCAAGTTATAGAAGTTCATCTCTTTACGATAGGGATAGAGATGTTGTGTAATAATCCCTGTTGCAATAAATTATAAATTGTAATTATGATTGCTAAAAATGAGTTGCTATTACAATTGATAGCTTCATTATGATGGGGACCTATTCAACGCTATGTAGACGAATAACCTAGAAAAGAACAGAGTCACTGCTATTGCGTTTTTATTGTTTGCTCGTTTTTTATTTTCGAAATATTGTTGTAACATGGCAAAATTAGCCAGTGCAAATGGGTACTTGCATATGTGTTCCAAAGCATATCTTTTCAAGGTAGCGAAACTAATTGGTCAGGAAAAGTTACGTATTAATATTTTTTCATTCTTGAACATGTTTTTCAAATGTAGCAGAATTAATTACGTGCAGTGGATGTGAACTCAATAACTAAATACCTTTCTCAATTGAAGCACGTCTTCTAATGGAACGAAATTTAAATACGTTTTCGATATTTACTCAGGAATTATAGCTTTTCGAGTCAGTTAGTTTATACAGAAATGATTCATAATAAATAGATAATAGAAAAGTATGACATTCCAAATAATAAGAAAAAAGAAATCTTTGATCTTGCATGCCTTGTTTTCAAATAATATTTTGAACATACCTCACAACGAAAATGGTTCTTTTTTATAATAATTAACTCTCTGAAGCTACATTATAAACATTTAAAAAAAATAGAACAAATTATTCACTTCACATGCGCTCATTTTACTTAGTTTTTCAGAAGTGTATTTCCTTGAGGAATGTAAGCTTTGATTTGAAACACTCGCCCTTGTTCAAATGTATACCGTCTTTTATTTCAATGTAAATAAAAAAGAAGGTATGTATAGCGTAGATATTACATAATAATAAAGTTTTCTTTTACAAAGGAACAGTACCGAGGACCCATTATTAAAAAATTTGCATCCAAAATTGCTGCATTTGTTTTCCTCTTTTCTTCACTTTCTACAGTAACTTCGTAAATGCCAGATCTCAGTAATAAATTTGCATACATTTATTGCACACTTGTAATTTGGATTCTGGATTTGATGCACTACTAAGTTGATTTTTTTTAAAGATTTAAGTCCTAATTTAAGCTATATAGTAATGCTGCAGGTTATTTGATTCGTATTTAATTGCAAGAATTTGCTCCAATATTAATGTGCAATAAATCAGCTTTGCACTCTTCATACACACTGGATAGAACACTGAAAGGCAAGGCTTCTTCACCAGTTCTTTGACCATAAATATAAAATAAATAATAAAGAATGAAATAACAAAAAATAATGAAATAGATATATTTTACTGTGTAGTTCGGTTAATGTCACATGGCTATATCGCTTGTATGCAGCAGTACAAAAATATTGTCATATATTATACAATTTGGTTTAATAAAAGAATTAATAATTTCCATTTCAGTTCAAGAAGATAAGAACAATAACAAGTAATGCACGTGTAAGAAAGTCATAGGAAGATGTAAGCACTAAACTTTCCAAAGGCATGAACTTATTATCATCAAGAGAATAAAACAAAGCAAATCAGTTTTTAGTTATATGGTACAGAGAGAGAGAGAGAGAGAGAGAGAGAGAGAGAGAGAGAGAGAGAGAGAGAGAAAAAAAAACTTCTTGAAACTTCAAAGCTATTATTTATGGGCTCATTTGTTTCAAATCTTTGAATAGTTGTTACTACAATAAATTTACAAAATACAGCTTTAAAGAAAACGCGTGTTTTTAAACCAGAGATATATAGTAAACATACATTTTTCATAATGTCATACAAAGATCCACTATGAGGAAGATTTTAATCTGAGACTTAAAGTGAAAACATGTTTGATTTTGAAGGACAGCTGCACTAAACGTTCAAAGATATCAATTTATTATAATTAAGATGGTAAACGGAGACAAGTTACGTTATAGTTATATGGTCCAGAGAGAGAGAGAGAGAGAGAGAGAGAGAGAGAGAGAGAGAGAGAGAGAGAGAGAGCTTATTATAATTAAGATGATAAACGGAGACAAGTTACGTTATAGTTATATGGTACACATACACACACAGAGACATAGAGAGAGAGAGACAGAGAGAGACAGAGAGAGAGAGAGAGAGAGCTTATTATAATTAAGATGATAACGGAGACAAGTTACGTTATAGTTATATGGTCCAGAGAGAGAGAGAGAGAGAGAGAGACAGAGAGAGAGAGAGAGAGAGAGAGAGAGAGAGAGAGAGAGAGAGAGAGAGAAGGAGAGAGAGCTTATTATAATTAAGATGATAAAAGGAGGCTGGTTATGTTATAGTTATATGGTACAGAGAGAGAGAGAGAGACAGAGAGACAGAGAGAGACAGAGAGAGAGGGAGAGACAGAGAGACAGAGACAGAGAGAGAGACAGAGACAGAGAGAGAGACAGAGAGAGAGACAGAGAGAGACAGACACAGAGAGAGACAGAGAGAGAGACATAGAGAGAGAGATAGAGAGACAGAGAGAACTTATAATTAAGATGATAAAAGGAGGCTAGTTATGTTATAGTTATATGGTACAGAGAGAGAGAGAGAGAGAGAGAGAGAGAGAGCGATAGAGAAATAGAGAAATAGTTTTTCACGAAAATATCTAAATCACTATTCAATCTGTATCTATTGAACCTTATTGAATGTATTTCTTATAATTATTTTTTTAAATTCACTTTTATAAATTACATCTAGAGTAAGGCTTTAAAAATGCATTCCTTGACAAAATATAGAAAACTGAGATAATTGCATGCATTCCTTGACAAAATATAGGAAATTGAGATAATTGCATGATATGATTTTGTGGCTCTCACAGTGAATAGTGGTAACAATATTTTGAACAAATGCACACCAGAGTCAAAAAGAAAAAAAGGGAGTCAGAGAGGAGACCTAAAAAGTCAGGCAGACGATTTGGCATTTAAATAAAGTGGGGTGTATCCCAGTATATTCTTCGTCACGCACTCCATGATGTCAACAAACCGCGGCACATGCAACTGCACACAGTAAACCCATAATTAATTTGAGGGATGGCACCTCCTATCTCTCATTGTTCAAGGGTGACTATAACACTACCTCTACAACAACAACAACAACAACAACAACAACAACAATAATAATAATAATAATAATAATAATAATGACGATGATAATGCATCATAAGATTTAATTAAAATGTCGAGGCATTATATTTAAGGTCAATTAATTTCAAAACATGTATTGCAGGCAATGACCTAAAAATTACTTTGAGGCACGAACACACATTTATACATATGGGGAAAGATAAAATAAAGTGCGCATTTTGTTCAACTTTCATAAATAATACATTTTGAAAGATTTCTAATACAAGTTTGATTTCTGATTCATAATAAAAAATATCTCAAATCCCTTCTCACAAGCATCACATGCAATTACCAATTTATATAAGAACTGTTGTAATATTCAAATGGTTGGTCTATGAAGTGCCGTTCGTTATTTGAACACTTTTTATTCACTTTGATTCACTGCTTTAGATACAGATTTGCTAATATTCATTTTTCAATTTCTTTTCCCAGGGCAGGTTTTATTATTGGATCAAACGGCAGAAATCACATCTCTTGGACCCGAAACTATCTGAGCAAAATACGTTGAACTCAGACCAAAGACGACAAAATTGTGTACATTACCTAGGTTACATTTATATCACAATATTTTATGAGATTTCAAACTTACTTAAGACAATAGAGAGTAAAGTATCGAAATAAAAGCAAACTGTTGAGCAGGATATATTATCTACTTTTTAGGTAACATTGTTTTGACATCCAAAAGCAACCAAAGCTACTCACCTTTGTATGAGGTTTCTATCGTTCTGGACAGTTTGAAGCTGTTGATTGGCTGCAGGATAATCAAAATGGCGACAACAATTTGAGATTTAAAGCCGTATAAATCCATCATTTTACCTCCTTCCTAAATGAGAAAGAAAAGAACTGCATTATTACGAAAGGCAGACTAAATGTAACATTGTAATGTACAGGACGGACATTCGATACATTCAAATCACCCTCACGTTCTTGTAACAAGAGCCTATTGCTGTCACTTGTAGATGATTGAAAGCCCTGATAACTTTAAAAAATTACACGTTTATGCATGATTACGTTATCGATATTCTTTCGAAAACAAAAACAAATTACTAATAATATGAGGAGAAAAAAAAATACAGATATTCTGAAAGATACTTTTAAAGATGACATCCTTATTAGGAGACGCGTCGGAGGTACAAAACATTTTCATAATACACAGTTTCAATTATGATTGTATTTTAATAACACACTTTATTCTTAATTCAAATAAATATTCCTGTAGAAACTGTTCTTAACTTAAGGATAGTGTTTATTGTATACGATACAATATCAAGTGCATGAGAAGGTAACATGACATATGCACACGTAAAAGTAGTACGTCAAAATAGACATTTTCAAAGAGAATACGCTATATATTTTGCTGAGAAACAGTTGTTAAATTAAATACCTGTTATGCGAAGATTAAATATCCGTTCTCGATATCAGTGTGTTATTACTGAATAAAACACATAAGTTAAACAAGTATTTTCGCATTTGGTTTTTTCCCCACTTTTTTGAGAGTGTGCGTGTTAGCACATAGAAAAGAGTGAATATGCTAGTGGTGCGAACAGTCAGAGTAGCAGCAACTTGCGGAGGCGATTCTTAAAAGACATGGGAGGGCTTATCTTGTACAAAATACACATTAAAAAAGTCGCACCCAGTACACTGTTCTCTATCAGTTTAGATCTACCTTCCTTTATTTAGCTTCCAATGACATTTTGTAAGGGTTAATATCTGAGAATAATAATGATCGGTTTGATTGATACATATATGTTTACGCTATGAAGAATATTAAGTCGTAAAGCAAAATAGACAGTGTGTTGATTTTTGTAACCTTGTAGCATTCAAATGATAAGTTAGTCTCGTGAAAGGAAGGGGAGTTTTCCAATTCGAGCATTTGATGCCTTTTTAATACATTCATACCTCTTTATCTGACAGGTGACACTGAGTATGGCTCATAAACCATTATGGGTTAATACGGCTAAAGTAAATATGGAGCGTAAGTCAAACCTTTCATTGGCTATTGAAACCTCTTGATCGATTAATACCGATTTTCAACATTGTGTACAAATTCCTTCTGTTTTTGGATGAGTTGTTTTATTTATTTCAGCCTTTGCACAAAATTCCAGATCCAAACATTAGATCTTCATAGTTATCAGGGTTGCCAATGATATGTCTTTAACTTCTGTTTTTTTTTATCATCATGATGGTCATGACTTCTTCTTATTTGCAAGTTAAGATCGATTAATTATTTTAAAAATAGTCCGCGTGCATCTGAATACAGCTTTATAGATAATTTGCCGAACGGTTACAAATCCTCAGAAAATCGTGTGGCGTTCTGTGTTAGGCCTTTGAAGGTTATTTTTGTATCACATAATTGAATGCCCAACATTTTCAACAAATATAACCTTATAGTTGTATACATACAAGTTATACATAATAATCATAACAGACACAAGGGAACTTTAATTGCCATTTCAAACCGAATGAGCTTATGAAAGGAACAGAAGAACAAAGTCAATATGGGTTGGTTTTTTTATTGCAATAGTAGTACTTGCTAGTTCGGGGAGATCAATATATGATCCAAATTAAATTCAAAACTACATAAAACTGAAATATGAGAATGTAGTTATCATTGTCATACATGAGTTACATTACAGACAGCTCACTTAGTAAATAAATTAAATTAGAAAGGAACTCGCCTTCCTTGCTGATGAAAGGAATACAGTTGTTTGGAGAAAATTCGTTATGAAAAATATGTTTTGAACATGGTTTCCATTAATTTCTAAACATTATATGAAGAACTTTATATATATTTCCAATCTAGAAACTATAATGATATACAATTACAAGGAACAGCTAAAGCAATTATTCGATAATTATTATATTTATTTTAACTTCTGCATGCTGATGGTACCATTTTTCTTGGAGATAATCAGGAGGATCAGCATTTTGTGTGATCTATATGTTTAGCAGTTACTTGGGAACTTAAAGCAATGTTGACAAAACTACTGTATCCATATTTGGTAAGGCTTATAGAATAACATCCAATTTCGTATACAGAGGTACAAAATTAGAAGAGGTTCATTGACATACTATCTTAGAGTTCTTAGGCGTAAAGCTGGAAGATATTTCAAAGACATTAAAGCAAACAGTATAACTTTTTTAAAAGCTGTATTCTTGACGAAAAACTTACGAAGAAGTTTACCATAACTATATGGATCTCTGGAAAGAAAGATGACTTTCAGAGATTCATATAAATTTCTTAAGATGGATATTAAAATGTTTCATGGATGGATACATGCTTTATTGTGAAACAGGAAGAAACTCACTTACACTTCAGTTGAAGATAAGTATGGCTTAAGTACGATATGGATTGATGGAAACTGAGGAACGCAAGTATGAAAGAGGGATATATGGCATACTAATACATGATACGAAAATAAAAATAACAATACATATCATTGGTTGAATTGTGTAAGATATATATTTTGATGAATGTGGATTTGGATATATTTGGTATAAGAATCTTTCTCAAATAAACCATGGCTAATACAAAACCTTACACATAGATTATCTGATACATAACTTCAAACGAAAACTAGTGATACACATTTTTTTCGAGTAAGAGTATTACATATAGAGCTTTAAAAATCAGCTTGAATTTTGATGATTATTTACTATGTGTGCCTAACAATCTTTAAATCACTAATTTCAAGCTTAAAATCACCAAATAATAGAGAGATGCCGATGGACAAACTCAACTAGAAAGGAAAGATTGTGTTCTTTAAAACGTTATGATAATGATCTAGTTGACTAATTGTATTATATATTTACCTCCATGTATCTAAAAACACAAAGAAGGCTATTTCTGCAAAAATCATTATTGCAGTAGACCTTATATTCGAACCTTCATTGCTTTGTGTAATTCCAAGAATAACGAACCCTTTAGTATATGTACATTTATTAGCATTATTGTACTAAAACTCAATTATGTTGTGGTACCTATTAATACACATTGTAGGTATCAGAATTTGACACAAAAATTGTCATGATTGGCACAAATTATGGTAAGTAAATGTAATGCACGGAAATAATTTGCATATTTTCCCAAAAGATAGGTACCTGGTGAAGAAACAAAATACTATAAATTAGGATAACTCTTAATTTATGCACTAATGTGTGACTTTAAGTCTTTCTATATGTTACATAGTGCAATTAACACCTTATCTTATGTCCGTTAGGTTTGTATATTTACTTCATTTCTCCCCTGTACAAGGGACCACAATTAATTTACATTGTTAAACGCATGTTCGTCTATTTATCATATAGTCTTTTTCTTTTCCTCGTTTGTCGCAAGGTGACCTGAATGCAATGAAGATTATGATGTATTTTGAATACACAGACGGTAATCTGTGTGCAAAAAGTTTGTTATAACTGTATACACATAAGGTCACTTGAGTGCAATAATGTTTGCGTGTTGTATCTTGTATCCAAAGAAGGTGACCAGTGTGCAATAAAGTTCTGTGTTGTATCTTGTATACACACTCTTCTTCCACCGTTCATTTTGCGTACATGCAAAAAGACTAACTGAAAGTGAACATGAATGTTACATCTTGTATACACACTCTTCTTCCACCGAAAATTATAGGTACATGCAAAAGGACAGGCTGAAAGTGAACATGGATGTTACATGTTGTATACACACTCTTCTTCCACCGAAATTTGTAGGTACATGCAAAAGGACAGACCGAAAGTGAACATGGATGTTATATCTTGTATACACACTCTTTCTCCACCGTAAATTTTACCTACATGCAATAAGACAGACTGAAAGTGAACATGGGTGTTGTATCTTGTATACACACTCTTCTTCCACCGATAAGTTTACCTACATGCAATAAGACATACTTAAAGTGAACATGGATGTTCTATATTGTATACACACTCTTCTTCAACCATAAATTGTACCTACATGCAAAAGGACAGACTAAAAGTGAACATGGATGTTCATGCTACATACGTATGTAATATCTTACTTCCTAAATACACCTGCCACAAAAAAAAACAAAAAACAAAACAAACGCTGGCAAATTTTGTATTTTTCCACATATGAGTAATGTGCATCACAGTCTGTCTTGAAAATGGTCTGTAGTAGTCAAATAATAAAATGATTTCAAAGACAAGAGTAACACGGTTTATGACTCAGACTTGGTTTTGATCCATGATTTAGATTACTTTCGATGTGATGCGTGAACATATATAAAATAAATATAACATAAAAAACGAAGCAGTTTTCTATTCTAATTAATCAGGGTATCCATCCTTATATTGATTTAAAAAAAAGCGGTTTTTGAATAAGCTTAAACATAATAATACTTAATTTAAATATTAAAATATTACAGATAAAATAGTATTCTTCCAATTTCAGATCTTTATTGAAACTATTTATACATGTAACAAAACTTTTTACCTTGAACACTAGAGAAAATCCATATATTTCCGGCTATTTTCTGTGTCTCCTTTGTGACAAACACCCACTTTCAACAAATTTATCGTTGAATTAGAGGAAGGCTATCGCTTTATTATATCCTGCTTCACGAATAGAACACTGTTTAAATTAAATACGAGTACCTCTCGCGTCTCCAATGATGAATACGCCTATTAAAATTAAATTATAAGAAATATAACAATGGGGTTGCTTCGGTACGGATGTTTCTTGATGTGTATTCAAGCGATAATATCACCGAGACCAGCTTCTCTAAATTATCCGTAAACGAGGCATTACGACCTTCGGGTCGACCTGTCTCTTCCTTTTGATCTCATCGTGATTGTATTTTCGTATGGCAAAGTCTGCACATTGTCTTTTATTGTTGATATTTATACATTTGGCAGAAATCTATAACTACAAACATGATTTTCTAGTTTAGAAATGGTTCTTATTTTTAACATACAATTAGGATTTACCTTTTGGGAAAATGGAGAATGTACCCCCAAGAATTAACATAACCATTTCTTTCAAATCAGCGTTATTCTTCTTTAAATAAATTATGCTGGCTAAGAGTTTGTGCTGAAAGTTTTGATGAAATTTGGACGATAGATATTCAAGTTATAAACATATTAAATTGTATTGGATATATAGTAAAAGCTTCATAGGTAACCGACTAGGCTACTGTCCGACCGCTTGACCAACCCAACATGCATAGCCCATATTCCAATAATAGGCTGTATACTGTATACAGGCGGTATTGGATCTGTGACATTAACTATTACTCCAAAGAGTATCGAATCATAAGTGGTATACAATGTTATTCTGCTTTTTTACCAAATATATATATATATATATATATATATATATATATATATATATATATATATATATATATATATATGTGTGTGTCAGAAACTGTACTGTATTGATACTACCATATTATTTTACAAGTGAAACACTTCTATATAGCAAATCCGTGTATTTTTTTATTTTTATCTCATTGCTTTTTATGTCATTAAAGAGCATTGGGACTTTAGAGCGTGAGATAACAGATAGATAGATAACACATAGATAACACATACGCTGAAATGTTATTTGTCGATTACCTATCTACTAAAGTTTTGATCGCGCACTGAAAAAGATGGAGTTTTAAATACAGTTTAATTTGTTATCTCTCTCTGCATTACTACTCAGTACTCAAGAGGAGTTACCAGCATGGTACAAAACGTAAAGAAAGACTTCAATTTTAGTCGACCAGTGAAATTTGATCAAAAATTTTTGTTATGCTATTTACACGTTGATTGTTAGTCCCTGACGCTTCTAATGGGTTTCCATCATAAAGTCTAAAGTATTATTGTTTACCTTCTAGTGATCTCCGACCTCAGGGGTAATTGGATGAGTATCTCACCTAGCACGACAGTATAAATAGGACATAGTTAAAACACGCATTTGTTTTTTTTCTCATGTAATATGAGCTTTCCTTGTTCAATCCTCACAGACATCGGACTACCACTATTGCGTGTTGTTATTTGACGCGTTGTGAATTTGACGGGTTGTAAAGATTGTTATCTATATGTTGTGATTTGATTCAATAAATGACAGATGATACAGTGGTTGATGTAGATTTCACTTTGTATATTGTAATTTAAAGGAATAAGTAACATACTATTAAATGCCCGTAGCCACCCCCCCCCCCCTTACCCACATTAACTTGCATTTAAAACTAATTTCGTCTCGGACAAATTTCGCGTTATAGCAAGGTTTGTGGTTTAAAAAGGTTTGACCTATTGATCTGGCGAACCATGGTAGCTTGATTGCTAGCTAGCTCGATAGATAGATAGGTGGTTCGAAGGTCTAATGGACAAACGGATAGATAGATAGGTAGGTAGGTAGGTAAACAATTTGAAAACAAATATAAACAGCTAAAATTATTATTATTGTCGATACAAATTTGTAAGCTTTCAAGCTCATGTTTAATCATTTAAAGGAAGCAAGGTTAATAAATATGATATTTTTGGTAGTCTACCATTCTTTTTATGTTATCAAGTCTTTCAGTGACGCTAATGCTTTGAATAATTATTTAGACATCGGAAGACTACAATAGGTATTTTCTATTGCATTAAAATATAATTATTTCGACATGGATTGGCTTCGATAGGTATTTCCTCTTGCCAAAAGATATCATTATTTAAACATCGAACGGCTTCAATAGGATTTCCTCTTGACACAAAATTAAATTATTTAGACATCGAACGGTTACAATAGACATTTCCTATTGCCACAATCTATCATTATTTGGACATCGAACGGCTTCAGTAGGATTTTCTGTCGCCAAAAAATACTATTCAGACATCGAACGGCTACAATAGGTATTTCCTATTGCCACCAAATAACATTATTTAGACATCGAATGGCTACTGTAGGTATTTCTTTTTGTCACTGACTCATTATTTAGACACAGAACTGATACAAAAGTTATTTTTTATTGCCAAAATCATATAATTAGTTAGACATCGAACGGCTATACTAGTTATTTTCTATTGTCACGATCTATCATTATTTAGACATCGTACTGCTATAAAAGGTATTTCCTATTGCCAAAATAACATCATTAATTAGACATCGAACGGCTACAGTCAATATTTTATATTGGCACAATTTATAATATATTTTTTGTAAGGGACTATGGAGGTTTAGTTTCACAAAATATTCCTTTTTTATTAAGTTCTGGACAACAGCCAAAGGTTGCGTGAAATGTTGAATGGCGTTTGTTAGTTCTGGCCGATGAAACTGATGATCTTAAAAGGGTATTTATGATTGAATATACTCAGTTTGTTTCAACAAAGAAAGACTCTTTAAAACATTTATCGATATTTTCGAATGTTTATGTATAAATGCTCGTATCGCCATTGTATATAGTTAGTTGTACATAGTCTTTTGAGCCTTGTGTTTCGAATTTAATTGTATATCATATACATTTGTCAGTACAGTATTAATGCATGGCGCTATAATACAGTATTAATGCATGGCACTATAATACGGTATTAATGCATGGCACTATAATACAGTATTAATGCATGGGACTATAATACAGTATTTCTTGTCTTATCTTATTTTGTCTTTTCTTATCGTATCCTAATGAAAACGGCTATTTTGTTATCGTATCCAACGAAAACGGCTATTTTGTTATCGTATCCTAATGAAAACGCTATTTTGTTATCGTATCCAAATGAAAACGGCTATTTTGTTCAAAGCTTGGACTGGTTGGTAGCGAGAAGTGAGGGTAAGGATACGATGAGGAATTTAAAGAACTGGAAAATCCTTTCCTGTTAAGATTCTTGGAGATAAGTGAAGGTTTGGTATAATGAGTGGCCAAAATAAATACTGAGGGTAGACTATATGTGTATGTACATGTTGTCATGGGAAGAGGAAGACGATTGGGTGGAATAAAATTAAAGCATTCATATGTCCTTCAATAAAACCAGCATGTACACATACTTGTATGATACAAGGGGCAACTTTGATTGTTTCAAGGCACAAAAGCTTGGTATGTCATTTGGGTCTGTGGACAGAACTAGATTAAATATATCTTTCATATTATCTGCAGATTTATCAGTACCCTTCTGCTTTATCATTCTCTCGTCTGTTTGTACCACTGAAAATAGGGTCTTTTTTGCCTTGATATCACTGTCACAATTTGTGTCCACACAAAGTTTTACTATATGATCATATGGCAAAGAGTTCTTTTTATTCGGTACAAAACAAAGCAACTCACTCACATTATTGAGTGGCTATCAACGGACGGCTCGCGCTGGTAATCTCCCGACATAGTTGTAGGTTTCTCGTCGCCCTAGGAAATCTTTTTAGCTCACATTTCTTGCATAGGAATACCCCACCCCACCCCCACCCCCGACACAAATGACTAGTAGTCACGGCCGGATTAACACCTTTAGAGGCCCTAAGCACTGAAAAGAGTATGGTGCCTCCCATGCATAATTCAAAATTAAAACAATGCTAAACCGTAATTTCTCATTTTGTTTTTGGTGCCCCTGCTTTGCTGGTGCCCTAAGCACGTGCTTAGTCTGCCTATTGCTGCCTATTGGGTAATCCAACACTACCAGCAGTGAATCCACAATCTTTGCATTGCATGTCTGACTTACAATTTCCAGGGATAGGTTGAAATAGACACGTTTTAATTCTTGGATAATAGATTGATGAAACAAATTACTTTTTAAATGTCTTACATAATTTTGTTCTTAACAATGACATGCACATTTTCTATATATGTGTCTCTATATTTCTACATAAGACACCTATGAACTTTTATGTTTAAAATACATTTTTATTGAAATTTAGATGCATGGACCATGCAGTGTGAAATAAAGAATTATTATCTTCTTATCTTATTCTATCTTCGTCGAATACCGACACCTCTCCACGAATGATTTCGACGCTGTAGCATAGGTTTTGGTATAAATACGTCTGACTTGGATGAACGGTGGATATTGTAAATGCTCTTACCAGGTAAATAAAGTACTGTTGTGTGAACAAACTAATGCGGGTATTGAGCGTCATGGGTAATATATCTTAAAATGCCACCGATGTGCAAGGCGGGTTGAAGAAACAGTCTGCGTAAATTATAACGTTTTGTTTGCAAGAGAAATACTCTTTTTTTGGGCATTGCCTTGAGAAACTTACAAACATAGAGAGTAATCTGTCATAAATGACTTATTTCGTGCATCAACAAGATACATTTATAAATCTTCGATGAGGTGGAGCGTTCATGTACTGAAAGGTGTAGATCTAAAAGTATATGATAACACTGCCTCAAAGTTGATTAAGCTTTGTTTATACAAGTCGATAGAATAGAATACTATGATAAATTGTAGGATTGTTGTACGAAAACCGGTTATTTTGCACGAAGAAAAAAATAAAAAAGCAATCAGCGACTGCAACGTCGAAAAAACAAAAATAAACGCCAACAAAACCTTACCAGGTAAGAGACGGAAATAATTAAATCAATTGTTAAAAATAACAAAGCCCAAGGAATCGACTAACAAGTGACGGCACATAAAAGTAATTAGTTATGTGAAGCAATGCTTAGTTAAAAATAAATCGCTACTAAACAGATGAAATATGTGCATATGTTTTACAATGATTTTGTCCATGCAAATGTTAGGCAAATAAGTTTATAATTGATCATCAGTCATGGAGGTACAGATTGTTATTTGCCATCTAGTATTTGTGTGTAGTATAGACCACTATAGTTTCTGGCACATTAGTGTTTTATCTTGTAAAATTTATAAAATAAAATCAATTTAAAAGGTAGAAGCAACTCTGTGAAAGCGGAGTTGTTGATATTTCTGAAATTTCGAGATTTCAAAAATATGCCAGCGTGCTAAAGTTTCACAGTCTTTACTACTACTACTATTTTTTTTTTTTTGAACTTTGCCTTTAGTTGCCATCATATAGCCACTATTGTGTTGAGGTGCCGTAAAACACTTCTACATACATACATCTTTAAGGAGCCATGCCTGAAAACCGGAAATAAGAAATCCTATTTGCATAACTAAGTGCTTTTCGATTACATACTATGTCATACTAATACTAAGAAGAAAAAAAATATTCAATAATTTGAATTTTTATAATAATATTGAACACATAAGTTTCAAATGAAGAACTATACGTTTCAGGAGAAACTATTTGATATAAATTAAATCATTTACGTACAAACCTGTGACAACAAGATCATTAGTCTAACCAGATAGCCGTTTTCACGTATGTACCATTTCAGTAGATTCATCCAGTTTGATCTATAATTTCTCCACAAGAAGGTATATATATTTATTTATTCAAACAGATCAGATTTAATTTTAGAACTCTTCGTTTATATAGGCTTTAGAATTTGTGTCAAAGGAAAACTATGTCAACCCCTTATATACTTGGCACGGTTGTTCTTTACAAATTTACTGCGCAGCCCTGTTTATAATTTATTCACGTGACAATCGGTAATAAATATCATCAAATACCTATATCAAATTACAAGTTTATAAAGTCAAGTATAGATTTATTTATACCAAAATTTCAACCGAGCTTTTGTGAAATCATCGATATTTATAAAGCAGCATCTCTTTATTCAGGATAATGAGAGACAATTCGAGAGAGAGAGAGAGAGAGAGAGAGAGAGAGAGAGAGAGAGAGAGAGAGAGAGAGAGAGAGAGAGAGAGAGAGAGAGAGCAACCCTATCAATATATTGGTATGCCCGATCTTTTATAGAATCTAAGTGGAGAATATGATATTCAAATGTATTGAAAGGCAACGAATCCATACATACCGAGGACAGTACACTATCTACTTTCGCAGTTGTTCGAACTTATTATTTTGGTTCTTCTAAGTGTCTGTTTTAATTCATATTAATTTAATAAATAAATGAGACGCTTAAGAGTCAAACGCGAAAGTTGTTTTAACTAAAGAAAGCATGAACATTGCTCGGTCAGCGTTCCGAATAGTGGAAACACGGCCATTTGTTTTGATATATTCCCAGTGAGTACGTGAAACTAGAGTGGCGCAATGCGTCTAGCAAAATAACGAACAAACATGTGGTAATTCAAACATTAATATATGTATATATATATATATATATATATATATATATATATATATATATATATATATTAATGTGTGTCACCTAGGCAAATAATTTACAGTCTGGCCCTTGTCTCGCCAGACGTTTTAATCTTTGTATCTTTGGTATCATGTAACACTGTAGAAAAATCACACGAAAAGTGTACACATACCATTATAACGACTCATTTTCTTGTAGATTCAAGGTTTTGATGCTGTTCAAAATTCTTTTTTCTCCTTCAGTCCACCGATTTTCAAGTATTATTTTTCCTTTATTTATGGCCATTGAGAAAACAGAGTAAGCAGAGGGGATCTCAATGCAATTGTGTAACGTGTTTTATTCATTTAGAAAATTTAGATTAAATAGTGAAAATGGATATTTTCCCATTGCTTCCTACTTTATTAATGGTCAATTACTGGATATTCATCACTGCCTTTTGAGAGTATATAACCAATGGTCTACTGTTATATATATATATATATATATATATATATATATATATATATATATATATATATATATATTAGTAGAAGTCCAAATATGCACCAGAGCGGAAAGTGCTATCCGTGTATCCTACATGAGAATGCTTGATAACATTAACATCGTTCATATATATATATATATATATATATATATATATATATATATATATATATATATATATATAATGTAGATATTTATGAATATTTTCATAATTTGGTGAACAGTACACCCTTATCAACAGATTCGGAAGTGGATGAAATAGTTGAAAATTATTTCTATGGTGATAATGATGTTGTTTTCGAATAGATGGCTGCTGCTATTATTAGTGATAAGTAAGCAGTGCTATCTGTTGTTTGAAAATAACCCAGCTGTGCCTCTGTAGATAATGTATTAAATTAATATCTTAAAATGTGATTTGTTTTGTGATAGATTATTATTATAAATTCTCCTCTTTTTTTATTTTTTAGGGTGGGTGGGTGGGGGGAGTAACGGCACGTTTAACACATTACTCGCAATATCATGTCGAAGTAATGGGAGCTAAGTACCTTTCCTAAAGACACACCGAGGCAGCCGACCCGCGCTGGGCTGGGGAGGTATCGAACCCGCTACCTCTGGATAATGGATCCGACGCTCTACCAACTGAGCTACCGAGGCTCTCTGATAGATGAGTCCAATTGTGCAATGTTTGAATCTGGAGTTTGTTGTGAGGAGCGGCTGACGGATGTTATCTTTCCTATTTTTAAGAAAGGCTCCTTGATAGATAATTCAGACTGTTTAGTGCAATGTTTGAATCTGGAGTATTTTGTGAGGATTGGTTGACAGATGTTATCTTTACTATTTTTAAGAAAGGCTATAACAAAGAATGTAAATAATTATTGTGGTTTGACTCTTGTAAGTTGTTTTGGAAAGTTATTTTCAAAATATAATAACAAATAGACTGTTGCAGTGGACTGAGAAATATAATGTCATTTTTGATACACAGTTTGCGTTTAAACATGATCATTCAACTGTTGATTTAATATTTATTTTGTTTTTAATACCCTTATTACTAATTATCTACACGAGAAAAACATGTTATATTTTGCTTTTATTGATTAAGCAAAATCTTTCGACTCTGCAAATGGGTATGGGTTATTTTATAAAGTGCATTGATTCGATGTTCATGGTAAAATGTTTACTATTACCACATCTATGCCTAGTCCTGTGAAGTCCTGTGTGAGCATATGGGTTCATATTTTGGGACTGTACTGTTATTATAAGACAAACAGTAATGTCCGCAATATTTTTTTTACAATTGATAAGCAGAATTCGGAAAATACCTTACAATAAGATAATAATGTTGGAGTAATAATTGAAGGACATTGTAAGTGCAGTCATGGGTTGTCGACCAGTGTCTAAGAGGATGATTACAATCCGCGTGAGGGCATCTCCCTTTAACGTCACTATCATACAGGTCTATTCCCCAACATCTGACCATGATGACGAGGAACTGGATGAGTTCTACGACCAGCTTCAAACTCTCATAGACCAGACACCCAAGAAGGATATTCTGGTTATTCAAAGAGACTGGAATGCTAAGGTAGGAGAAGACGCACAAGCAGACTAGCGAGAAGTCTGTGGTCCATACTGTAATAAGCAGACCAATGAGAGAGTACTAAAGCTCATGGACTTCGCCACATACAATAACCTAGTGCTAACGAACACCCTTGGCGCCAACAAACTATCCAGAAGATGGACTTGGCACAGCCCAGACGGAAAACATCACAACCAGAAAGACTACATCTTGGTAAGAAAGCGCTTCCGGTCTAGCGTAAACATTGCCAGAACACGTAGCTTCCCAGGAGCTGATATAGGAAGCGACCATGACTTGCTGATGATGACTATCAAACTTCGTCTGAGGAAGACCAATAAGCCAAGACAACTTAGGACCAGGTCCGGCCTTGAAAAAGTTAAAGATCCAAGCCTGGCACAAGCATTTGAAGCATCAATTTGCACCACTCACAATTCTGGGACATGAAGAAATAAACCTAGACTCCTTGATCATCACCTTCAACAAGGCAGTAATAGACACAGCCGGAGAGATCCTTGGCAAGCATCGTAGAATAAAGAAGCCTTGGGTCACAGCAGATATCCTCGACCTCTGCGATGTGAGGAGAAAACTGAGGAGTAAGCGAGGAGACCACGAAGGAGCAAAAAATACAATGAGATTAACAACAGGATTAAGAAGAGGATTAAGAAAGCAAAAGAAAGCTGGTTAGATGACCAATGCAAGGAAGTCGAGAAAAGCCTGAACCAGAATGACAGTAAAAGGGCATACCAGGTGGTGAAAGACCCGATAACAGAAAAACAGGGGAGATCTAGTACGATTCAGCACAAGGCTGGTAAGAGTGTGACAGAAAACCAAGACATTCTTAACAGATGGACGGAATACTGTTCGGAGCTTTACAACCAGGAGACTTCTGGAGACCAAGCTGTACTAAGCGTACCACTGACCACAACAGAGGCTGACCACCCGATTGTCAGGGACGAAGTAGAGACTGCAGTAAAGGCGCTAAAGAAGGGGAAGTCAGCTGGGGTAGACACTATAGAAGCAGAACTTGTTCAAGCCGGGGAACTTCCATGATAGATGTCATCACAACAATTTGCAACTAAATCTGGCAAACAGGAGAATGGCCCATCCCATGGACTCAGTTTTTGATCGTGACTCTTCCAAAAAAAGTGAATCTACAACTGTGCCAGAACTACCGAACAATCAGTCTCATCAGTCACCCAAGCAAGGTTATGCTTAAGATCATCCTCAACAGACTGAAACCCCAAGCAGAGCACATCATTGCGCAAGAACAGGCAGGTTTCAGAGCAGGACGTAGCACTACAGAACAGATTTTCAATCTTAGAATCCTCTGTGAACATTATCTCCAGCATCAACAGAACCTCTATCATGTGTTCATTTACTTCAAGAAGGCTTTCGACAAGGTATGGCATGCAGCCTTGTGGGTCACAATGCTGATATACAACATAAACGCAAAACTAATCCGCACTATCGAAACCCTGTATGACGAGGCGACTAGTACAGTTCTCGTCAATGGCAACATAGGAGACTGGTTCAGAACCACAGTCGGAATCAAACAGGGGTGCCTTCTCTCACCCACTCTCTTCAACATCTACCTGGAAAGGATCATGTCCGACGCCTTGGAAGACCACGAGGGCAGTGTCCAAGGTGCAATTGAACCTTATGAAGATCTGCTCACCACTGTAAAGAAACGCAAACTAAGATGGTATGGTCACGTCTCACGCTCAACTGGCCTGTCAACGACAATCCGACAGGGCACAGTGAGAGGAAAGAGAAAACGAGGCAGACAGAAGAAAAGATGGGAAGACAATATCAAAGAGTGGACAGGCATGGACTTTGCAAAGTCCCAAAGAGCAGTGGAGAACAGGGCAAAATGGAGAGAGATTGTCGCAAAGTCATCAGTGGCGCCCCTACGACCGGCAAGGTTACGAGAGAAATGAAAAAAAAAAGAATAATTGAATATTGACATAATCTGTTGATTTGATTAGCTGATGATATAGAATTTATTTTAGACACAATTAAAGGTTTGCAATTATGTTTTGACAAATTGCATAAATAGTGTACTAAATGGGGACTTACACAAAATGTGGACTAACAGTAAAAGTATTTTAAACTATGATAATGGTATTATAATGGGAATTTCCTAAGTATTATTGATATTTTTATTTATTTGGAAAAATGTGATTAAATATATGGGAAACTTTTCGTTGAATCAAAACACATTTCATGTGAACTATTTAATGTCTCTAAATATTGTTTTAAGAAAAATAAAATATTTCAATTTTAAATTGAAAACCTTTTGTAAATTACTTTATGCTTTTGTTGTGTCCCTGTTCATTGTGACTTTGAAATAGTTTTTTTTTTTTTTTTTTTTTTTTTTTTTTTTTTATAAATGTCAAAATATTGATAGTGTGCGCTGCAATATGTTTTAAATATATTTTTGGAGTAAATAAACCGGCCAGAAATGTATCAATTTATGGTGAATTAGGTCCTTATTCATTCTTTTTGAATAGATTTTTGAAATATTGGTTTAAAATATATAGCAAATATATAGAATATCGTTTTATTAATTGTGTATATCTCTAAGGGTAAATTGCTGGGAAAATAAATGTGAAAGATATGTTGAATATATACGGTAAAGTTTGGACTTATCCTTACTGCATGAATCAAATAATTTCACATATGCATTTAAACAAAGGGTTTTTGATACTTATTTGTAAACGTGGAATTTAAAATAAATGCAAACGAAAAGTTGATTATTAATAGGGAATGTTAAACATATGCCGGATTTCAACAGTGCTTAGATTATTTTTAAAATTATAATATTTGTAAAGACCTGATCAAATTTATAATACCAGCTCACAAGTTACGTATATAAACCGGGAAGTGTGATTGCACTTCAGTGGAAACTATATATTGCGATTTTTTTGTCAGTTGTAATGCATTTCTTCTTGAAGACGAATTTCATAGTTTGTTTACTTATCAACTGTATGGTAATTTATTTAAAAGATATGTTACAAAGTATTAGTATTCCATAGGTCAAGTAGTATGTTAAAAGTAATTCAGCTTTTAGGTTAAAAAAAATAAGTAGAAGTTTTTCACATTGGTAAACATATTAATGAAGCTGAAGAAATGTGCACTAATTATTTATTAATTTTTTTTTTTGCACTTTGAGCAAAAATATTTCGCTATCTGTTATATTATATACTATATTATATACTAATACTTTGTTAATTCTGTTTGTGATCAGGCAGGTAAACTTTGAATGACGCATTATTTGAAAATTGTGTGTTAAATGCCGTCCGCCCTCTAGATGATTATGTTTGTTTATTTAATCACACCACACATGTGGATTTTTATGGTTTTTCTTTTTTTTTTGTAAGATGAACTGAATAGTTCAAGTCAATAAAAATATATTTCTGTTCTGTTATGATATTGCGGATATTTGTGGTTTTACCGACAAGCTTGTTGCGTAGTACTTCACGCTCGCGAACAATATCCAACAGTACAAATAATATAATGTATCATTAATCAATATCAAACAGTACAAACACTATAATGTATCATTAATCAATATCAAACAGTACAAACAATATAATGTATCATTAATCAACATTAAACAGTACAAATACTATAATGTATCATTATGAACTTTACTGTACATTGTTCAATTATTCCTTCATTTTTGTATGTCCATTCATTCCTTTCCATGATAGGGACCGTACAGTTTAGTTATGGAATGTCAACTTTCTGTTACATTGAATGTTCACAACCACAATCGTAGGATGTGGCGCACTAATGAGTCTAATTCTTTGTATCTCCTTTCGCTTGTGGTTGGCCTTTTCCTATGATTCATCACCGATGTCTATTTTATGTTTAACAAAAGGAATCTGTTTTTTGTAAGGTTGGTTTCTGAATGTAGCGAATATTTTCTCTCTTCTTTCTTTCTTACTTTGTTTTCTTCATTGACAGACAAAATTATACAATTTTAAGGTAAGGCGAACATACAGACACACTCGTTTATTGCTTGGAACTTTTGAATCAAGTTTGAATTTTTTCTGATTGAAAATTTATATATCTTTTTAAAATCCTTGCTTTCCTCTTACTATTGCATATTCATACGTCCTTAAGTCAAGAGTGTTTGTGGTTCTTATGGGTGTGTGTGTGAGCTGCACGATATCCATTTCATTTATCGTGTCAGTGTGAGTTTATATTCTCAACAGCCACTTCTGCTTGAATATTCTTAGATTAAATGTCTAGCTAAGGATGACCCTTTTATAATGGTAAAATACTAAGAATTATCATTGATGATTTGGGAAAATATCTCTTTTGGTGATAAAATAATTTCAATACTATGATCTTCATCCATATTTGATAGCTGGATAAATATACGACTATAATTGATGGCTGATTGTCATTATTTGTATAAATTTGAAAGGCCTTCAAACTAGGATGATTTCTGTCAAATTTGATAACATGGTGCTGTGTGGACTTTGACAAGAAGACGTTTACTAATTTCTATGCATGTAAATAGTGGCCGACACAGAAAGCCCTTTCTGACCAGCGCAGTTGAAAGTAGGAATAAATATGTTTTGTTTTCCATGTCAATGACTATACATTGTGTATTGTGATAGGTCGCTCTTAAATAGTATGTGAATAATCGTCTTATGATTGGATGCTGAATATGCGTTAATTGCATGCTGAATATGCATTAATTGCATGCTGAATATGCGTTGATTGCATGCTGAATATGCGTTAATTGCATGCTGAATATGCGTTAATTGCATGTGTTTTGTTAAGTGTTGGTACAAACGCTCTGAAGATCTTATGCTATATGTTTATATACCAGAGTTAAAATAAAATGTACCTGATATGACTTGACTCAAATCATTGCTCATAAGCTCAGAAGATGTTATAAATGTCCACTCCTAGAAGACAGATTGCACTAGGTGGAAGTCATGGGCTTTGGATAATCGTGGAAAGAGAGCCACTAAGGCCACTATTATATAGTTAATGCACCAGTAACTATCTTGATTAGCCACTATATTATAGACCTCACTTAAAATGCATGCAGTCCACTCTTCTAATATATAGTCATTCACAAATACAATACACAGTTAACCTCTTGGTAGCAATCTATTGGAATATACAACGTATAGTCATTAGTAAAGAATGTTTACAATTGAGCAAACATATTTATTCATACTATCAACTGCACTAGTCAGAAAAAGTCTTCTCTGTAGGCTAACATATTGTTACATGGGAACTTAATATTGCAACACTTCACCCCAATAAACGGATTCAAATTTCTTCGGCGTAATTGTTCTGTGAAACCCTTACTAAAATGTCGCTACATGAGAAGTTAATATTAAAGCATTTTACTTAAATACTGAAATTAAATTTTCCTTAGCGTACTTTTTCTGCGATAATATTCCGTATCGTTTTGACCAGATGTTTAGCTTGGCTGATGACAGATAAAGTATGAAATGCTTTCTCCGCGCCAAAAATGTGGGCAATATATGAAATCTTGAGTTTCAACGATTATAACATCCATGATATATTGAACAAATATTGATGAGATGTGAAACATTAACTCCCCTACGAATGTCGGGTCATGTTGAAAACATTGGCTTTCAACGGTTATAGCATCTACCAAATCCATATTAAAAAAGCTTTTGCAAGGGACATAGGTTTTGATTAAGTAATAGTGTAGAGTAAAGAGTTTTGACTTACGTCATATCAGCATATAACACCATCTTGACACTAACATGTCGTAATAGCGATGTGATCATTTAAGATAGTGACCATTACAAACTCACTAAGAAGGGGACCTCTGAAGACGAATTTTGTTTTCTTTTCACTAAATATAATAGCTCTATTAAGAGATAGATTTTTGAATATTTACTCTTGTTTCAGTGTTGAACAATTTCTTAACACCTTCGTGAGATACTCTCAAAGGCATATTTCAGCGTATTCTCTTTTCTGTCGCAGAAAAAAGTGCCTTCTTCCAAATGGAAAGAGTTGAAGAGTGAATTGGGAATATCAAGGTTACCGTTTAGACTCTGTACATGTCATTGCAACCAGGATTGAGTCTGACCTCACGCTTACTTGAATACGCTGTTTTGATAACATTATGTGAACCGACATATTCAACATAAAGCAACTACAAGGAAAAAAAAAAACGAAATAGAAAATGTAAATATAAGGTGTCTGTTTTGCTGACTTTTGTTGTCTCGTCATCTCATAAAATCACTTTCACTTTCAGATTTCCACGAGGACGTGATTCTGACCTCTACCACTCTATACAGTTTTATAAGCATCATGTTACACTCCAGTGCTATTAAAAACTTATTCAACTTTGCTTTCCATTGCTTGAAATTATTGGCTGTAATTTCTGTTCGTTTTGTGTCAATTACGCAAGAAATGTAGAAGTTTGGCAATGTTCAAAAGATTCACGAAAATAAAGTGAAGCGTTTTTGAAAGGTAAATTTTTTCACTATTGAAAAGAAGAATGTAATCACAAAAGAAAAAAGAGATTCTTAACGTATACGACATTGGACCTTTATAGTAGAAGACATTTGTTTCAGAAGAGCGCTTAAACACCTTTCTTACGTACCCCCCCCTCCCCCGTTTTTTCAAGATGCCAATGGACTCTAACTGAATGCAGCACGCTATTACAAGTTAAACATGCCTTTTGTCATTTCTTTCTCTTTTCTTAAGTAAATATAATAGTATACAAAAAGGAGTGCGTATTATTGTGACAACTACAGTCAAAGTATCAGTTACTTCCAGGAACATATTGGAGGTGACGCCCAAGGGGGTCTGAGAGTTTAAAAGAAGTCACAACTAATGTTCTGCCTTATTATAGTTCAAGGCTACATGTCACTTTTTGCTTCAAATTACATTTTATAAGGGTTTATACTCAAGAATCAGAATGATAATTTTACATGATAGAGATCTGTAAGCAGAATAAATTCTTTAAAAATATCATAAGATACAGTCACTCTGATAAGATATGTAACGTTATTCCATTTAAATAATATTTTAAATCCTAAAAAGAAACGAAGTTTGCCCTTTTGCTGGAGCCTTGGATGTCATTTCACAACACTCATACCTAACATATGGCATTGTGTATGGCTCACAGACAGTACAGTTTTTACGACTAAATTTAAATGTAGACCATAATTCACAATCTTCCCTTTACTATTGAAGTATGTTGATCAATTAATACTGAGTATAGACACACTCACAGCGTACCAATTCTTTCTACTAATTGATGAGTTCTTGCACATATTTCGATCTTTGCGCAAAACGACATTCGAATAATTAACTGTCAAATGTTATCGGGGTTGTGAAGAATATGTTTTTTTATCTTCTTTTTTATTTTGAAACTTTCTCTTCATCATAATCATCACCACCATCATCATAATCATCATCATCTTTTTCTTATTTTCTTCTTTATCATTTAGTTTTTTTTGTTGTTGATATGAATGACTGAATAAATAATGCACGTGCGTGTGAATACACTGCTATGAATTATACACCAGCTGGTTTAAGATCCTCTAAAAATCATGTGGCGTCTTTGTCGGGCATTTGAAGATTAGTTTTGCATTACATGATTGAATGCCTTACACTTTTGACAAATATAATCGTGTAATCGTTTGAATACAAAATGTAATCCTCATAGATGGGCTCGCCATAGGAATTTTATTTGCTATTCCAATTGAATCAATGTATGAATGGAACATAGATACAAAGTCACTATTGGGATTTTCGTGAAGGTCAATATGATATGCAATTTAAACTGAAAAGTAGATACATCAAAATATGAGATGTAACTTGTCATTTCCTTGAGTAATAGCAAAAGTGAGTAATATCATGTATATTTCACTCAATAACTGAGTAAAACTAGGAATGAATAAAGAATTCTTTTCATTATGAAAAAATATTTTAGAAACATGTTTTCATTACAGCTTGCGACTTATCTGAACAGTCTGGAAATAATAGCATTAAGTATGAAAGAATACCATTACGCATAGTTGGTTTAATATGTAAAAGTTTAGATTAAATAATAACTGGACTTCATGTTTAACATGTATCGTGTAAAATATAAAGTTCAATTCTTATAGTTATAAATATAATAAAAAATGTCATGCTATTAAAAACAGAACTATATTTTGACCATTGCTTACAAATATTGTCAAAGAACACAGGAAGATGCACATGAATACAACGTGGTTCCTTTCTGGTGTTATGAACTAAATGCTTCTAGTTTTCTTCGTCACATGATGAGATTTTAACCTTTCCAAACGATTGTTACAAAGGCTTGGTAAAAAAATGTATAATTGTATAAATGTGGATTGGGATTTATGTAATATATACAATCTTTCCAACAATGGCCATAAGAAACAAGAACCATATTAAACAATGGCTGATAGCAACTCTAATGAATATGACCTACCCTGTAACATATATTGAAACCAAAATAGTCATATAAGTTATTCGCGTCAGTAAATAACCAATAGACTTTGAAAAAGAGTTTTAACGATTATTTACTTTGTATGTAACATTTTTTAAATCATATACTTTCAGTTTTGAATGTCAAATAAACGTTTTCCAATATAGACAGAGAATAGGTCAAAAGCCTGCGAGGGGAAAGTGTATACACTTGGTGTAATGAAAATGACAGATTATGGATTTGATTATATTATTGGCTCTATTTATTTAAAAGTGCAGTGATAGAGAAAACATTAGTATAGTTCATTAATATTATAAACGTTAGTGCTTTGTTAAATTCCAACAATCGATGTAAATATGTTAGTAACAATGCTGACAAATTTAATTAGTTTGCGAAGCTGTGCATTTTGATACATCAATCCTACTGTAAATATCACAATTTAAAAAACCCCCCAAACCTATGGTGATTGGTACAAATAATGTTAAAGAAATATAATGTACGAAAAGATTCACATATTTTGTCCAAAAGTAGGCACTCTGTGAAACGATTTATATGAATTAGAATTGCTCTCAATTTATGGCAATCATTTACGATTTCTAAGTCTTGTTATATGGTATTGCAGTTTTGTTATTTGTGTACATTTAGCACATATTATCTTGTTGATAGGTTAGTATTTGCATCATTTGTCCCCTGTAAAAGAGGAGTATAATATATGTATCTTGCAGCACGCAGGTTTTCGTCTTTTTCTCAATGTAACTTTTGTATTCCTCGTTCGTCATGAGGTGACATGAGTTGAATAAAGTTTATATTTTGAATCTAGTATCATGTTTCCAATATATATTTTTCAGGCGTAATTTACCAAAAGGCAAACCAAAGCAATGAGGTATGCTCCACGTTTAAGAACAATGACCAAAGACAGTGCGCAGTGTATCGATTGATGCTGGGAATGCCTTCAAGAAAATATATGTCGGTGATTTTTTTCCCCAAAATTTAGTTAGAAAGAACTAAAACTGAAAGCTGCTTATATATATACAACAAAATGATGTTGTGTACATTTTTGGCTAATGGATGATTTTCGGTAGTGACACACTAAAGTGAATTCTCTATATTAGACAACATAGTCACATACACGTGTATGTAGGGCGAAGTGTACCGTCTTTACCTGTATTTATGGCACCACAGATCCGAATCTACGCTGTTCATAATTGGGTGTGTGATAAGTACGGAGAAATACGGTAGTATTATTGGCATAGTGACCTTTCTGTTCTCCATGAGGTGCGTGATATACACGGGTAAATAAGGTAATATTATTGGCATAGTGAGGTGTTCTGTTCTCCATGAGGTGCGTGATATACACGGTTAAATAAGGTAGTATTATTGGCATAGTGAGGTGTTCTGTTCTCCATGAGGTGCGTGATATACACGGTTAAATAAAGTTATATTATTGGTATAGTGAAGAGTTCTGTTCACCGACCCTAAGATGTATCACGTGATCTGGATATGTTAGACAAAAATATGTAAAGTGCACTGTAGAATTCTATTATTAAAATTTGATGGAAACAAAAGCTGATTTTGATGCATATGATGACAACCATTTACATTTATAAACATATTCTACAGGAAATAGAGGCATAAAATAACCCCTCTATTTTCCGTAATTGAAATTTAAGTAGAAATATAAATTCGAAAAATCAGCGGAAATCACCAAGAAGTGAAAAAAGATAAAAATAAGAGAAAAGAATTCTTTAAAGTTTTTGGAAGTAATGAAGCTTCCATGAACAGGCGCAAAGCTTTTAATATTTTTAAAACAGTGTATTATACGAATATGAGATTGCAAACATTGGCAGTAGTAAAGTTTACAACGTAGCATAATAAGTAAAAATGAAGAAAAACTTTTTTGGTCAGTTGAAATTGAAAGCCAATCATAAATTACTCTGAGGCTCTTCCTCTGACTGCGCTTATATCATAATCATATCATATTTTGTATCATACTTATTTCATATCTTATATCATAGTGGTGTCGCATCGTGCATCATAATTTGAAGACAAATTCCGAGCTGTATGATTTTATGTACCTTCAGGCAATATATATTCAATATTGTAAGCATGTAATACTTTTTCAATCTTCTAATCTCTACACGTTTTTCAAAACGTTTTAATTCCTTTGTCGAAATGCTTGAATGTTGTTTCATACGATGTTATATATTCTTCTAATAATTTTCCAAAAATATTTAATATTTCTCGGTACTGAAAAGGATGAATGAGTAGTTTGTCAAATAAAATTTAATGTTTTGTCCACTTTAAACACCTTAATCCGATCTGGAAACGAGCAAACGTGTGCAAGATACACTTTTTAAATCATGAACGAGTAGAATAGATTGTGAAATTTCTGACACACTGGGATATTTTTGAAATTTTAAAAATTGACACATATAAGCAACTCTGCTTTCGTTTTAATTGATTTTTTTCAAAATTTTACAAACACAATTTCCGTCGTTCCAGAAATTCTCACAGTCTATTGCAAACACATATAGTAAAGAACAACGCATACAATATAGTACCAAAATGACTGATGGTCAACTGTTAATTAAATTAAAATTTACATTGAAGAAAACAGAAAGTTAAAGATATAGAAAAATTTCATTGGTTTAATAGCGCTTTGTTTTACTCTATATATACTGTTTCAAGTAACATACTAAGGTTTTATGCTGTATCTTGGTAGCCTGTTTATTGGGTTTTGCTTTTTGTTAAATGACTCGCTTACATTTCCAGCAATGCTTTGATCGATTGATTTAATTATGTCCGTCCGTTTCCTGCTAAAATCTAATTCCTCTTTGAGATTTTCCATTTCATTCATTGCATTTGGCAATGTCTCACTTTAAACATTACATCCAAGTTTATATCATTGCAAAGTTTAGGTGAATTAATTTATAGTTGCTCATCAGTCATTGAGGTGTTGATGTTTGATATTTAGTATTTGTGTATAGTATAGACAGAAATAGTCTCTAGAACATTAGAGTTTTAGCTGTACGATTTATAAAATGAAATCAGTTTAAAAGGTAGAAGCAACTTTGTGAAAGCGGAGTTGCTGATATGTCTGAATTTTTTAGATTTGAAAAATACTCCAGTGTTCCAGAATTCTCACAGTCTTTACTACTGATATTTGCTTGCTTGTTTCTTTTTGTTGGTTTTAACGGTATTATTAACACATTATTAACATATTATTGGCTATAGCATGCCCAGGAAATAAAAGCTAAAGGTGGCAGCGGACAGTTTCGTAAATTGGCCCCTGTCAGATTTCTTAACTGAAGACTATAATGTGACTTTTTGAGCTATTATTGTTTAATAATTAAAGATATGGATATATTTGTGAATTAGGTGTTTTGGGCTTGTGTTGTTTTTCAAATTGATGTGAGACATGTACACCTCTCATGGTCTGTAACAATATGTAGACAGTGAATTAACCATAATCGGATAGGAAGCAGAGCTCGCCATCCATATCAGTAGACACGTGGGTTCAAGGCAAGTAGAATATCTCAAAAACGGCCTGGATGGCAACTATTTTGAATTGCATCAAGCTGTTTAGTACACAATGTGTTTCAAAATTATCACCTAGAGAAAAGGCTTGCGTTTGCACTGTGAGCATCACTTTGTGTCAAAAATGGCCTTCGGATATGGAAAATGCATGTATAAATTGGAGGTTGGGGTGCATGAACTTTTTATGCTATGAACTTCGATTGACTTGTCAAGTTAAGTGAATGATATTCTTATGTTTCGTAGTATTATAGCTATCCAAAAATATGGACCTTTTTGACCTCACTTGTGTATATTTTTTAATGAATTTTTGTATTGGGCAAGTGGACACAGCATTAAATTTGTGCATAAAAACTGTCCCTTGCACCCTAAATGCCTTTTCGAAGGACACGCTGAGGAAGCCGACCCGTGCTGGCCTGAGCGGGTATCGAGTCTGAGACCCTTAGATTATGAGTCCAACGATCTACCAACTGAACTACCGCGGCGACCACTACTATTTATATAAGGAATCAACCCATAGTAATAATTTTGTTTGAAAATATAATGTATAAGAACAGTCATGGATTCAATAAGAAATGCAATCATTTTTGAGCTAATTAAGATGTCCAATGTGCATCTGCCAAACTTTTTCTGTGTAATCTTAATATGGCTTAATGGATACGATTTGAGACTAATCCTTACTATTTTCCCCGTAAGCTGTTACTTTATTTCCATGAAGTTTTATATTTCTCATTTGTTTTGAAGATTTTACATGTGTTACATTATCTTTTATTATTATACATATTTTACATGTGTTACATTATCTTTTATTTTATACAGATTTTACACGTGTTACATTATCTTTTATTATTATACATATTTTACATGTGTTACATTATCTTTTATTTTATACTTATTTTACATGTGTTACATTATCTTTTATTTTATACTTATTTTACATGTGTTACATTATCTTTTATTTTATACTTATTTTACATGTGTTACATTATCTTTTATTTTATACTTATTTTACATGTGTTACATTATATTTTATTTTATACATATTTTACATGTGTTACATTATCTTTTATTTTATACATATTTTACATGTGTTACATTATCTTTTATTTTATACACATTTTACATGTGTTACATTATCTTTTATTTTATACATATTTTACATGTGTTACATTATCTTTTATTATTATACATATTTTACATGTGTTACATTATCTTTTATTTTATACATATTTTACATGTGTTACATTATATTTTATTTTATACATATTTTACAGAATTTCAACATCTTTACGTTTTATAGTTTATCTTGTTGTACTTCATATTAAAATTTATTTGGAAGGGTTCACCTTCTTAACTTTTTGTGCAATTCAATTTTACAGTTTTCGAACTATTGTGCTGAGGTGCCGTAAAACGCTACTACATATATACATCTTTAAGAAGTCTTGCCTAAAAATGAAAATAAGAAATTCCATTTGCATATATAGGTGGATGTAACCAAGTGCTTTTCGATTACACATTACGTCATATTAATATTGAAAAAAATCATAAATATTCAATATCGAAAATAATTTGTATTATTATAGTAATATTATACACATGAGTTTCAAAGGAAAAAGGAGAAACAATATAATATAAATCATTTACGTACCTATACCTGTGACAACAAGATCATTAGTCTAACCAGATACCTGTTTTCACGTATGTACCATTTTAGTAGATTCATCCAGTTTTATTTATAATTTGTCGACAAGAAGGTGCACGTATATTTATTTATTCAAACTGCTACGATTTTATTTTAGAACTCTTTGCTTAAGTAGGCTTTAGAATTTGTGTCAAATGAAAAGTATAACCTTATATATATTTGGCATTAACAACGGTTGTTCTATACAAATTTACTGCGCGGCCCTGCTTATAATTTATTCACCTGATAATCGGTAATAAATAGTATCAACGACATATTGAGTTTACGACTCAAGGCTGTAGATAAGTATATAAAATTACAAGTTTATACAGTTTAACATAGATTTAATATACTCAAATTTTCAACTGAGCATTGGTGAGAGCATCGATATTTATAAAACCTCTCTTTATTCAGGATAAAGATTCGAACACCTGGAGAGAGAGAGAGAGAGAGAGAGAGAGAGAGAGAGAGAGAGAGAGAGAGAGAAAGAAAATGCCCAACCCTATCAAGATATAGGTATGTTCGTTCTTTTAAAGAATATAAAGTGGAAAATATGATATTCAAATGTATTGAGAGGCAGTGTATACAGAGGACAGTATGCTATGTACTTTGACACTTCTTGAAAATTGTTAATTTGTTTCTTTTCTAAGCTTCTGTTTTAATTCATATTAATTTAATAAATAAACGAGACGCGTAAGAGTCAAATGCGAAAGGTGATTTAACTAAAGAAAGTGTGAACATTGCACGGTCAGCGTTCCGAATATTGGAAACACTGCCATTTGTTTGGATAGATTCCCAATGAGTACGTCGAATTAGAGTGGATGAATGCGCCAAGCAAAATGAGGAGCAAACAGGTGGTAATTAAAACATTTAAAGTTATTTACAGTTGATTCAGGTCAATATAGTATCTGAGTATCCAATGCTACTAACCATAAGATTCAGTTCTTTATCTTCTAACATTTCTCTGTCTCTCTTGGCTTGTCGGTTTGTCTGTCAGTTTTACCATCAGAGAGAGAGAGAGAGAGAGAGAGAGAGAGAGAGAGGTGGGATGGATGGGTCGTAGGTGATGTTTTGAGACAATAACACATTTTTAAATTACCCCCCCCCCCCAAAAAAAAAAAAAAAAAAAAAGCAAACAAAACAAAATATAAAAGAGTGGAGGATCACCTGGTCAAGTAATTTACAGTATGACCCTTGTCTTGCCAATCATTTTTAGTTTTGTACCATTGGTATCGTGTAACACTGTAGAAACATCACACGGAAAGTGTACATACATATACCATTATAACGACTCATTTTAGAGATTTAAGGTTTTCATGCTGTTCAATTTCTTTTTGCTGTCTCACTCCACAGATTTCCACGCATTGCTTTTCATTTATTTATGGCAAACAGGGAAAGCAGCAGGGATTTCGACGAAATGTAGATTAAATGACGAATATGGATATTTTTCCGGTTATTTTCCTGTTTTATTAATGATTAATAACTGGAAATTCATCACTGGCTTTTAAGGGTACTGAACCAATGGTCTCCTGTTAAAACCATAATTATATGCATATTCAGACGTCATGGGCGAATCACAATTAGATATATACGCACAGTGTCGATAGATCTAATTGGTGTATACCAACATTTCCATGCCTGGTTAATTTGGCAAACAATACTCTGATATCAACAGACACGCAAGTGGATGAAATGGTTGAAAATTATTTCTACGTTGATAAGGATATTGTTTTCGTGGAGTTGGATGCTGCCATTACTAGTGATAGGTAAGCGGGTCCATCTGATTATTGAAAATAACAGACGTGTCTCTGTATATACCAGATTAATATTTAAAAATTACATGTGATTTATTTTATTATAGATTATTATTATAATTTATTTTTTACTGGGGTGGGGTGGGGGTGGAGTAACAGCACTCTGAACATAGTACTCGCTATATCACGCAGAATAAATGATAGCTAAGTGCCTTTCCTAAGGACTCACCGAGGTAACCGACCCAAGCTGGCCTGGGCAGGTATCGATTACAAGTCCAACGCTCTACCAACTGAGCTACAGAGGCTCCCTGATAGATTATTCAAACTGTTTAGTGCAATGTTTGAATCTGGAGTTTATCGTGAGGAGTGGCTGACCGATGTTATCTTTCCTATTTGTAACACAGGATGTAACAAACGATGTAAAGAATTATTGTGGTTTTAGTCTTGTGAGTTGCTTTGCAAAGTTCTGTATAAGTATAATAACAAATAGACTGTTACAGTGGACTGAGAAATATAATGTCATTTTTGATACACAGTTTGTGTTTAAATATGATCATTTAACTGTTCGAGAATTTTCATACCCTTATTATAATCATCTACATGAGGAAAACAGGTTATATTTTGTATTTATTGATCAAGCAAAATCTTTCCACTCTATGAACAGATATGGGTTATTTTATAAAATACATGGATTCGATGTTAATGGTAAAATATTCACTATAAATAAATCTATGCCTAGTCCTGTGAAGTCCCGAGTGAAGCATATGGGTTCATTGTTCTATATTTTGGGACTGTACTGTTGTTATAAGACAAACAATAATGTCCGCAATATTTTTACAATTGTTAAGGAGAATTTTTGGAAAATATTATACAATAAAATAACAATGGTGGAGTAATAATTGAATACTGACACATACTGTTGATTTGATTTGCTGATGATATGGTATTTATTTTAGACACAATTAAGGGTCTACAAGCCTGTTTTGACAAATTGCATCAATAGTGTACTAAATGGGGACTTACACTAAATGGGGACTTACACTAAATGGGAACTTACACTAAATGGGGACTTACACTAAATGGGAACTTACACTAAATGGGGACTTACACTAAAAGTCTTTTAAACAAAATTAATGGTATTTAAGGAGTAGTCTGTGAAAAGACGATAAATGGTATTATAATGGGAATTTCCTAAGTATTATTGAAGCATTTATTTATTTTCAAAAATTTTGATTAAATATATGGGGAACTTTTCGTTTAATCAAAACACATATTGTATTAAAAACAAATAAAAAATTTCAATTTTAAATTGAAAATTTATGGTAAATTATTTTATGCTTTTGTTTTGTCATCTGTGCATTGTGGCTTGGAAACAGTTTTTTATTTTACAAATGTGGAGATATTGATAGTGTGCTCTAAAAAATTTTGTAAATATATTTTGGGAGTGAATAAATACAAACTAAAAGTTGATTATTAATAATGAATGTTAAACATATGCCGGATTTTAACAGTATTTAGATTATTTGTAAAACTATAATATTTGCAAAGGCCTGATAAAATTTAGAATATCTGCTAACAAGTTACGAATAAAACCGGGAAGTGTGATTGCACTTCACTGGAAACTAGATATTGCGAGTTTTTGTCAGTTGTAATGCATTTCTTCTTGAAGACGAATTTCATAGTTTGCTTACTTGTCAACTGTATGGTAATTTATTTAAAAGATATATTAAAAAGTATTAGTATTCCATAGGCCAAGTATGTTAAAAGTAATTCAGCTTTTAGGTTTAGAAAATAGAGTAGGAGTTTTTCACCTTGGTAAAAATATTAATGAAGCTGAAGAAATGTGCACTAATTATAATTGCCACAGTCTTGCTGATCATTACAACTTTATAATGTAGATTTCTCTGTAACATTGTGATTTATATGAATTAAACGCGTAAATGTTATTAATTTGATTTTTTTCACTTTTAGACAAAATTTTCGCTATGCGTTATATTATGTGCCATATTATGTATTAATGTTTTGTTAATTGTTTTTGTCATCAGGCAGGTAAACTTTGAATGACGCATTATTTGAATTGTAAGTGACGTCCGCTCTCTAGATGATTATGTTTATTTACTCAACCATACCACACATTTAAATTTTTATAGTTTTTTTTTTTTTTTTTTAAAGAAGACCTGAATAGTTCAAGTCAATAAAAATATATTTTTGTTCTGTTATGATATTGCGGATATGTGTGGTCTCACCGACAAGCTTGTTGCGTAGTACTTCACGCTCGTGTACAATATCAAACAGTACAAACACTACAATGTATCATTAAACAATATCCAACAGTACCAACACTACAATGTATCATTAAACAATATCCAACAGTACAAACACTATAATATATCATTAAACAATATCCAACAGTACAAACACTATAATGTATCATTAAACAATATCCAACAGTACCAACACTACAATGTATCATTAAAAAATATCCAACAGTAAAAACACTATAATGTATCATTAAACAATATCCAACAGTACAAACACTACAATGTATCATTAAACAATATCCAACAGTACAAACACTACAATGTATCATTAAACGTTATCCAACAGTACAAACACTATAATGTATCATTATAGGCCTCACGGTACCCTGTTCAATTATTCCTTCATTTTTGTAAGCCCATTGATTTCTTTCCATGATAGGGACCGTACATTTTTGTTATGGAAAGTCAACTTTCTGTTACATTGGATGTTCACAACCACAATTGTAGGGTGTGACACACTTATGAGTTTAAGTCTCTGTATCTTCTTTTGTTTGTGGTTTTCGTCTTCCGTTGACCCCCCACCCCCACCCCTCGTCTATTTTATAGTTAACAAGAGGAATCTGTTTTTGTTATAGAGGTGGTTTCTGAATGTGGCGAATATTTTCTCTTTTTTTTTCTTTCTTTCTTTTTTGTTTCCTTCGTTGACAGACACAATTATAAAATTTTAGGGTAAGGTGAAATATAGACACACTCGTTTATTGCTTGGAACTTTTGAATCAAGTTTGAATTTTTTTCTGAAAATATAATATCTTTTTGAAATCGTATAATATCTTTTAAAAATCCTTGCCATCCTCTTACTATTGCATGTTCATACGTCGTAAATCAATAGCGTTTGCGGTTCTTACGGGTGTGTGTGTGTGAGCTGCACCATATCCATTTCATTTATCGTGTCAGTGTGTTTTTATTCTCAACAGCCACTTTTTGCTTGAATATTCTTAGATTAAATGTCTAACTAAGGCTGGCCCTTTTGTAATGGTAAAATACTAAGGATTGTCATTGATAATTTTAGAAAATATCTCTTTTGGTGATAAAATAATTTCAATACTGTGCGTTTTATAAAGCATCCGCTCAAAACAACAAGAAACCCAAGTGGGTCTGAGAATGATTACCTGTCTGACATCTGCGTAATAACCAAATGCAAGAACAGTTGACCTAGAAATCTGGGTCAACAGGATGATTTCTGTAAAAAGACTTCCAGTGCTGTTCATTGTAAATGTTATGAAAACAATTGTGGCAAGTTTTTAAAAAAATGTTTTTGCATCTTCATCCATATTTGATAGCTGAATAAGGCTATAATTGATGGCTGATTGTCATTATTTACAAAAATTTGTAAGGCCTTCAAACTAGGATGATTGTGTCAAATTTGATCAAATTCTGCTGTGTTGATTTTGACAAGAAGGCGTTTAATAATTTTTATACATGTAATTAGTGGCTACACAGAAAGCTATTTGTGACCAGCGCGGTTAAAAGTAGGGATATATATGTTTTGTGTTCTATGTGAATGACTATTGTGGTAGGTCGCTCTTAAATATTTTGTCAATAATCATCGTATAATTGCATGCTGAATATGCTTTAATTGCATGTGTTTTGTTAAGTGTTGGTACAAAAGCTCTGTGGAGCTTATGTAATTATGTTATATGTTTATATACCCGAGTTAAAATAAAATGTACCTGATATGACTTGACTCAAATCATTGTTCATTAGCTCAGAAGCTGTTATAAATGTCCTCTCCTAGAGAACAGATTTTACTGGGTGAAAGTCATGGGCTTTGGATAAAGAGAAAAGAGTTTTGACACTTACAGCATATAAGCAGACAGTAAGATCTTGACACTAACATGTCATAATATCAATGTGATCATTTAAGATGGTGACCATTTTAATACGATTCAGGGGATGAATATATATATTATTCTATATAATGTTTGAGAAGAGACAAAAACGCACTAAGAATGGGGCTTCTGTAGACGAATTTTGTTTTCTTTTCACGAAATGTAATACCTCTACTTAAGAGATGATTTTTGGATATTTACTCTCCTAAGACCCACGTGAGATACTCTCGTAGGCATACTTAAACGTATACATACTGAGATCCCATAAAGGAGTTATTCTTTTTTGATGTTATTGCTTTCCGTCGCAGAAAAAAACTGACGTGTTTCAAATGGTAAAGAGTTGAGGAGTGAATTTGGGAAAATCACGGTTACCTTTTAGAATATGTGCACACCATGGCAAAACCAGGATTGAGTCTGACCTCATGTTTATCCGAATGCACTGTTTTGATAGCACTACGTAAACCCGCATATTCAACATAAAGCAGCTACAAGGAAAAAGACAGAAATAACAAATATAAATATGAGGTGTCTGTTTTGCTGACTTTTGTTGCGTCGTCGTCTGATAAAATCACTTTCACTTTCAGTTTTCCACGAGGACGTGACCCTGACCTCTACCACTCTATACAGTTTTATAAGTTTCATGTCACACACTAGTGCTGTTAAAACTTATTAACTTTGCTCTCCATTGCCTGAAATTATTGGCTGGTAATGTCTGTTTGTTTTGTGTCAATTATGTGAGAGATGTAATAGTTTATTAATGTCCAATAGATTCACACACAAAAAAAAAAAATAAAAAAATAAAAAAATAAACTTTTGTGAAAGGTACACATTTTACTATATTGAAAAGAAGAATATAATCAAAATGAAAAAAAAAAGAGATTGTAACGTATACGTTAAAAAAGTGGCTAGTCCGTCAGAACGTATGGGTGAGGTATTATAACATCTCATGATATTTTAATTAACATGACTTATTTAACGTTTAAATAAGTTTACATGTATAACTTATTCTTAACGTAAGGGCAATGTTCATTGCGTACGATACAATGATGTGATCTGTGCATTGGTTTAAGACGAGAGTGATGTAATTAGAAATTTAAAGTAGAAGACATTGTGTATTATTTTTAAGAAGAACACTTAAATTAAATTAAATTTCTTACATAAAGGCAACTGTCCTTTCAAGATGGCAATGAGTTCTAACTGAATGAAGCTACAAGTTAAACAAGTCTTCTTACCTTTCTTTCTTTCTTTATCTTTCGAGTAAATATAATAGTATACAAAAAAGAGTATACAAAAAAGAGTGGATATGATCACGACGAGGACAGTCAAAGTATCGGTCACTTTCAGGAAACTATTGGAGGTGATGCCAAGGTAGAGTGAGGGTTCATCTCTTACAGAATACGCCTTAGGTTACACCCAGTGTACTGCCTTATTATATTTCAAGGCTACATGTCAAATTATATTTTATAAGGGTTAATATTTGAGATATATGTAAACATGATGAATTCTTTAAAAGCCTATGAGAGACAGTCACTCTGATAAGATATGTAACTTAATTCCTTTTAACCTCATGAAAAGAAATGAAGTTTCCCCTTTTGCTGGGGTATTGGATGACATTTCAGTACACTCAGACCTAAAATATGGTATTCTGTATGACTCATAAACAGTACAGTTTTTACGACAAAGGTAAATGTAGGGCATTATTCATAAGGTTCCCTTTACTATTGAAGTATGTTGATCAATTAATAATGAATATTGACACACTTACATAGTACCAATTCCTTCTCTTAATTGGCGAGTTCTTGTATATATTTCGATCTTTGCACAAAACAGTATTCGAACAGTAAACTGTCAACTGTTATCGGGGTTGTCAAGAATATGTTGTTTTAGTTTTTAGATTTCATCATCATATTCATCATAACCATCATCATAGACATGATCATCGTCTTCTTCTTCTTCATTTATTGGTTTTTAGTTAATATGAATGAATGACTGAACAAATAATGAATACACTGCTATGAATTATATACCAGGTGGTTGAAGATCCTTCGGAAATCATGTGGCGTTTTTGTTGGTCAATTGAAGATTTGATTTCCATTATACGATTGAATGCCATACACTTTTGAGAAATATAATCGTGTAATCGTTTGTATCAAAATGTAATCCTCATAGACCGGCTCGCCATAGGAAGTTTATTTGCTATTCCAACTGAATCAATTCATGAAAGGAAGAGAATGTGCAAAGTCACTATAGGGTCTTTATTTTGTATTTAAATATTCAAACCAGAGGAATTTTCGTGGAGGCTAATATGAGATGCAACTTAAACTAAAATATATATACATCAAAGTATGACATGCAACTCGCTTTTTCCTTGAGTAATAACAAAAGTGAGTAATAATATGTATATTTCACTCAATAATTGAGTGAAACTAGGAATGAACACACAATTTTTGTGGTGAAGGGAAGTAGACGTTTACAGAAAATTCATTATGAAAAAATATTTTAGAAACATGTTTTTTTTTACAGTTTGCCTTTATCTGAACGGTCTGGAAATAAAAGCATTATGTATGAAAGAATACCATTACGTATAGTTGGTTAAAGGTTTAAAAGTTTAGATTAGATAAGAAACGAACTTCCTATTTTACATGAATCATGTAAAATATGAAGTTGAGATCTTATAGTTTAAAAATAATAAGGAATGTCATGCAATAAGAAACAACTATATTTTAATAATTGCTTGCAAATATTGTGAAAGAACACAGAAGCGGCGCATGAATACATACGTAGTTCCTTTCTGGTGTTAAGAACTAATAGTTTCTATTTTTTGTCATGACATAATGCAGCTTGTTACAAAGGTTTGGTAAAAATGTATAATTATACGAGTGTGGATTGGTATTTACATGATATATACAATCTTTGCATAATAGACAATGGCCATAATAAACAATGGCTAATAACAATCCTAAAGAATATAATATACTCTGCAACATGGAATAGTACCATAAGTTATTCAAGTCAGTAAATATCATATAAACAAAGCTGAGTTTTACCGATTATTTACTTTGTCTACCTAACATTTTTTGAATCATTTACTTTCAGTTTTTAATGCCAAATAAACGTTTTCCAATATAGACAGAGCAAAAGTCAAACACAGTGAGACAGGAGAATATATGCACTTAATGTAATGAAAATCACAGATTATGGATTTCGTTATATTTTGACTCTAGGTATTTATAAGTGCAACGAAAGAAAAAACGTTAATTAATATTATAAACTTTACTGCTTTTTTAAATTCCAAGAACTATCGAATCGATGTAAAATATTTTAGTCATAATCCTAAAAATTTAATTATTTTGCAAAGCTGTACCTTTCGATACATCAGTTATGTTGTAGGTATCACAATTTAAAACAAACCTGTGACGATTAGTACAAATCATGTTAAAGAAATGTAATTTACCGAAATGGTTGACATGTTCTGTAGGCACTCTGTGAAACGATTTATATGGATTAGAATTGCTCTCAATTTATGGCAAATAATTTATGATTTCTCAGTCTTGTTATATGATATTACAGCTTGTTAATTGGATTGAGCACATATTCTCTCGTCGATAGAGGTTCGTATTTACATCATTTGTCCATTGTAAAAGAGGAGTATAATAAATGTATCTTGCAAAACGCAGATTTTTCTCCTTTTTCTACATGTAACTTTTTGTATTGCTCATTTGTCACGAGGTGACATGAGTTGAATAAAGTTTGTAATTTGAATCTAGTAACATATTTCCAATATATATTTCCGCCGTAATTTATCAAAAGGCAAACAAAAGCAATAGAGTATGCTGCAGTTTTAAGAACAATGCCCGAAAACAACATGCAGTGTTCCAATTGTTGCTGGGACAATGCCCGAAGAAAACGTGCAGTGTTTGGATTTATGCTGGGACAATGCCTGAAAGAAAATACATGTCAGTGATATTCCCCCCAAATTATTTTAGTTAGACAAAACTTGAAATGAAAGATGCTGATATACAACAAAATGATGTGGTGTTCATATTTGGCTAATTGGGAAGTGATTCCAAAAATAAATGATGGAGATTTCCCGGTATAGTTAGATGTAATTTAGATTTTGAAAAGTGCAAAAAGTATGGGATTTTAAGTAGTTAAACACTAACGTGTATTCTCTAAATTAGACAACGTAGTCACCGATACATGTATGTATGGCGAAATGAACCGTATTTAGCTGTGCTTATGCGATAACAGATCTTAGTCTACGATGCTAATAATTGGGTGCGTCATATGCACGCCGAAATACGGTAGTATTATTGGTATAGTGAGGTGTTCTGTTCACCGTAAGGTGCGTGATATATATGGCTAATGCGGTAGTGCTATTGGTATAGTGAGGTGTTCTGTTCACCGTAAGGTTCGTGATAGACATGGCTAATGCGGTAGTGCTATTGGCATAGTGAGGTGTTCTGTTCACCGTAAGGTGCGTGATAGACATGGCTAATGCGGTAGTACTATTGGCATAGTGAGGTGTGCGGTCACTTCTCTCAGAAATAAGAAAATTCCACAAACTCTGTACTTTTCATAGATTTATTTATAATGATTTATCAAGTTATGGAAACGAACTGCTTCCTTCTTTGGTGGGAGAAACGTCAAGATTCCGTTTACGTACTCGACAAAACTTCTCTAGATTAAATGCCAGGCTTGAAGTAAGAAAAAAAATCTTTCCTTAACTCTTCTATTGTTATATGGAACATCCTACCTGAAAATGTCAAAATGAAAATCGATTTCTTAAAACTTAAAAAGTATATCACACCACAAAACAAAAGTGTTCTTTCTTATTATCTTTCTGGTGTTTGCAAATACTCTATTATTCATACTAGGACCAGAAATCAATGTAACGACCTTAAAAACATCATGATAACAATCACTTGATAGATAAATCCCTTATGCAACTGTGAGGTAGAAGCAGAAAGTGTATATCATTAGATTTTCATTTGCACTCGATATACAGTTCAAAGGCGAAATCTAATACTTATTCTTAACAAACAATCTTCTATTTGGCTCACCTGAATTGGAAACAAAATTTGAATATCTTTAAGTTTTTTTAAAAAAAGTACACTAAAGATACAAGGCGTTTTAATTAATGTTTCTTCTGTAGATTCTAAATATAAAGGGATTTTTTTTCAGACAGTACAAGGACCAGTTGATAATTGATGTAGGGGCATCATGTATTAAATGCTATTAATTCCAAAATTTGGCACCACCATTGTTTACTTGCATTGGATATATTTGTTCCTTTTTCGAACAGTTATTCTTTAATTATCAGCACGTCTTATTTGTTGTGTTTTTTTATTTTTCTTTTCTGCCGCTTATCATTAATTTCTACCACTATATTTGTATGGGGATGGTTTATTTAATGGTTCGATAATTTGTGGCCCGACCCCTTTTGCATAATTGGGCAAATAAAATATGTTTAAATGACTGGATCTGTATGTTAGGTGTGTAAAGTAATCAGTTTTAGCGATTTTCTCGAAACGCTGTATATTTAATCACTCATGGAAAAAACAAAGTCACTTAGATAGGCTGCAATACCAATCTCTCAACCACCTGCCATTGTCGTTCTATCACAATGTCGGCATTCCATGCGAAAGAAAAAATTGAAACTGGTAAGTCAAAAGAAAATGTGACTTTTTGTATGAAACAGTTTCATTTCTCAACATGGACTTGATTATGAACAATCCTTTCAAAATTTCATTGTGCTGCATTTACATGCTGAAAACCAAGCAAACGAAAGGGAAAAAGCAGTTAGCTATACCAGTTACTTAGGGTATCCATCCTTCCATTATTTTAAAACAAAATGGAATATGTGTGCTTGTGTTCTGCTAGTCTAGTAATTTTCGTGAGGTTCACTTCGCAAACATTATTGGTGTAAACAAATCCTAACTCGGACTTATTCTCCATGCCTTCTCCATACACTTTTTTGTCTGTGATTTTCTTGAATTAACATTTATACTAATTACGCAAGAGAGTTATAGACGTAACTCTTAGTCAATATTAAACGAAATAGTTCAGAAACAAGAATTTAATTTTTTTTCCGAAGTATCAAATTTCTTCCTTTAAAATAATTATATTAAAATATTAAAATGTCGAGCACCAGAAACCACGATATTCTGAAAATATACATTCAAAAGACGACTTCCTGAGTTAGAAGAGGCATTTCAGAGGTGTTAGTATTTTCTGGAGATACAGTTTCAGTTATTATTGTATTTTAATTAAGGTTAATTATTTTAAATTCAAATACGGTTATCCGTATGCTTACTATTATTAAGTTACGGATAGTGTTATGTATGATGTTTATATAATATTATAAATATTTTAGGAAATTATAAATGTTTCTTCACTTTAATATTTGCTTAAATCTTAATGTTATCAGGAAAAACATGTTTAATTAGTGTCCTTGAATTAGGTTGTTTTGATCAATATGTTTTCTCAATTTGAAGGTCAAGGTTGATTTTTGTTTACAAGTAAATATTCCATTAAGATGACTCATGTTCTAGAACATTCTGTCATGTGACCAATCTTTATATATTGGTGGACATTTATTCAGTTTTGACATTACCATCAGTCTTGTAAAGAGCTATTACAGTTGTGAAAATTCATTCCAAATTCTAAGAGAGGAATTATTTTAAATATTCATTAGATTATAACAGTGCTCATAAACTTTTGGATTTTGGATTTTTAATTGATGATTTTGGAATTTAACTGAACTTATTCAGATATTTTGGAATACTTCATTTTGACATCAGCACATCAAAGATTACTAGTACATCAGGACTTTGGAGACCATTAGCACATCATAACATTCAAGGACACAGCCGTGAATTCGGAACATTCTATATTTAGGACTTGTGATTAGAACAATCATTCTTATTGGATTATTAGGATTTCAAAACACATTACTGTAAGTGACTTTTTGATTTTTCATTTTAATTATCTAGTAATAAATTGCTTGTTGATTTTTACTTGATTTATTGGTTTCACTTTCTTTCTGTTACATTTTTCTTAGACCATAGAGTCGTAACAGAAATTGGGGGCTCGTCGTTCCGGGATTGAATTTCATTAAAGCATATTAGAGATATTAAATTTATCTTTGAAATTCATATTGATTTTGTCTCGGAATTTTTTTTGTCTTTGGCAAAGATTTTTAATAGAGAAATTTTTTGTGTGTGAAACCAACAAGCATTTACAATGGCATCTAATGTTCAGAATTTCATTTCAAAACCTACCCAGGAGGGGTTAGAGTGCATGATAAAGGATGAGTTGCTCGAGCTTGCCAGAAAATACAGTCTATCTGAGGCAAAAGTATCATTGACAAAACAGGAGATAAAGATTATTTTAATTCGGTATTTAGTAGGAAAGGGAAATTTTGATAGTAGTGCTTTAAGTTCGAAGAGAAAGCCTGTATCTGGTTCTGACAGGAAATTAAGGGAATTAGAGTTAAAGAACCAGATGGATTTAGAATTGGCAACGCTTCAGATTCAGAGAGAGAGAGAGAGAAAGAAGAGAGGCAGCTACAAATGCAGAAGGAAGAGAGGGAAATACAAATGCAGATGCAGATGCAAAGAGAAGAAAGGGAAATGCAATTTAAGTTAAGAGAATTAGAACTGGCAAACAGAGCACACTCCACTCCTTTAAACACAAGTTCAGGTTTTGATGTTACTAGATATATTTGGTTAGTACCCCCTTTTCAGGAAAAAGAAGTAGATAAATACTTTCTTCATTTCGAGAAAATAGCTGAAAACTTGAAATGGCCCAGAGAGCATTGGACTTTGTTATTACAAAGTGTACTTATTGGCAAAGCTCGTGAAGTCCACACTTCACTGTCAGTACAACAAAGCACTGATTATGATGTGGTTAAGGAGTACATCTTGAAAGCTTATGAGTTGGTACCAGAGGCATATCGACAAAGGTTTAGGAATTGTAGAAAAGAAACTGGACAAACTCATGTCGAATTTGCAAGGGATAAAGAACAACTATTTGATAGTGGTGCTCAGCCAAGAAAGTTGATCAAGCTTATGATAACCTCCGACAGCTCGTATTAATTGAAGAGTTCAAGAGGTGCATCCATAGTGATGTTAAAACCTATCTTGACGAGCAGAATGTGGAAACTTTGGAAAATGCTGCTCGTATGGCTGATGATTATTCCTTGACTCACAAAATTTCATTTGGCAATAAGTCGTCCTATCAGCAGTTTTCTGGTAAAAAACCATTTCAATCTCATTCAAGTACTTCCAAATTTCACAACAGCACAACTGTTAGGAATCAAACATCTGATAAGACTGATCAGAAATCCTTCTCTCTTCCTACGTGCACTTATTGTAAAACGAAAGGGCACGTTATTTCTGATTGCTTCAAGTTGGAAAATAAGCAACAGAGAAAAGACAGAGCTTTTCCAAATGCTCTTATTTCTACGAGGTCAAGGTCACGGTCTTGTATTGAAAACAATACATTTGTTGGGTCAAACAAACCCCAGTCTGATTCTATTTTGGAGGCTTATGAACCATTCATGTCAGAAGGTTCTATATCACTTATTGGTGATTCTGCCAAACCTATCCAAATTAAAATATTAAGGGACACTGGAGCTTCTCAGAGTCTTTTATTATCAGGTACTTTGCCTTTGTCCGAGGAGTCTTCTTCAAGTGAAAGTGTTCTTGTTCAGGGAGTAGAGTGCGGCTTTGTAAATGTTCCTCTTCATTGTGTAAATTTGGCATCAGACTTAGTTTCTGGATCTGTGACTGTTGGGGCAGTGACTTCTTTACCCATAGAGGGTGTTCATTTATTACTAGGCAATGACCTAGCTGGAGATAAGGTTGTGGTTAATCCACTTGTAACTGACAAGCCTTGTTTGGATCAGAAAGTTGATCCTGAAATCCCTGATTTGTACCCTGCTTGTGCAGTTACTAGAGCTATGGCAAAAAGAGCTCTTGAGAGTGATGTTGATCAGGATATTATTCCTTTAGCTGACACATGTATTGGTCAGTCTTTTGATGAGGTCACTTTTTCCTCAGGTATTGATCAATCAAATGGTATTGATCACAGTGATCCTCTTTTGGCAACTCATTCTCTTTGTCCTACTCAGGGTGACAAACGACAATCCCTTGTCGTTGAACAGGAGCAAGATCCCGAGATATCTTGTTTGTTTCAGAGGGCTATTAGTGAAACTGAAGCCACACAAGTTCCAGTGTGTTACTTTGTGAAAAATGGGGTCCTTATGAGGAAATGGAGACCACCTGATGTACCCGCTGGTGACGAGTGGTCAGTGAGCTATCAAATTGTTGTTCCTAAGTCATATAGACAGGATATTCTTAATTTAGCCCATGAAACTCCTTTGGCTGGTCATTTAGGAGTCCGTAAGACTTATCACAAGATCTTGAATCATTTTTATTGGCCGAAACTCAAAAGTGATGTTTCTAAATACTGCAGATCTTGTCACACTTGTCAAATGGTAGGAAAACCCAATCAGAAGATACCTAAGGCTCATCTGCAACCTATTCCTGCATTTGATGAACCATTTAGTAGAATAATGGTAGACTGTGTTGGTCCTTTACCTAAAACCAATTCAGGCAACCAATACTTGTTGACCATCATGTGTGCATCTACAAGATTTCCAGAGGCAATTCCTCTGAGAAATATAAAAACTAAAACTATTGTGAAAGCTTTGGTGAAGTTTTTTACACTTGTTGGCCTTCCCAAATCTGTCCAGTCAGATCAAGGGTCAAATTTTATGTCTGGAATTTTCCAACAAGTTATGCATGAATTAGGCATCCAACAGTTTAAATCTTCTGCCTATCACCCTGAAAGTCAAGGTGCTTTGGAAAGATTTCATCAAACTTTGAAGAATATGATTCGATCATATTGCTTTGATACAGAAAAGGATTGGGATGAGGGTGTTCATTTGTTGTTGTTTGCTGTTAGGGAATCAGTTCAAGAGTCGTTGGGTTTTAGTCCCTTTGAACTAGTTTTTGGTCATACTGTCCGTGGACCATTGAAATTATTGAAAGAGAAACTTCTTTCAAATGAAGACTCAAAGATTAATCTTGATTATGTTTCTGATTTCAAATACAAGTTGTCAAAGGCCTGTGAAGTAGCAAAAACTAATCTTCACAATACTCAGTCAAAAATGAAATTAAGGTATGACAGAAATTCACAGGAAAGGAGTTTTAAACCTGGTGACAAAGTTCTGGCTCTCTTTCCCATACCTCAGAATCCTCTTCAGGCTAAATTTTATGGTCCTTATACCGTTGAAAAGAAAGTAAATGACTTAAATTATATCATTAACACTCCTGGGAGACGGAAACAGAAACAACTTTGTCATATAAATATGTTAAAGGAATATTTTGACAGAGATAGCTCAGCTAATTATTCTGTTAATTTAGTTGTACCTGTCCCACACAGTGAAGATATCAACGATGGAGTACAATCACTCTATAGTGACTCTGGTATAACCAATCTTCGGAATTCAGAAATATTGAGCAACCTAGACCAGAAACTTTCACATCTACAACAACAGGAAAGAAATGAACTAAAACAGATATTACCTGACTATGAGCACTTGTTTCCTGATGTTCCAACACGAACAAGTAAAATTTATCATGACGTTGACATTGTAGATTCTGCGCCTGTGAAACAGCATCCTTATAGGATGAATCCTCTCAAACAGAACTATCTGAAGAAAGAAGTTCAGTATCTACTGGAGAATGATTTCATAGAACCAAGTAAAAGTAACTGGAGTTCACCATGTATTCTTGTTCCCAAGCCAGATAATACATTCCGTATGTGTACTGACTATAGAAAAGTCAACATTGTCACCAAAACTGATTCATTTCCAATCCCAAGAATGGACGATTGCATTGATAAAATTGGAAATGCGGAATATGTCACCAAGTTTGACCTTTTAAAAGGATTCTGGCAAATTCCATTGACGGAAAGGGCAAAAGAAATTTCAGCATTTGTAACTCCAGATGGACTTTATCAATATAAAGTCATGCCGTTTGGAATGAAAAATTCGCCTGCAACGTTTCAACGTCTGATGAACATGATAACATTTGGTCTTGATAATTGTGACGCTTATATCGATGACGTCATTATCTACAACAACACCTGGGAAGATCATTTTGGAAACCATTCGAAAATTCTTTGATCGACTCAGCGATGCGAATCTGACAATTAATTTGAGCAAAAGTGAGTTTTGCCATGCTTGTGTCACATTTTTAGGACATATTGTGGGACAAGGTCAAGTTAAACCTATAGAAGCTAAGGTCAAAGCTATCTCTGAATTTCAAGTTCCAATTTGTAAAAAGCAACTGATGTGATTTCTAGGTATGGCTGGATATTATCGGAAATTTTGTTCCAATTTTTCCAAAATTGCTGAACCTTTGACAAGTTTATTGAGTAAGAAAACCAAATTTCATTGGTCTGACAAGTGTCAGGAATCTTTTGACAAGTTAAAGGCCACGCTTAAGAATGCACCAGTTCTTTCTGCACCAAATTTTAGCCAATCATTTAATGTTGATGCAAGTGATGTAGGGGTTGGTGGAGTATTGATTCAGGAAGACAAAAGTGGTGTGGATCACCCTGTGTGTTATTTTTCTAAACAACTAAACAAGCACCAGAACAATTATTCCACAATTGAGAAGGAATGTTTGGCTTTGATATTGGCTTTACAGCATTTTGAAGTGTATGTCACCTCAGCTCTTTCTCCAATTATTGTGTACAGTGATCACAATCCCCTTACTTTCATCAACAAAATGAAAGATAAAAATCGGAGATTGTTGAGATGGAGTTTGATATTGCAGGAATATAAGATTAACATCAAACACATCAGGGGAAAAGACAATGTGATTGCAGATGCACTCTCACGTGCCTAGAAATGTAATATTGCTTGATGTAATTAAGTCCAGTATCATAAAACATGTTCTTATGTAATTTTGGTTATTATAGTATTAGATGTATATTCAAAAGAAAGCTTTATTATATAAATCTTTCTTTTTCTTTATGAGGGGAGGTGTTATGTATGATGTTTATATAATATTATAAATATTTTAGGAAATTATAAATGTTTCTTCACTTTAATATTTGCTTAAATCTTAATGTTATCAGGAAAAACATGTTTAATTAGTGTCCTTGAATTAGGTTGTTTTGATCAATATGTTTTCTCAATTTGAAGGTCAAGGTTGATTTTTGTTTACAAGTAAATATTCCATTAAGATGACTCATGTTCTAGAACATTCTGTCATGTGACCAATCTTTATATATTGGTGGACATTTATTCAGTTTTGACATTACCATCAGTCTTGTAAAGAGCTATTACAGTTGTGAAAATTCATTCCAAATTCTAAGAGAGGAATTATTTTAAATATTCATTAGATTATAACAGTGCTCATAAACTTTTGGATTTTGGATTTTTAATTGATGATTTTGGAATTTAACTGAACTTATTCAGATATTTTGGAATACTTCATTTTGACATCAGCACATCAAAGATTACTAGTACATCAGGACTTTGGAGACCATTAGCACATCATAACATTCAAGGACACAGCCGTGAATTCGGAACATTCTATATTTAGGACTTGTGATTAGAACAATCATTCTTATTGGATTATTAGGATTTCAAAACACATTACTGTAAGTGACTTTTTGATTTTTCATTTTAATTATCTAGTAATAAATGGCTTGTTGATTTTTACTTGATTTATTTGTTTCACTTTCTTTCTGTTACATTTTTCTTAGACCATAGAGTCGTAACAGAAATTGGGGGCTCGTCGTTCCGGGATTGAATTTCATTAAAGCATATTAGAGATATTAAATTTATCTTTGAAATTCATATTGATTTTGTCTCGGAATTTTTTTTGTCTTTGGCAAAGATTTTTAATAGAGAAATTTTTTGTGTGTGAAACCAACAAGCATTTACAATGGCATCTAATGTTCAGAATTTCATTTCAAAACCTACCCAGGAGGGGTTAGAGTGCATGAGAAAGGATGAGTTGCTCGAGCTTGCCAGAAAATACAGTCTATCTGAGGCAAAAGTATCATTGACAAAACAGGAGATAAAGATTATTTTAATTCGGTATTTAGTAGGAAAGGGAAATTTTGATAGTAGTGCTTTAAGTTCGAAGAGAAAGCCTGTATCTGGTTCTGACAGGAAATTAAGGGAATTAGAGTTAAAGAACCAGATGGATTTAGAATTGGCAACGCTTCAGATTCAGAGAGAGAGAGAGAGAGAAAGAAGAGAGGCAGCTACAAATGCAGAAGGAAGAGAGGGAAATACAAATGCAAATGCAGATGCAAAGAGAAGAAAGGGAAATGCAATTTAAGTTAAGAGAATTAGAACTGGCAAACAGAGCACACTCCACTCCTTTAAACACAAGTTCAGGTTTTGATGTTACTAGATATATTTGGTTAGTACCCCCTTTTCAGGAAAAAGAAGTAGATAAATACTTTCTTCATTTCGAGAAAATAGCTGAAAACTTGAAATGGCCCAGAGAGCATTGGACTTTGTTATTACAAAGTGTACTTATTGGCAAAGCTCGTGAAGTCCACACTTCACTGTCAGTACAACAAAGCACTGATTATGATGTGGTTAAGGAGTACATCTTGAAAGCTTATGAGTTGGTACCAGAGGCATATCGACAAAGGTTTAGGAATTGTAGAAAAGAAACTGGACAAACTCATGTCGAATTTGCAAGGGATAAAGAACAACTATTTGATAGTGGTGCTCAGCCAAGAAAGTTGATCAAGCTTATGATAACCTCCGACAGCTCGTATTAATTGAAGAGTTCAAGAGGTGCATCCATAGTGATGTTAAAACCTATCTTGACGAGCAGAATGTGGAAACTTTGGAAAATGCTGCTCGTATGGCTGATGATTATTCCTTGACTCACAAAATTTCATTTGGCAATAAGTCGTCCTATCAGCAGTTTTCTGGTAAAAAACCATTTCAATCTCATTCAAGTACTTCCAAATTTCACAACAGCACAACTGTTAGGAATCAAACATCTGATAAGACTGATCAGAAATCCTTCTCTCTTCCTACGTGCACTTATTGTAAAACGAAAGGGCACGTTATTTCTGATTGCTTCAAGTTGGAAAATAAGCAACAGAGAAAAGACAGAGCTTTTCCAAATGCTCTTATTTCTACGAGGTCAAGGTCACGGTCTTGTATTGAAAACAATACATTTGTTGGGTCAAACAAACCCCAGTCTGATTCTATTTTGGAGGCTTATGAACCATTCATGTCAGAAGGTTCTATATCACTTATTGGTGATTCTGCCAAACCTATCCAAATTAAAATATTAAGGGACACTGGAGCTTCTCAGAGTCTTTTATTATCAGGTACTTTGCCTTTGTCCGAGGAGTCTTCTTCAAGTGAAAGTGTTCTTGTTCAGGGAGTAGAGTGCGGCTTTGTAAATGTTCCTCTTCATTGTGTAAATTTGGCATCAGACTTAGTTTCTGGATCTGTGACTGTTGGGGCAGTGACTTCTTTACCCATAGAGGGTGTTCATTTATTACTAGGCAATGACCTAGCTGGAGATAAGGTTGTGGTTAATCCACTTGTAACTGACAAGCCTTGTTTGGATCAGAAAGTTGATCCTGAAATCCCTGATTTGTACCCTGCTTGTGCAGTTACTAGAGCTATGGCAAAAAGAGCTCTTGAGAGTGATGTTGATCAGGATATTATTCCTTTAGCTGACACATGTATTGGTCAGTCTTTTGATGAGGTCACTTTTTCCTCAGGTATTGATCAATCAAATGGTATTGATCACAGTGATCCTCTTTTGGCAACTCATTCTCTTTGTCCTACTCAGGGTGACAAACGACAATCCCTTGTCGTTGAACAGGAGCAAGATCCCGAGATATCTTGTTTGTTTCAGAGGGCTATTAGTGAAACTGAAGCCACACAAGTTCCAGTGTGTTACTTTGTGAAAAATGGGGTCCTTATGAGGAAATGGAGACCACCTGATGTACCCGCTGGTGACGAGTGGTCAGTGAGCTATCAAATTGTTGTTCCTAAGTCATATAGACAGGAAATTCTTAATTTAGCCCACGAAACTCCTTTGGCTGGTCATTTAGGAGTCCGTAAGACTTATCACAAGATCTTGAATCATTTTTATTGGCCGAAACTCAAAAGTGATGTTTCTAAATACTGCAGATCTTGTCACACTTGTCAAATGGTAGGAAAACCCAATCAGAAGATACCTAAGGCTCATCTGCAACCTATTCCTGCATTTGATGAACCATTTAGTAGAATAATGGTAGACTGTGTTGGTCCTTTACCTAAAACCAATTCAGGCAACCAATACTTGTTGACCATCATGTGTGCATCTACAAGATTTCCAGAGGCAATTCCTCTGAGAAATATAAAAACTAAAACTATTGTGAAAGCTTTGGTGAAGTTTTTTACACTTGTTGGCCTTCCCAAATCTGTCCAGTCAGATCAAGGGTCAAATTTTATGTCTGGAATTTTCCAACAAGTTATGCATGAATTAGGCATCCAACAGTTTAAATCTTCTGCCTATCACCCTGAAAGTCAAGGTGCTTTGGAAAGATTTCATCAAACTTTGAAGAATATGATTCGATCATATTGCTTTGATACAGAAAAGGATTGGGATGAGGGTGTTCATTTGTTGTTGTTTGCTGTTAGGGAATCAGTTCAAGAGTCGTTGGGTTTTAGTCCCTTTGAACTAGTTTTTGGTCATACTGTCCGTGGACCATTGAAATTATTGAAAGAGAAACTTCTTTCAAATGAAGACTCAAAGATTAATCTTGATTATGTTTCTGATTTCAAATACAAGTTGTCAAAGGCCTGTGAAGTAGCAAAAACTAATCTTCACAATACTCAGTCAAAAATGAAATTAAGGTATGACAGAAATTCACAGGAAAGGAGTTTTAAACCTGGTGACAAAGTTCTGGCTCTCTTTCCCATACCTCAGAATCCTCTTCAGGCTAAATTTTATGGTCCTTATACCGTTGAAAAGAAAGTAAATGACTTAAATTATATCATTAACACTCCTGGGAGACGGAAACAGAAACAACTTTGTCATATAAATATGTTAAAGGAATATTTTGACAGAGATAGCTCAGCTAATTATTCTGTTAATTTAGTTGTACCTGTCCCACACAGTGAAGATATCAACGATGGAGTACAATCACTCTATAGTGACTCTGGTATAACCAATCTTCGGAATTCAGAAATATTGAGCAACCTAGACCAGAAACTTTCACATCTACAACAACAGGAAAGAAATGAACTAAAACAGATATTACCTGACTATGAGCACTTGTTTCCTGATGTTCCAACACGAACAAGTAAAATTTATCATGACGTTGACATTGTAGATTCTGCGCCTGTGAAACAGCATCCTTATAGGATGAATCCTCTCAAACAGAACTATCTGAAGAAAGAAGTTCAGTATCTACTGGAGAATGATTTCATAGAACCAAGTAAAAGTAACTGGAGTTCACCATGTATTCTTGTTCCCAAGCCAGATAATACATTCCGTATGTGTACTGACTATAGAAAAGTCAACATTGTCACCAAAACTGATTCATTTCCAATCCCAAGAATGGACGATTGCATTGATAAAATTGGAAATGCGGAATATGTCACCAAGTTTGACCTTTTAAAAGGATTCTGGCAAATTCCATTGACGGAAAGGGCAAAAGAAATTTCAGCATTTGTAACTCCAGATGGACTTTATCAATATAAAGTCATGCCGTTTGGAATGAAAAATTCGCCTGCAACGTTACAACGTCTGATGAACATGATACATTTGGTCTTGATAATTGTGACGCTTATATCGATGACGTCATTATCTACAACAACACCTGGGAAGATCATTTTGGAAACCATTCGAAAATTCTTTGATCGACTCAGCGATGCGAATCTGACAATTAATTTGAGCAAAAGTGAGTTTTGCCATGCTTGTGTCACATTTTTAGGACATATTGTGGGACAAGGTCAAGTTAAACCTATAGAAGCTAAGGTCAAAGCTATCTCTGAATTTCAAGTTCCAATTTGTAAAAAGCAACTGATGTGATTTCTAGGTATGGCTGGATATTATCGGAAATTTTGTTCCAATTTTTCCAAAATTGCTGAACCTTTGACAAGTTTATTGAGTAAGAAAACCAAATTTCATTGGTCTGACAAGTGTCAGGAATCTTTTGACAAGTTAAAGGCCACGCTTAAGAATGCACCAGTTCTTTCTGCACCAAATTTTAGCCAATCATTTAATGTTGATGCAAGTGATGTAGGGGTTGGTGGAGTATTGATTCAGGAAGACAAAAGTGGTGTGGATCACCCTGTGTGTTATTTTTCTAAAAAACTAAACAAGCACCAGAACAATTATTCCACAATTGAGAAGGAATGTTTGGCTTTGATATTGGCTTTACAGCATTTTGAAGTGTATGTCACCTCAGCTCTTTCTCCAATTATTGTGTACAGTGATCACAATCCCCTTACTTTCATCAACAAAATGAAAGATAAAAATCGGAGATTGTTGAGATGGAGTTTGATATTGCAGGAATATAAGATTGACATCAAACACATCAGGGGAAAAGACAATGTGATTGCAGATGCACTCTCACGTGCCTAGAAATGTAATATTGCTTGATGTAATTAAGTCCAGTATCATAAAACATGTTCTTATGTAATTTTGGTTATTATAGTATTAGATGTATATTCAAAAGAAAGCTTTATTATATAAATCTTTCTTTTTCTTTATGAGGGGAGGTGTTATGTATGATGTTTATATAATATTATAAATATTTTAGGAAATTATAAATGTTTCTTCACTTTAATATTTGCTTAAATCTTAATGTTATCAGGAAAAACATGTTTAACTAGTGTCCTTGAATTAGGTTGTTTTGATCAATATGTTTTCTCAATTTGAAGGTCAAGGTTGATTTTTGTTTACAAGTAAAAATTCCATTAAGATGACTCATGTTCTAGAACATTCTGTCATGTGACCAATCTTTATATATGCCATGTTTGGTGGACATTTATTCAGTTTTGACATTACCATCAGTCTTGTAAAGAGCTATTACAGTTGTGAAAATTCATTCCAAATTCTAAGAGAGGAATTATTTTAAATATTCATTAGATTATAACAGTGCTCATAAACTTTTGGATTTTGGATTTTTAATTGATGATTTTGGAATTTAACTGAACTTATTCAGATATTTTGGAATACTTCATTTTGACATCAGCACATCAAAGATTACTAGTACATCAGGACTTTGGAGACCATTAGCACATCATAACATTCAAGGACACAGCCGTGAATTCGGAACATTCTATATTTAGGACTTGTGATTAGAACAATCATTCTTATTGGATTATTAGGATTTCAAAACACATTACTGTAAGTGACTTTTTGATTTTTCATTTTAATTATCTAGTAATAAATGGCTTGTTGATTTTTACTTGATTTGTTGGTTTCACTTTCTTTCTGTTACATTTTTCTTAGACCATAGAGTCGTAACAATAGTGTTCAATGGAAAACTTTCTAGCCAGGTAATCTTGTAATGTTTATTTTGTATGTTCTCGTTTATGTAAAGACACAAAAATATGAGTGGCCAATCTCTTTCATATTCGTTACTACTCGTGCAAAAATATATAGAAATGGCTCATTAGTTGAATCCGTGCGTCAAATAATATGCCTTTTAGGCAGAAGGCACTTTAAATTCTATTTTGCAGAATATCTCTTAAATTAAACACCTTTCTTATTCGAAAACTATGCCTTTCTTGATAACAATGTTTTCTATTTGAATGAACACACAAGTCAAACAAGTCTTCTCAACTATCTCTTTCTCTCGGAGTGTATATTATAGTATAGTGTCACTGGATATCATGAACCATCAAATATACACATACATACAGTAGTTAGCAGGCTCTAAGGCTAGCGGATTCATCAGCCGAGAGCATGCGAGTGGTTACGGTTCACATTTCGTAATTAAGGGGCTGGCCAAGGACACCCACATGTGGGGTGCTACTCTGCTGGCCAGATTGACCGATGAACTGATATGCTTTCCACTATATCCAAACAGAACATGTCTCTGCTGCCTCCTCACTCTTCAAGAATTTATAAACCTAACACTTTCGTTCCCCTGATACTCAAATGTCACATAGGAGCTTCATCATAGATTGTGCCACAAAGTCACGGCAATCCACTTCATCCGGGTAGCAATAGGCTTTCATTCCACGCTCTCTGTGCTCATGCACGAGATCTAAAATATTGTGCCAACTTTAGTCCATAGGCCTCTCCAATGTTGTCTTCCCAGTGCACACATCAAATTAGTGTTATTAAGGGGGGTGGGGTGTCTATTAGCAACACAAAAGATTGTTCGCGTGATATGCATATGCTTTGTAGAAGGATTTATGGTTCGCGACATAATGCTGACTATGACATTTTATGCATACACAAACTGGAAAGATACACCAAATGATGTTTTCGCATATGATGACAAATATACCCAACAGTAAATATATTCTGAGAGGAATAAAGGCGTAAAATAGACATATGTCGTTCCTAACTGAAATTAGAGGTGAGAATGGCAATTTGAAAACTCAACCGAAAGCATTAAGAAGTGACAAAGGTGGAAAATGAAAAAGAAAATATTCTTCAAACATTTTTGATTTTATACATTTTTATTGGACATGAGTAAACCTTGGAAGATTTTCTGAGAACAAAATACGAGTAAGATTAAACAAACATTGGAAGCAATCACTTTTACAACTTTTCATTAGTAGAAGAAATAACGAAAAACATTTCTAATCAGTTGAAATCGTATATTTTGATGCTTTGCTAATCAGTTGAAATTGTATATTTTTGATGCTTTTCTAATCAGATGAAATTGTATATTTTTATGTTTTTCTAATCAGTTGAAAGTGTATATTTTCATGTTTTTCTAATCAGTTGAAATTGTATATTTTAATGCATTTTTAATCGGTTGAAATCGTATATTTTGATTCTTTTCTATTCAGTTGAAATTGAATATTTTCACGCTTTTCTAATCGGTTGATATCGCATATTTTCATGCTTTTCTAATCAGGTGCAATCGAATATTTTCATGCTTTTACATTTCATGACGGAATATAATTAGATAAAAAGTATTTAGAAACGCTGAGTAAAAACAATGCCATCTTGAAGTATTGAGGTGCACCATATATATTAGTTAAATAGCATTGACGGTTGTATTTACAACTGCAAAAAAGATCAATAACTTACTGTAGTATGAACTATCTACAATACATTAAGCTCGCTGAATTAAAAGTCACTCTTTTAGGCTTGATTCATTTAAACACAACATATTTCAATTGATAGTACTCTATGTATACAACACTATTCACCAAAAATGTATATTTTACAATACATTATTATTAATGTAATGTTCAAATCTGATCAACATGTAAAATTTGTAGATTACTATGAGATAACCGTACAACAAAATATAATAGATAAGAAATCAAGAGTGATACATATTAATGCATAATATTAAACATGAATTGATCTATAGTTTGTGGTAGTAAACTATTCATTTATAGCTAATTTTTTTTAAAAATTAATAACTCAGACTGTTACCCGCTAACAACTAAGATTTATTTTTTTCCCAGTGAACGCAGCCCGTAAATGTAATTACGTGTGCATGGACAGCAATACAAATGGACAGTAATTAATTCTCATACAATATGATCTTTGCTCGTTCAGTCCCCACTGGCCTCTTTATGTGACAATTGCGTATTGTTATTTTAACCCGTCCTGTGTCTGACAATGCTTAAAGTTATGTGAGCTCGAGGCCGATGCATTTCCTGTGTATCGAAGACCAATTCTTTATTTTATCTTTCCCTTTTACAATTAAACCATGTACAAATATTAAGTCTATCCAAAATTTAAAAGAAATAAATAAAGAGGATGAATTAATGAACTGTAAGTCTTTGATAAAACAGAGAATGTATTGTACATTTTTATCAATTTTTCAGATCGAAAGAAAAAAAAATTAAGGTCATAAATCTAAGTTACCTAAATATTATACTCACATTATAATTAGATAAATAAAGCACACGCATTTTATTGTTACTATTTGGATTGCCTCCCGTCCCCCCATTTTTAGAATAAAATAAGAAAAAATTATGTCACAGATCTAAGTTGAATAAATAATATATTCCCACATTTTGAAAATGGATAAATTACGAAAAGTACATGTATATTAATGGAAATAGATATACACTTATGTAGTTTTGTTAGATACAGATCTAAAATCAATATTAGGAATACAGGTTGACGAAATATTAACTAGATATTAGCAACAGATATATGAAGGAAAGCCCTTTAATAATATAAGCAACGCATATGTGGATTTTCCACGTTATTTTATCCATCGATGTTCAGCCAATTCCGAATTTGACTTCACGGCTGGTAAAGGAGACCACTCTTGCATACGCAAAGTGCAACACATAGCTTAGTGTAAGTAGTCAGCATTAATGCACTTGCTTGTTTTGGTAAGTGTTTTTTCGTAAGTAGCCATTGATAAAAGAAAAACAAATCTAAATAAACATATCGGTTGGGTATTCAGCATTCAAGGAGTTTTTACACAACATGCAAACTAGAATATTGGAAGTGACTTATACAGGTACGACCAAATGACATAAGCTGGTGTCGATGGTGGGGTGGTGGGTGTTAATATACAACGGTTTGGTGGTTAACGGCAAAGCAACACAATTTGGCTGTTTAGTGCCGAGGACAAAAATGTTTTGCTGAAGGTCACAGCACGGTACTATATAAAATTGCAGGATTATGCACATACATTTTTCTATTTTCTTTGGATTATAAGAGGTTAGCGCGAACGTAGAGAAATTACCTTACCGTGTTATACACATTTGGGGTGATTGCATGGGTCAGCCCAACATAAGTGCAATTGAAAGGCATCACGCTGCGAAAACCGCCTTGATGCACACGGTATTTTCATATGATTGACTATGTTACAAATTTCCTGTTATAATCTTCAGAGTTGGACCAAAAGAAAAGGGATCGGCTCACCTTCCCTTACACAAACTTCTCTTCTTTACTAAATTAATAAAGCAAATCTAAACAATAGAATATCCCATGAAGACTAATTAAATACAATATTTGTTTATATAAAATTCAAAAAGTCTCTAAAAATTGTCTATAAATCTCTAATGACTGCTTACTTCTCGAATAACTGCAGCAGGCTAGGAGTGGTAATTGATAACATGTTACTATTTATAATATCTGATATCTTTTGTTCCTTTGTAAATTCCCCTAGGGAATAACAGAGGTGATGAACACAGCACGGTACTATATATATATATATATATATATATATATATATATATATATATATATATATATATATATATATATATGAAATTACTGTTCATAGAAACTGACAAATGGGCAAACAAATCGTATTAAGCCAATGGACTTAGTATGGAAATATTCGGCTGCATGGACATGAGATATTTCTGTTGCATATGTGATCAAGATGACTTCTTTTACGTCAACAAAAGAAGCTACAAATTGCAATTGGTTGACATGATCATATAGGCATGACTACAAATTAGTATATCTATGTTGTCTTACTGACATGTTGCTACAATACCTAAGTATGTAAATTTGTCGTCATGTCTACATAATTCGTACATGTCAGGATGCTGTCTCCTTCACGACAGTGTATATATTTTAGCTGTTGAGCTGATTCCCGGGGTGCTTGCCCCAGAAATAATGCCTGTGTGACCAGTTGGGGTGAGTTGCCAGTGTTTAAGACATGTTTAACGCAGTCCAGCGTATAGTCAACGTTTTTGCGACATGCTTCGCCATCTTACATAAATAACAAAAAAAAAAACAAAAAAAAAAAAACACTGTCTTATTTGAACACAGTTTAACTCAGCCTTAAAACGTTCCGGAACTTTCTTATTCATATGTTGTGTACCAAATACATGGTCCTGTTAGTAGTAACTAGTGTCATATAATTTGATGTTATCCATCATACCTTTGTAACACTTTTCAGTCTCAACATAAATGCATAAAGAATCAGTATCAGTCATAAGCTCATGTTATGACAATATTTACTTGTAAACTTGCCGTAGTAAAATTCATAAATTAGTCACCTGCTAAAATCTAACACTGCAAAGCCTGCTTCATTTGTTTTGATTAATTTGATGCCTTTGTTTTCAACCTGACTAACGGAAAGTCATTATCGATAATTGTCCAACCTTGCAAATTATAAATCTTTTTGGCTTTTAAAAAGTCATTTTGAACTGCATATCTTTTCACTCTTGTCCTTTCATTCATACTCTACATCATTTATTATCCTGCCAACTTTATCCAAGTAGTATTCATGGTTTGCTTTGATGTAACTGGCCCGTATTATGGTAGTTCTACATGGTATTCCACTCTCAATCATTGGTACTCTATCATCATTCTCAATCATTAGTACTCTATCATCACACTCAATCATTTATACCCTATCATCACTCTCAATCATCAGGAATATTTCAATATCTGTTACAATTTCAATTTCTAATACTGATATATTTAAACTTGCATCATGATCTAATCCAGACGCACAGTAATAGAGAGCTGTATCTAAATTGTAATTTTCATAATATTTACTTTAGAAATTTACCGTTAATTGGCAAAATATATTTATTATTGTGCTGAGGTTCCATTTAACACTAATGTATACATACACAGAACTTTAAGTTCCCCCAAAAATGTCACATAGCATCAATGTATATGTCTGTATGTAGTCGTCGTGTTGACTTCCAAGTGGTTTCGGATTGAAATGTACCATGACACACTAAAAATATTGATAAACGTCATTTGATATCTTCGAATCATTCAAATCAAACACATATACAACTTTATTTAGATAGCATGCTTGTTTTCTTTAGGTAGCATGCTTGTTTTCTTTAGGTAGCATGCTTGTTTTATTTTAGGTAGTGTGCTTGGTTTCTTTAGGTAACATGCTTGTTTTCTTTAGGTAGCATGCTTGTTTCATCAAACCTCTCAAAGCTATTTATGTATTCATAGGCGTAGATATCTTTTCTCAAATATTTGGACTTCATGTCAGTAAAATGTTTTAGTGTTTCTATAAATTCATCATCAATTTATTTTTGGCCAGCTGTTATATAGACTGTTATGAAACCAAAACTGTCAACAAATCAGATTGGCTTGTAACTGTCATTCCTTTTCCGTTTTTCATGCACCTATAATCTATGAAGCCCTAACTGTATTAAATATATTTTGTTATCGATGTTCGTTATAATTTTTACTAAAACTTCTCTACATATGTTTTATTCAGTTCTTCCTTTCTATATTTTTATCAATCGTTTGTCTCATTGTTACGGATTGTGTATCAGCCTTTGGGATATTCTTTCTTCGCTACGTCGATGTTCATGGTAGGATTTAAAAGAGGCACGGTATTTCTTTACATTGGTGTTGTATTCAATGATACTATCCAATTTCATAGCCCTGTCACTCGGTAATAGAAAGATACCGTCACCACCAAAAGCAAAATCCATTTTTACTATTCAACCTGATATGTTGTTATCTTAACAAATTGTGTTTGTCAGCATCGGAACCTTTTCCACCGAGTATTAGTTTCTACAATGACTTTGTTGCATTATCTGATACTGTTGAAGTAGACTGTATAACATATGTTCTGGTTTGCACCTGTGATGGTCAAATACAGATAACATAACTCCTGATACTTTCGTTTTATCTTGACTGTTTTTGTCCCACTGTCAGAACACTGTTTTGCTGCAGAAAATCACGAATTTCCCTCTTACCTGTTTTATGATCTGTTCATCGTCTGTTCTGTAGTCATCTTAAATTGGTTTGGTTTTACCCTTGGGATGTGTCTAATCATGATAATAATTCTTTGTGACAGACGGTTTTATGGATGCATTATAATTGTACATGGTAAATATTTGTTCACAAAAGTGCATAATTTATTTTATGGTGTAATTAATGTATTTTCTTGTAATCAAATTCGAGAGAAGATTAAATGTGTGCATAATTGCATCAACATGTATATGATGTTTGTTATCCTTTATTTTGTTCAAAATCTCGTAGACTTCTTTGCAGTATTCTCAATTGTATCTGTTTTTCAGCCATTTAACTATGTAATTCAAATCAATTACATATTCTCTCATTTGATCTATTTTCACTTTTCTTTATTTACATGACTGCATACGGTGGTGTTATTGGATTAGAAAAGGTTTTGTTTACTGATCTGATAATATTTTATCTGCATATGCTTGGCAAAAGTATTTGAATTTCACCTATATTATTCTGACTTTGCAATTTTGATGCAAACACAAATTGCAGTAATGCACGAAATGATTTTGATGCAGATGGTGACAAAAATGTACAACTTTAAAGATATTCTAGAATAAAGACCTATATCGTTTGCAATTGTAATTTGAGTGGAGGATTGAAATGTATACAATTAACACGAAAGCACAAGAAATGAAAAAGTGCAAAATATAAACAGAAAATTATTCTTGATTTTTTAAAGGTCTTATAGATAGGAATAGATCTTTGAAGGTTTATTAAAACCTGCAATAACTTTCTCGAAACGATATGTAAACTTAACTGAGCAAGGTTTACGTATGAAAACTGAAAAAATCTTAACCCCCGCCGTCGCCCCGGCCCATGGCCTCGAAGAAAACCTCAAATATTTTGTTATTCAGATCATTCTAGGTATCCATCCAAACACCAATTTTAAATATGTATGTAAGTATATAATAAGATATAATATTTATATGACATTCATTCTAAATAATAATAATATGTAATATGTATTCTGATCATTGTAGGCGCTACCTTGGCAGTAAAAAAAAATTGCGACATTTAATCATCCAGAAACAAAACAGGTTTCCAAATTTTTTTAATATGTCTCCCTTCGTGACTCAGAGGTGGGCTGTTTATTGTATACTGATTTACCTAATACAACATTCTGTTTAAGTTAAATATGATACCTCTGACGGTATTATAGTAGAATACGCCTCTTCAAATTAAGTGTCAAGAAATATTTGTAAAAATCGGCTTTTCATTACACATGTTTTTTGATGTGTATTGAAGTTAAAACACGACCAGGATGAGTTTCTGTAATTTCTCCATGAAAGGTGGCAGATAGATATTCGTGTGGAAAGGTTTCTTATTGCTGCTATGTCATCGTAATTATTGTACTTAAAAGTCTACAGTTTTCTCTTTTCAATAGTGTTTTTACGTTTGAAATGTATATAACTACAACTATGGATGACGGATTGAGCTCCTGTCAGACATTTTGACCAACACGTAGAGTCCAAATAAAATTAGGTAAATATTCTCGCCTAGCGGACCATTTGGAAATTTTCCATTGTTGACGAAAAGCCATCAAGAGGTCAATTACTAGGATATGAATACAATAAGCTGCAATTGTCACATTAAATAGACTAAGAAATCCAGTTGCAAAGCCTGTGATGTAAAACACTTACTGAATTGATAGTTTAAGACGGAATTAAATATCAACCAATAATATGGTTGTTTTCAAGCTAAGAGGAAAAAAGATAGACTTGCATTTTTGTGATATACAGGATTTTATCTAACGATTTGTACGATTCCTGATTAATTGTTTTCTTCCGTAGTGCCTGGCCTAAAAGATGTCTTAATTAGATATAGTAATGAGATTGCGTTTTCTTCATACTACCTTAAGAATATGCAACTGAAACATAATATTGTAAAAACACATGTTTCTGTAATATTAATGGACACACATTTTTACCAATCACATTTTTAAATTAAGAAAATCTATTGGAATTAGAGTCTTGCTGCAAGATAGATAGATAGATAGATAGATAGATAGATAGATAGATAGATAGATAGATAGATAGATAGATAGATAGATAGATAGATAGATAGATAGATAGATATATACCGCATACTCTAAAATAAACGTACATCCAAGTAACCACCAACGTGATGGGTCGGTGTTGGCTCTGTAAAATACGTGGCTGCAAAGATGATAAATGTTAAGATAAAACAGAAGGAAGAGAAACCAGACCTTGGCTGGATATTTGAAATGTCATTTGTTTTAGGGCTGCTGTTACAGGATATTACGAATAGATTTTTACCAACATATACATCAAGTCAAATATCTTTTAATTACCCATAGACTAAAGCATCTGTTCATTATGTCCTTTGTTCTGACATCTTGTAATATTATTAAATAAATTTGATAAGTGTTTAATTTTCCTTTGAATTCCAATAATACTTCATAAATTTCATCTTGCATACGAAGATGAGTTACCAGATTATTATACCAAAGGTCAAGACAGACTTCAGACTTTTGTAAACCAGTGAAACGATCATATTCATGTTTCAATATATACAAGTTGATGGTTTCTTGATGATGCCTCGAACGAGTTTTCACTATAAAGTCGAAAGTATTTGTATTGACGTTCCAATGATTTCGCCTTCTAACGTATGTGTTTCTCACCTAGGACGACAGTACAAACGAAATATAGTTGATACAAGGATATAATTTTTATTCTCATGAAATGTTAGCTTACCCTGTCCACTCCCCACTGATTTCTGTATATCACACTTGCGTGTTATTTCACTTATTGTATGTTTGACAGGTAAAACTGTATATCTATATGTTTTGCTATTAAACGATGTCAGAGTTGTGACAAAGCTGTTTGTATAAATATATCTGACTTGTTCATAACAAGGAGCATGCTGGAAATATTTTATCAACGTAAATAAAACACGTGTCAGTGCATAACTAATAGCAGAAGATTTATCGACAGTAACTATACAGGAATGGTGGGCGTAGGAAACATTTAGGGTGTCCTTGGGCGAGAGACGAGAACAAGGTTCCTGACATGAGAACGATGTTCTTGTGATTCTACTCCTCTCAGCATCAAGACTATTGTTCAAGAATCGTCAAGAACCTCGTTCTCGGGTTGTGAACGGGCATCACCTCTGAAGCGTGAGTAGACAAAAACAAAATGGCTGCACATGTCGATTGTTGAACAAGCGAGAACACATTAGAACGTATTATTGGTGTTTGGGCTAAATGCCAGAACAGGTCGCCAAAAGACGGCTCTATTCTCATATCGAACCAAAGACGATAACTTTATCTATTTCGTGCCAGCCGGTACTTAGCTATCATGTAAATTTCTAAACACGATATCATTGCACCGATCCTATAAAGTGAATGATGAACATTTTTTTAAAAGATAAGAACGTCTATTCAATCAGCAAATTTGTTGATAATGGTATGGAAAGAAGAACACTGCTCAGTAGATAGTAGCAATTGCAATTTGTTTCAGGAAAAATATTTAATGTTGCATAGATAGATATATATTCAGACGTTTTATGTGCTGATTTTTAAACAATTTTCTTTTGTGTTCGTGCAATTTTTCTATTTAGACATATTGATCCTATTTTTCTATTTCGCACATATTTATTTTGTAAGTACATTTTGTGAAATTGTCGTTTTGATGCACAGTATACATCCTTGATACGGCAATAAACCGGTAGAATGAATATAAGAGAAATCGAGTGATGTTTCTAGTAGCCTGTCTCCACTATTTGTTTTTCTCATGACAATGATTATATTCTTCACTTTTGTTTGATTAAAGGAACTCATCCCTTGATAGTAATAGACACGTCGATTCCTTCACATCATAACCCTTTAGAAGACACGTCGATTCCTTCACATCATACATCTTTAGATACAAAACTTATCACAAATTAAAGGTAATAAATATACGAGAGTTCATTGCCATTCACTAAAAACTAGAACCACTACTTCATTGCCTCTCTCACTCATCCAAATCTGTTACATGTTCCACTGATATCTTCATGATTGTTATTAAATACGATCATCTTTCTAATCTTTGAAAATGTTTTGATAATGTTCAGTTAAAATTCATAATTTTTACGTGTTTTGAATAGATATAAGGAAATATTTCACGAACGAAGTGGGAAACATTGTCACGAGTGGCGAAGTCAACACTGACTATTGTTTTTTATAATATTTACATATTTAACTTTTGTCATACATATTTAACTTTGTCCTTGATTGTAGGATGTAAACAAGTTGTTTACTTAGAAATAGAGGTCAGGGTTGCTTTTAATTACAATTAGATCCGACTAGAATTACTGTCATGTAGGCATATGATTTTCTATACAATTCTGTCAGGTGACTTGTGTTTATATATAGGGAGTTTGGTAAGCAATCTAATGGTCAGTCTATGAAGAAACATTTTAATAATCAGATGTTTATCGATGTGTTGTGAACATCAGAGCAAATTCAGAGAGATGAATTATTTATATAAAATATTCATTGGAATTACTATGGTGCTCATTCTCATTTTGGATTGATACAAGACTGGGATTTTTGTGAATATATTCCAAGATATTCTGGATTACATCATTCAGGCACATCAGGATATTGAAGACTATTGGCACATCATGACATTCAAGTCTACTGGAAACTCATTCGGAACATTCTATAGCTTGGACTTGTGATTTGGACACTTAGGATTATTGGATTATTTAGATCGTCATTCACAATATTGAAAGTGTCTTTTGAAGTTTCACTTTAAAATATAAATATATTGCTTGTTGATTTTACTTACATTGTTGGTTTCGCTGTCTTTCTGTTACATATTTTTACGCCATAGAGTCCTACAAAATGTTTCTACTTCACGAGTGAAATATTTCCTTATATCTATGCAAAAAAGTAGATTTTCTTTTTATCATATATTTTTAAAGGCAAAACCGTCGATTTGCATGGATGTTTTTTTTCCATTCTGTGCCAATGCGATTAACGGCTGCATTTACTACATAGATAAAAGAAGTTCCGAAATTTACAATAAATTTAGAAATGCGCCCTTCTAAAAATTTAGCTTGTACAAATAATGCTTCAGATTGTGTATTTTGGCAAATAAATGACTGTTTTCAAATGAAAATGAAGAGATTTTTATTTTTGTTAACACATTTCTTGCGCGGATTGATACAGTGAACATTGTTGGGGTGGGGTTAGCGTAGGAACATCCCAGAGCGGTCACATCCTACAGATTTTAGAGCGCAACATCATTAAACAAAGTATTTTAATGATTGTGAGTTTACTTTTATGGATTTTGTTTCTTTATTTTGTTCATTACTGCATTCAAACGTTAATTGTTGGCCTAGGCAGGCTTGCAGTATAGTTTAGCAACAAACACTTCACCCAAATTTTGATTATTACTTAATTTCGGTTTGCAATCAACACTGATCAATGCCCGATTTCTCCATTGTTTCCAAACATGATTATGATTATACTGAGACAATTTTTAAAATCAATTTTGTTAATATATTTACGCAAGCGTGTTTTCTAAAAATGTGTCCGTTTGTCGTAGAGTGTAAAAGTCATACAACACTGTATGAGTGACAGAATATCGAATAGCAACAGTTCATGTAAATTCAGTCACCAGTAATTTGCAGGATTCATGTGCAAAACTAATTAAAAAAAGTTAATATTCGAAGCCTAATTTTTCTTATTTGGAGTTCGTGTTTAGGCATTTTTTTTTATGGCGCCTCCTTTTTGATTAGATAAATGTATACTAGAGGTTCTACAGTGTTGACACATTTTAAAATATAATCATCATGATGGGAGCAAGAGAAGAAAAAGAAGAAGAAGAAGAAGAAGAAGAAGCAAAATGAAATAGACCTAAATATGGAGATTAAGATTTGAATAACATACATAAGGGCAGATATATTTTCTAAACGGACAAAAAGTAGTTCCATATTGATATCACCACTGTGGCGATAAAAGTGGTATGGCCACTGTGGCGGTATCATTTTTCACCGACTCATGTATTTTAATATTACATTATGAAATATATATTTTAAAAAAGTGCTGTACAAGGAAAGCACTGGCAAATACAGAGTTTAATATAAGTTACGCATTATAATACTCTTTCCAAATATTAATGGATTCAATAGAAGAGGTAATCATTGGCGTCAATTAAGACTAATTAAAAGATAGATCGGCGGAGTGGCGTCATAACAGAAGGCATTTAGAGTAGAAAATGGCGTTTTCACCCTAATGTTAGGCTGGTGGATGGCGGTAAACGAGGGTGGAAGTAAGATAAAGAATCAGAAAATCCTTTCTGGGCAATTCGGTGGCGATAGCGATGGTAGCGGTATAATGCGTCACGTAGTAACAGGGGTACATATATATATATATATATATATATATATATATATATATATATATATATATATATATACACACACATATTACTGCAAAGACCACAGATTCAGGCACATATTGCTGTAAAGACAAGCGTCGCTTAATTGGCCTAATTTGCAAACATATGCCCAAGACCAAATCGTTTAGAAGTTCGACGACATGTGTTGGCTATACTATCATTCAGAAGTTAGGATGTCGAATAAAAAATCTCGTCTATCTTCTAACATGCAAAATTTATGGCACTCAATATATTGGCGGAACCGTTGAATTACCACAAGAACCACATTTGCAACAAAATCATCGCGAAACTCGCCAACCACTACAAAAACTCGACTGGGCATTCAGTCGAGTCCCTCGAGATGCTACCGATTGATTCTAACTTGGGGTGGACCGATATGGAACGCACATGTAAAAGGAACGATACTGGACACTTCAATTGAAACTCATGGTGAGTTCGGCGTAAATGAAGAGTCTAACCTTCCTAATGCAGTCTTATCAAAACTACAGCCAGGCATCAGTTTATTATAAGTAATTTTTGCGATAATATTTACTCGAGTAAACATTTTGTAACTCTTTACATGTATTATTATTATTATTATTATTATTATTATTATTATTAAAACTCTTGTCCATTATCCCGCTATACCATGCTCTTGACATACTTCCTTAGTACCTCCATGCATAACTTTACCGGGATATAATTTCTGTTGCGCATTTTGATGATGGCGTAACATAGATATGTAGTTTACCTGTTTTAGACCGATTTTTAATTTTGTTTTCTTTCTTTCTTCTATTGCTTCTCTTCTCCGTCATTGAAACATGAAGCAGTCAAGAATTCTTCTTGGCTTTTGTGTTTAGTGTTTGTTTTGTGGATGTAAATTGTATCTTCCCACTAAGAAGAGCTTGTTTGGTCTGAAACGTTGGGAAACTATTTTGTATTTGTGCCTATATACATTGTTGTGTGATCATATATATATATATATATATATATATATATATATATATATATATATATATATATATATATATATATATATTATGTGTCAAATAATACTCTCTAAAAATGGCCAAATGCACCGGCTCTTCTAGAGATCTCAAACTTTCGTCAAAGAGAAATGATAAGACTGAAAATGTGGCAAAAGCACAGTGCAAAGAAAATAATTGTACCCAATTTGAGCACTTTCCGGGCCAACAACCACATGCAGTCATTTGAGCTAAATAAGATGTTCTCTTCTACAGCTGTCAAACCTAGCTTTGTGACTGTTTATTCTAAATTTTGTCAGTATATTTGATTTCCACGAGGTTTTGTATTTCTAACTATTATAAAGCTCTCTAATACTCGTATATCAATCAAAAGTTCTAACGGGTCACCCACTGTGAATGACCTCGGGAAAATATTTAATCAAAATCCTCGTCTTAGAAACATATATACTGAGGTTCATATGTCTAACAAAGAAGTATTTTTTGTAGATATTATAAATTTAAGTTTTGGAATTGTATATAGAAAGACCGGTCTGAAAATGTGGCATTACATTGGAATTATATATAGAGTGACCAGTATGTGGCATAATATTTGAATTGTATATAGAGAGACCAGTATGTGACATAAGATTGAAATTGTAGAGAGAGAGAGAGGGAGAGAGAGAGAGAGCACTTAGAAATTTTGAACAGTACAGTACGTGAAAAATTGCAGATTCGATATCATTTATACAATGATTGATATTGCACACATCATTTTCAAATTAGCAACCTACAGGTCAAGAGGAATTATATGATTAAGATTATTAACATACCTACCTGTGACTGTCATTGAACTACCGAGATAGCTGTTTTCACATGTGCTATATCCATCGAGTCATCAGTGTGTGTCTTGAATACCTCTTTAAGAAATTGCACTATAATATTTATCAAATTAAACTTGAAGCAAGTACTTTTGTTGACTACGTGGTTTATACGGGTTTTTATAGCAAAACGTACAAATGCGTAAACATATATACTTGACATTTAAAACTTCTAACTTTTACAAATCAACTGCGTGTCCTTCTTGTCCTTTCTTCACCTGCCGATTTGTAATAAGCAGGATCATATATACTTCTTAGAGGTAACGCACTCTGCCCTTCAATACACTTATAGAATCACAGCGCTTTCAAAGTTAATGTAAATCAACTCAGATATCAGCCAGCGTATACTAACATATCGATTTTCATAATATATTTCTTTATCCAGGATAATTCAGCATAAGTACATCTAACACCCCCTCCATAGTGAAAGGGCAGAGAGAGAGAGAGAGAGAGAGAGAGAGAGAGAAAGAGAGAGAGAGAATAGATTCGACGCGCTGAAGATATATTAGGGCTGTCCTTTCTAAACGACATTTAAAGTGGGCATTCTAATATGGTGAAGGGCAAAATAAAACCCCAAAGACATGGTAATATTTGATATTTATTGACTATTGTTGCAAGAAAATTATGACACGCAATTATAGTACCATGGGAAATGAAAATGGAATCATGTATCCGTTTTCAACCTTGGTGAATTAGTGATAATTTTTGTTATTTATAGATTATACTGAAAGTTTTATGCAAAAGGTGTTTTTAAAAAGTTTGATATTATGGCGATTTGTATTTGTCTGTGACATATAATGGCAGTCGGTTAGGTGTCAAACATTAGGACTGAATGTTCGACAAACCTTCACTGTGCCGGAGGTAGTATTGGTCGGCGATCCTTAGCTATCGGCATCTGTTAGAGTTTGACTTACATACGGCGGTACGTTAATTAGCCATCAATATACATTTGTTCGATAAGAATGTTATACTTTCGTGTCTTGGATTATTTACTGCAGCTCATATGTATGTATGTATGTATGTATGTATGTATGTATGTATGTATGTATGTATGTATGTATGTATGTATGTATGTATGTATGTATGTATGTATGTATGTAATTCTATGTATCTATCTGTGTGTGTGCTTGTGTGTGTGTGTGTGTGTGTGTGTGTTTTACAAGGTACGTAACATACAACAATCATTCCAGATACACTTGCTCTTCAAGATATCTCTTTTGAGACAGAAATCATATTTTAGAAATATTGACAAAACTTGGTGAAAAAAGGCCAGTTTTATCCAGTCTGAGCGTTTTGGGGCAAAAAACACGAATTAAAAACATGTATACCGACACAAAATGAACACACAAAAACATATTAGATGACTGTATTTGAAATGATGTGGTTTGATATAATACAAAAGCGTCGATCTTTTAGAAGTTTGTGCCAAAATGATGCAGATGCTGTTATAATAATAATAATAATAATAATAATAATAATATTATTATTATTATTATTATTATTATTATTATTATTATTGTAGCACCAACAGCAACAACAATGATAGTAATATGTTGGGGATTACGGCTACAACTATAAGGATAATGACAATGATGACAGTTGTAATTAAAGGGATGATGACGATGATGATACTGACGCGGACGACAACGACTTTGCTGCTATTGTTCAAGATGATGATAATGATTGTCGATGATGATAATGTGGTGGTGGTGATAATGACTACTAGGCTTTCTTAGAACTCAAGTTAAAATCACCTCTCTTTCTCTCTCTCTCTCTCTCTCTCTCTCTCTCTCTCTCTCTCTCTCTCTCTCTCTCTCTTAAGGAAGGAGTTGTATGTCTAAGAATTAACTGCTTACTTGTAAGGGTGGTATGCCTAAGATGTTACTGCTTACATCGTATTAGATTTTTGTCTTGGCATGTTTTAATGCCCTAATTTTCTTTCAACGTTTCCATACTGAATCAGATTAAAGAGTTCGCACACATTCTAAAACGGCAATACAAATTTAAAGACATGAATTTTAGGTAAATATTACTGACACGATAATCGCTGGTGAATTGGAGCAGAAAGATGTAAAATAACATGTCGAATAAAGGCCGGAGTTTGGAAAAATTGGTTAATAATCAATAAGATGGGACTATTTATATCATTGATATACAATGTGTAAATACATAAATTGTTATCTACGATCCAGGAATCGATGAGGAATATTGTGTCAAACCTAATCAGGATGACATGTTGGGATTTTGTGTACGTAGCGATGACGTACTTTTTATGTCTGTTGTATAATGTCAAATTACTACGATATACAATGAAACTTCTGCAAAAATTGTATCTTCAGTTTAAACACTGTATGTCTACACACTGAAAAAGTTTACTTGGTTTTACTTCATCCGCATGGTGTTAAATTCTTGCCATATCAACTAGTTTTGGTTAAGTTTGTAGAGTCGCACGTTTTTCGTGTGGGCACAGACAACTGATTAAATTCACATAGATCAAAATGTTATTGTTTGGTAAAATTATGATATTTTCGTGACAATATAGGCAAAACACACGTATATGCTTTGCACGATGTATCCAAGAAGAGACTTTAAAAACCATGAAAATGATATGCTGCGAGCCTCGTTTCTGAGAAAATGTCTCTCGTAGATGCCCACTATAAAATCCGGCCCGGTGAGATCTCACCTTTTACATCCATTAGTACCTGTGCGGTGACAAATATAAATTGAAAATTGTCATATGTTTCGACATATTATATCGTACAATGTACCCATACATGAGCTTTTTAAGGAAAAAGTACGTTACTGGCAATTATTTTCAGCTAATTACAGACCTTCATCCTTTTAAATAAGGTATTTAATATATCACCACACAAAAATTGATTCCGTCCAGGTTCAGATCTATATTTTCTCTACAAGAAGGTACACTTATATTTATTTATTCAAATAGATCAGGTTTTATTTTAGGACTCTTCTTTTATATAGGCTTTAGAATTTATGTCAAAGGAAAAGTATGTCAACCCTCTATTTGCTTGGCATTTACAGCGGTTGTTCTTTACAAATTCACTGCGCGGCATTTTATTCACGCGATAAAATGGTAATAAAATAAACATGGAGTTTACGACTCTTGGCTGTAGGTACGTATATTAAATTACAACTGAGAATTCATGAAAGCATCGATATTTATATAACATCTCTTTATTCAGGATAATGAGAGGCATTTCGAAAACCACATGGCGAGAGAGAGAGAGAGAGAGAGAGAGAGAGAGAGAGAGAGAGAGAGAGAGAGAGAGAGAGAGAGAGAGAGAGTGAATGCGTAATACTATTAAGACATAGATATATCTGTTTGTTTGAATAATTTAAAGTGGAAAATAATATATTCAAATGTATTGAGAGGCAACGTATCCTTACATTCATAGGAGAGAATACTATGTACTTTGGCAGCTGTTGGAAATTGTTAATTTGTTTCTTTTCTAAGCTTCTGTTTTAATTCATATTGATTTAATAAATAAAAGAGACGCTTAAGAGTCAAGAGCGAAAGTTGTTTCTAAGTAAAGAAAGTATGGACCATGCGAGCGTCAGCTTTCCGAATAGTGGAAGCACGGCCATTTGTGTTTTAAAGATTATCGGTGAGTTCGTCGAAAAAGATTCAAGGAATGGGCCAAGCAGCATAAGGAACAAACAGGCGGTAATTCAGACATTGAAAGTTATTTACAGTTGATCCAAGTCATTATAGTGCTGGACTATCCAATGCTACTGACCATAAAGTTCAGCTTGTTATCATCCGATATCTCTCTATCTCTCTTGGTTGGTCGGTTTGACTGTCAGTTTTACCATAATAGAACCAGTGTGTGTGTGTCTGTGTGTGTGTGTGTGTGTGTGTGTTTGAGAGAGAGAGAGAGAGAGAGAGATAGAGAGATACAGACAGATATTTGCAGACAATAAAACATTTTTGAACTGACCCCCCACCAAAAAAAGAAAAGAAAAGAAAAAGAAAAAAAAATAATTTAAAAAAAATTTAAAAAATCTAAAATCCCCAAATATCTCTCTATCTCTCTTGGTTGGTCGGTTTGTCTGTCAGTTTTACCATAATAGAACCAGTGTGTGTGTGTGTGTGTGTGTGTGTGTGTGTGTGTGTGTTTGAGAGAGAGAGAGAGAGAGAGAGAGAGAGAGAGAGAGAGACAGATATTTGCAGACAATAAAACATTTTTGTACTGACCCCCCCACCAAAAAAGGAAAAGAACAGAAAAAGAAAAAAAAAAATAATTAAAATTAAAAAAAAAATAATCTAAAATCCACAAACAAAACAAAATATTACTGTGTGTCACCTAGTCAAGGAGTTTACAGTATGGCCCTTGTATTGCCAAGCATTTTTAGCTTTGTATCATTGGTATCGTCTAACACTGCAGAAATAAATTACATGGAAAGTGTACTTATACCATTGTAACAACTCATTTTCTTGTAGCTTTAAGGTTTTCATGCTGTTCGAATTCTTTGCTCTGTTTCACTCCACAGATTTCCACGTATTATTTTTCAACGTTATGTCAACGTTTTATTGAACATTTTAAAAGTCCTTCGTTTAATGAATAAAAAATGAAAACACCGCGCAGTAATATACGCTACTTAACTGCTATGGAGGCGTGCGCGTTCATGGGGTGCTTCTCATTCAGCAGTGAACGAAACTAAGTTTTTTGAAAAGGATGGACTGTCATGAAGCCAAAGAAGCACAACGAACTATTGATATTAGGGAAAATTGACGCAATACAGCAATGAAAATTGAATATATCATTATGAAAAGATGAGTCAGAAAAATTATGTCTAATGCTATCGTCGTGTTTGTCTCAATGTTGCTGTCCTGGTAGCAGGTACATTTGAAATTGCAGTGGGCGTCATGATTGGTGCCAGGGTATTGTGGTCCATCGATCTTGGATAATATTTCAAAAAAAATAAATATATAGATTCATTTTGGAGTCGCTTTTGTTTCATTAAATTCCCAATACAGGATAAAATAATGCTATTCAGAGTGGATAAAAGTGCACCGGTTACTTGAAAGAGAAATTGTTGCCTGATACATTGTATCAAAGGTCACTTAGACTCTCTCTTTTGCTCTCTCTCTCTCTCGCACTAGGAGCTGCCACTAGCGATCACTAGCCGTCCATTATCAATATTTTTATAAATCTTTTTCCTTGCAATTTTAGTCTTTCAATGTATTCAGATTTTATTTAATTTGGTTGATGTATATATTTTTCTTTCGACGAGAGCTAGATCTACTGATTCTCCAGTACTGTTGTCAGGTAGAAAGGGTTACAGTCTTTTTCGGCCTCTGTTGGCTATCAGATTCAAGATGTGGTCATCATTCCACGTTTCCGCCGCCAGTATTATTTGGCCGTAGAAAGAAGTAGTTCATCGAAGGCGGGCACATGTTTACCGTAAAAGGAAGCGGCGAATATTTTTACTTGACTACGGTTGATACCGCTGAATATTGACCTGTAGCAACAACGTTAAACTAATGGAACTGTTTATTGAGAGTAATATATATATATATATATATATATATATATATATATATATATATATATATATATATATATATATATATATATATATATATATATAAAGTAGATGCTCATTAGTAGTGACAGGGACGCAGGGCTATCTGTTGTTAGAAAGTAACAGATGTGCTTCTGTAGATAATGTACTAAATGAATATTTTAAAGTTACATGTCATTTTGCTTTGTGATTATTATTGTATATTTTTGGGTGGTGATGGTAAGGGCACTTTTAGCACATTACTCGCTTTTTGATTTCGAGGAAATGGGAGCTAAGTGCCTTTGCTCAGGATATACCGAACCAGCATACCCATGCTGGCCTGGACAGGGATCGAACCGGCCACCCTTCGATTACGAGTCCGACGTTCTATCTACTGGCTATTGAGGCTCCCTGATAGATGAGTGAAACTGTTTAGTGCAATGTTTGAACCTGGAGTTTATCGCGAGGAGTGGTTGACTGATGTTATCTTTCCTATTTTTAAGAAAGACTGTAACAAATGATGTAAATATTTATTGTAGTGTTACTCCTGTAAGTTGTTTTTCAAATGTGGTTGCAAGTATAACAATAAATAGACTGTTACAGTGGACAGAGAAAATATAATGTCATTTCGCGGTTAAATATGATCATTTAGCTCAGTTTAAATATGATCATTCAACTGTTGATTTAGTATTTATTTTGTTTTTAACACCCTGATTACTAATTATCTACATGAGGAAAACATGTATATTTTGCATTTATTAATTAAGCAAACTCTTTCCACTCGGTGAATAGATATGGGTTATTTTATAAAGTGCATAGATCCAATGTTCATGGTAAAATGTTCACTATTACTAAATCTGTGAATAGTCATGTGAAGTCCCGTGTGAACCATATGGGTTCACTGTTCTATTTTGTTGGGACTGTACTGTTGGTATAAGGCCAAAAAAAAAAAAAAAAAAAAAAAAAAAAATGTCCGCAATATTGTTTACAATTGCTAAGGAGACTTCGGCAAATACTTTACAATCAAATAATAATGGTGGAGTAATACTTCAATATTGACACATAATGTTGATTTACTTTGCTGATGAAATGGCACTGATTTCAGACACAGTTAAGGATCTGCAAGCCTGTTTCGATAAATTGCATCAACAGTGTACTAAATGGGAACTTACAGTAAAAGAATTTTAAACAAAAATAATAGTATTTAAGGGAATGAGGAGTGTGAGAAAGACGATAAATGGTATTATAAAGGGAATACCCGAAGTATTATTGACAGTTTTATTTATTTGGAAAAATATGATTAAATATATGGAAACTGTTCCTTGAATCAGAACACACTTGCTGTGAAGAATTTAAGTCTCTAAATATTGTATTAAGAAAAATAAAATCAATTTTAAATTAAAAACCTGCTGTAAATTATTTATGCTTTTGTTGTGACATCTGTGCGTTGTAGCTTTGGAATATTTTATCTTATAAATGTCAAAATATTGATAGTGTGCGCTACAAATGTTTGTTAATATATTTTTTGAGAGTGACTAAAAGTGCCATTAATATTGTAATTTATGGTGAATTAGGTCGTTACTCACTCTTAGTAAATATATTTATCTTGGTTTTGAAGTATTGATTGAAAATATAATATTAAATATAAAGAATGTCGTTTTACATATAGTGTATAATATCTTTTGAGTTATGTAATTTAGGGTAAATTGCTGTAATTTAAGGTAAATTGCTGCTCAAATTATGTTAAAGATATGTTCAGTATGTACGGTTTGATAATGTTTGGACTTATCTATACACCATGAATCAAATAATTTCATATCTACATTCAAACAAAGATTTTTGATACTTATTTGCAAATGTAGAATTTAAAATTAATGCAAACGATAAGTTGATTATTGATAGGGAATGTAAAACTAATGCCAGATTTCAACAGTGCTTAGATTATGTTTGGAATATTTATATCAGAAAGGACCTGATAAAATTTAGAATATATGCTCACTAGTTACCAATATAAACTGGAAGGTGTGATTGCACTTCAATGGAACCTAGATATTGCGAGTTTTATGGCAATTGCAATGCATTTCGTCTTGAAGACGAATTTCATATTTTGCATATTTGTCCAATGTTTGGTAATTTATTTCAAAGTTATATTAAAAAGTATTAATATTCCATAGACTAAGCTTGTTACAAGTAATTCAATTGTAATGTGGCTTACATTACCATTTTCAGTTATTCCTTCATTTTTGTAAGCCCATTAATTTCTTTTCATGATAGAGACCATAAAGTTTAGTTATTGTATGTCAACTTTCTGTCCCAATGAATGTTCACAACCACAATCGTAGGGTGCGACACACTTGTGAGTCTAATTATCTGCATGTGGTTGGCGTTTTCCTCTAAATCCCCCCACCCCCTTCTATTTTATATTTAACAAAAGGAATCTTTATTTTGCAAGGGTTGTTTTTGAATGTGCGAATAGTTTCTCTGTTCTTCCTTCCTTTCTTTCTTTTATTTCATTTAGTTGCCAGACAAAAATATGAAATATTAGGGTAAAGCGAAATATAGATACACTAGTTTATTGCTTTGAACCTGCTTTGCACTTTTCAATCAGGTTTGAAATTTTCCTGATTGAAAATTCATATAATATATTTTTAAAATCCTTGCCTTCCTATTACTATTGCATGTTAATCCATCGTAAATCAAGAGTACTTGTGGTTCTTATGGATGTCTGTGAGCTGCAGGAGATCCATTTATCTTTTCGTTTCAGTGTGAATGTATATGCTCACCAGCCGCTTCTTTCTTGAATATTCTTGGAGGAACTGTCTAGCTAAGATGGCCCTATGTAATGGCAAAATACTAAGGATTGTCATTGATGATTTGGGGAAATATCTCTTTTGGAGATGAAATAATTTCAGTACTATGAGCTCTGTAAAGCATCCGCTCAAACAAAACACTAAATCAACAAAATGCCAAGTGGGCCTGAGAGTGCTTACCTGTCTGACATCTGCTAAGTAACCAAATGCAAGAACAGTTGGTCTAGAAATCTGGGTCAACAGGATGCTTGTTGTTGCAAGAATTGTTTGTTTTTTTTTTTGTTTTTTTTTATCTTCGTCCATTTTTTAAATAGCTGAATACATACATAAATATGCGGCTATAATTTATGGCGGATTGTTTTCATTTGTATAAATTTGAAGGGCCTTCCAACTAGGATGCTTCCTGTCAAATTTGATAAAATTCTGCTGGGTGGATTTTGACAAGAAGACGTTTAAATGTTTTTATACATAATTATAGTAGTCGACACAGAAGACCCTTTCTGACCAGAGCAATTGAAAGTAGGAACAAATATGTTTTGCTTTTCATTTTAATGACTCTACTTTGTGTATTGTGATAGGCTGGATGTGTATTGTGATAGGCTGGATGCTCTTAAACATTCTGTCAACACTTATCTTGTGATTAAATGTTGAAGATGTTTTAATTATATGTGTTTTGAAAAGAGTTTTTACAAAAGCTCAGTAGAAGCTTATGTAATTGTGTTATGTGTTTTGAAAAGTGTTGCTACAAAAGCTCTATAGAACTTATGTAATTATGTTATGTGTTTTGTTAAGATTTGGTACAAAAGCTCTGTATAGCTTTTGTAATTGTGCTATGTGTTTATATACCCGAATTAAAATAAATTCTACTTGATATGACTTGACTCAATGATTGTTCATAAGCTCAAAAGCTGTTATAAATGTCCTCTGCCAGAGGGCAGATTTCGCTGGGTGGAAGTCATGGGCTTTGAGCAATCGTGGAGCGAGAGCAAGAATGACCACTGTTACATAGTTCATGCACCAGTAACTATCTTGATTGGCGACGACAGCGTATACCTAACTCGAAATGCATGCAGTCGGCTCTTCTTATACCTACTTATTCACAAGTACAATATATAGTTAACCTTTTGATAGCAATCTATCGGAATATACAACGTATAGTCATTAATATAGAATCTTTACCTTTGAATAAACATATTTTATTCATACTATCAACTGCACTAGTCAGAAGAAGTCTTCTGTGTAGGCTTACATATTGTTACATGGGAACTTAATATGGAAACATTTCACCTCCATACATGGATTAAAAAAATTTTCAACTGTGAAACCATTCCCAAAATCTCGCGACATGAGAACTCAATATTGAAGCATTTCACTTCAGTACAGGAATTAAAATTTCCTTAGCGTAATTGTTTGCTAGATAGAAGTTTAGCCTGGCCTAGACAATTTGCTATATATATATATATATATATATATATATATATATATATATATATATATATATATATATATATATATATATATATATATATATATTGTTACGACTCTATGGTCTAAGAAAAATGTAACAGAAAGAAAGTGAAACCAACAAATCAAGTAAAAAAAAATCAACAAGCAATTTATTACTAGATAATTAAAATGAAAAATCAAAAAGTCACTTACAGTAATGTATTTTGAAATCCTAATAATCCAATAAGAATGATTGTTCTAATCACAAGTCCTAAATATAGAATGTTCCGAATTCACGGCTGTGTCCTTGAATGTTATGATGTGCTAATGGTCTCCAAAGTCCTGATGTACTAGTAATCTTTGATGTGCTGATGTCAAAATGAAGTATTCCAAAATATCTGAATAAGTTCAGTTAAATTCCAAAATCATCAATTAAAAATCCAAAATCCAAAAGTTTATGAGCACTGTTATAATCTAATGAATATTTAAAATAATTCCTCTCTTAGAATTTGGAATGAATTTTCACAACTGTAATAGCTCTTTACAAGACTGATGGTAATGTCAAAACTGAATAAATGTCCACCAAACATGGCATATATAAAGATTGGTCACATGACAGAATGTTCTAGAACATGAGTCATCTTAATGGAATTTTTACTTGTAAACAAAAATCAACCTTGACCTTCAAATTGAGAAAACATATTGATCAAAACAACCTAATTCAAGGACACTAGTTAAACATGTTTTTCCTGATAACATTAAGATTTAAGCAAATATTAAAGTGAAGAAACATTTATAATTTCCTAAAATATTTATAATATTATATAAACATCATACATAACACCTCCCCTCATAAAGAAAAAGAAAGATTTATATAATAAAGCTTTCTTTTGAATATACATCTAATACTATAATAACCAAAATTACATAAGAACATGTTTTATGATACTGGACTTAATTACATCAAGCAATATTACATTTCTAGGCACGTGAGAGTGCATCTGCAATCACATTGTCTTTTCCCCTGATGTGTTTGATGTCAATCTTATATTCCTGCAATATCAAACTCCATCTCAACAATCTCCGATTTTTATCTTTCATTTTGTTGATGAAAGTAAGGGGATTGTGATCACTGTACACAATAATTGGAGAAAGAGCTGAGGTGACATACACTTCAAAATGCTGTAAAGCCAATATCAAAGCCAAACATTCCTTCTCAATTGTGGAATAATTGTTCTGGTGCTTGTTTAGTTTTTTAGAAAAATAACACACAGGGTGATCCACACCACTTTTGTCTTCCTGAATCAATACTCCACCAACCCCTACATCACTTGCATCAACAGATAATTTAAATGATTGGCTAAAATTTGGTGCAGAAAGAACTGGTGCATTCTTAAGCGTGGCCTTTAACTTGTCAAAAGATTCCTGACACTTGTCAGACCAATGAAATTTGGTTTTCTTACTCAATAAACTTGTCAAAGGTTCAGCAATTTTGGAAAAATTGGAACAAAATTTCCGATAATATCCAGCCATACCTAGAAATCGCATCAGTTGCTTTTTACAAATTGGAACTTGAAATTCAGAGATAGCTTTGACCTTAGCTTCTATAGGTTTAACTTGACCTTGTCCCACAATATGTCCTAAAAATGTGACACAAGCATGGCAAAATTCACTTTTGCTCAAATTAATTGTCAGATTCGCATCGCTGAGTCGATCAAAGAATTTTCGAATGGTTTCCAAATGATCTTCCCAGGTGTTGTTGTAGATAATGACGTCATCGATATAAGCGTCACAATTATCAAGACCAAATGTTATCATGTTCATCAGACGTTGAAACGTTGCAGGTGAATTTTTCATTCCAAACGGCATGACTTTATATTGATAAAGTCCATCTGGAGTTACAAATGCTGAAATTTCTTTTGCCCTTTCCGTCAATGGAATTTGCCAGAATCCTTTTAAAAGGTCAAACTTGGTGACATATTCCGCATTTCCAATTTTATCAATGCAATCGTCCATTCTTGGGATTGGAAATGAATCAGTTTTGGTGACACTGTTGACTTTTCTATAGTCAGTACACATACGGAATGTATTATCTGGCTTGGGAACAAGAATACATGGTGAACTCCAGTTACTTTTACTTGGTTCTATGAAATCATTCTCCAGTAGATACTGAACTTCTTTCTTCAGATAGTTCTGTTTGAGAGGATTCATCCTATAAGGATGCTGTTTCACAGGCGCAGAATCTACAATGTCAACGTCATGATAAATTTTACTTGTTCGTGTTGGAACATCAGGAAACAAGTGCTCATAGTCATGTAATAGCTGTTTTAGTTCATTTCTTTCCTGTTGTTGTAGATGTGAAAGTTTCTGGTCTAGGTTGTTCAATATTTCTGAATTCCGAAGATTGGTTATACCAGAGTCACTATAGAGTGATTGTACTCCATCGTTGATATCTTCACTGTGTGGGACAGGTACAACTAAATTAACAGAATAATTAGCTGAGCTATCTCTGTCAAAATATTCCTTTAACATATTTATATGACAAAGTTGTTTCTGTTTCCGTCTCCCTGGAGTGTTAATTATATAATTTAAGTCATTTACTTTCTTTTCAACGGTATAAGGACCATAAAATTTAGCCTGAAGAGGATTCTGAGGTATGGGCAAGAGAGCCAGAACTTTGTCACCAGGTTTAAAACTCCTTTCATGTGAATTTCTGTCATACCTTAATTTCATTTTTGACTGGGTAGTGTGAAGATTAGTTTTTGCTACTTCACAGGCCTTTGACAACTTGTATTTGAAATCAGAGACATAGTCAAGAAGATTAATCTTTGAATCTTCATTTGAAAGAAGTTTCTCTTTCAATAATTTCAATGGTCCACGGACAGTATGACCAAAAACTAGTTCAAAGGGACTAAAACCCAACGACTCTTGAACTGATTCCCTAACAGCAAACAACAACAAATGAACACCCTCATCCCAATCCTTTTCTGTATCAAAGCAATATGATCGAATCATATTCTTCAAAGTTTGATGAAATCTTTCCAAAGCACCTTGACTTTCAGGGTGATAGGCAGAAGATTTAAACTGTTGGATGCCTAGTTCATGCATAACTTGTTGGAAAATTCCAGACATAAAATTTGACCCTTGATCTGACTGGACAGATTTGGGAAGGCCAACAAGTGTAAAAAACTTCACCAAAGCTTTCACAATAGTTTTAGTTTTTATATTTCTCAGAGGAATTGCCTCTGGAAATCTTGTAGATGCACACATGATGGTCAACAAGTATTGGTTGCCTAACTTGGTTTTAGGTAAAGGACCAACACAGTCTACCATTATTCTACTAAATGGTTCATCAAATGCAGGAATAGGTTGTAAATGAGCCTTAGGTATTTTCTGATTGGGTTTTCCTACCATTTGACAAGTGTGACAAGATCTGCAGTATTTAGAAACATCACTTTTGAGTTTCGGCCAATAAAAATGATTCAAGATCTTGTGATAAGTCTTACGGACTCCTAAATGACCAGCCAAAGGAGTTTCATGGGCTAAATTAAGAATTTCCTGTCGATATGACTTAGGAACAACAATTTGATAGCTCACTGACCACTCGTCACCAGCGGGTACATCAGGTGGTCTCCATTTCCTCATAAGGACCCCATTTTTCACAAAGTAACACACTGGAACTTGTGTGGCTTCAGTTTCACTAATAGCCCTCTGAAACAAACAAGATATCTCGGGATCTTGCTCCTGTTCAACGACAAGGGATTGTCGTTTGTCATCCTGATTAGAACAAAGAGAATGAGTTGCCAAAAGAGGATCACTGTGATCAATACCGTTTGATTGATCAATACCTGAGGAAAAAGTGACCTCATCAAAAGACTGACCAATACATGTGTCAGCTAAAGGAATAATATCCTGATCAACATCACTCTCAAGAGCTCTTTTTGCCATAGCTCTAGTAACTGCACAAGCAGGGTACAAATCAGGGATTTCAGTTTCGACAGGATCAACTTTCTGATCCAAACAAGGCTTGTCAGTTACAAGTGGATTAACCACAACCTTATCTCCAGCTAGGTCATTGCCTAGTAATAAATGAACACCCTCTATGGGTAAAGAAGTCACTGTCCCAACAGTCACAGGTCTAGAAACTAAATCTGATGCCAAATTTACACAATGAAGAGGAACATTTACAAAGCCGCACTCTACTCCCTGAACAAGAACACTTTCACTTGAAGAAGACTCATCGGACAAAGGCAAAGTACCTGATAATAAAAGACTCTGAGAAGCTCCAGTGTCCCTTAATATTTTAATTTGGATAGGTTTGGCAGAATCACCAATAAGTGATATAGAACCTTCTGACATGAATGGTTCATAAGCTTCCAAAATAGAATCAGACTGGGGTTTGTTTGACCCAACAAATGTATTGCTTTCAATACAAGACCGTGACCTTGACCTCTTAGAAATAAGAGCATTTGGAAAAGCTCTGTCTTTTCTCTGTTGCTTATTTTTCAACTTGAAGCAATCAGAAATAACGTGCCCTTTCGTTTTACAATAAGTGCACGTAGGAAGAGAGAAGGATTTCTGATCAGTCTTATCAGATGTTTGATTCCTAACAGTTGTGCTGTTGTGAAATTTGGAAGTACTCGAATGAGATTGAAATGGTTTTTTACCAGAAAACTGCTGAGAGGACGACTTATTGCCAAATGAAATTTTGTGAGTCAAGGAATAATCATCAGCCATACGAGCAGCATTTTCCAAAGTTTCCACATTCTGCTCGTCAAGATAGGTTTTAACATCACTATGGATGCACCTCTTGAACTCTTCAATTAATACGAGCTGTCGGAGGTTATCATAACCTTGATCAACTTTCTTGGCTGAGCACCACCTATCAAATAGTTGTTCTTTATCCCTTGCAAATTCGACATGAGTTTGTCCAGTTTCTTTTCTACAATTCCTAAACCTTTGTCGATATGCCTCTGGTACCAACTCATAAGCTTTCAAGATGTACTCCTTAACCACATCATAATCAGTGCTTTGTTGTACTGACAGTGAAATGTAGACTTCACGAGCTTTGCCAATAAGTACACTTTGTAATAACAAAGTCCAATGCTCTCTGGGCCATTTCAAGTTTTCAGCTATTTTCTCGAAATGAAGAAAGTATTTATCTACTTCTTTTTCCTGAAAAGGGGGTACTAACCTAATATATCTAGTAACATCAAAGCCTGGACTTGTGTTTAAAGGAGTGGAGTGTGCTCTGTTTGCCAGTTCTAATTCTCTTAATTTAAATTGCATTTCCCTTTCTTCTCTTTGCATCTGCATTTGTATTTGCCTCTCTTCCTTCTGCATTTGTAGCTGCCTCTCTTCTTTCTCTCTCTCCATCTGCCTCTCTTCTTTCTCTCTCTCCATCTGTATCCGCCTATCTTCTTTCTCTCTCTCTCTCCATCTGTATCTGCCTCTCTTCTTTCTCTCTCTCTCTCTGAATCTGAAGCTTTGCCAACTCTAAATCCATCTGGTTCTTTAACTCTAATTCCCTTAATTTCCTGTCAGAACCAGATACAGGCTTTCTCTTCAAACTTAAAGCATTATTTTCAAAAATTCCCTTTCCTACTAAATACTGAATTAAAATAATCTTTATTTCCTGTTTTGTCAATGATACTTTTGCCTCAGATAGACTGTATTTTCTGGCAAGCTCGAGCAACTCATCCTTTCTCATGCACTCTAACCCCTCCTGGGTAGGTTTTGAAATGAAATTCTGAACATTAGATGCCATTGTAAATGCTTGTTGGTTTCACAAAAAAAAAATTCTCTTTTAAAAATCTTTGCCAAAGACAAAAATATTCTCCGAGACAAAATCAATATGAATTTCAAAAATAACTTTAATATCTCTAATATGCTTTAAAGAAATTCAGATCCCGGAACGGCCCCCAATTTCTGTTACGACTCTATGGTCTAAGAAAAATGTAACAGAAAGAAAGTGAAACCAACAAATCAAGTAAAAATAAATCAACAAGCAATTTATTACTAGATAATTAAAATGAAAAATCAAAAGGTCACTTACAGTAATGTGTTTTGAAATCCTAATAATCCAATAAGAATGATTGTTCTAATCACAAGTCCTAAATATGAAATGTTCCGAATTCACGGCTGTGTCCTTGAATGTTATGATGTGCTAATGGTCTCCAAAGTCCTGATGTACTAGTAATCTTGATGTGCTGATGTCAAAATGAAGTATTCCAAAATATCTGAATAAGTTCACTTAAATTCCAAAATCATCAATTAAAAATCCAAAATCCAAAAGTTTATGAGCACTGTTATAATCCAATGAATTTTTAAAATAATTCCTCTCTTAGAATTTGTAATGAATTTTCACAACTGTAATAGCTCTTTACAAGACTGATGGTAATGTCAAAACTGAATAATGTCCACCAAACATGGTATATATAAAGATTGGTCACATGACAGAATGTTCTAGAATGTGTGTCATCTTAATGGAATTTTACTTGTGAACAAAATTCAACCTTGACCTTCAAATTGAGAAAACATATTGATCAAAACAACCTAATTCAAGGACACTAGTTAAACATGTTTTTCATGATAAACATTAAGATTTAAGCAAATATTAAAGTGAAGAAACATTTATAATTTCATAAAATATTTATAATATTATATAAACATCATACATAACAATATATATATTGTCTGGACCTCTTATGACAGATAAAAATGTTTCTCCACGCAAAACATTTTCCGGTAATATATACAATCTTGACTTCCAATGGTTATGACACCTATTATTTCATATTGAATAAATATTCATAAAATGTGAAATATTAACTCCCCAACGAATTTTGGGTCATGTTGAAAACCTCGGCTTCTGACGGTTATAACGTCTATCAAATCCATATTTAAAAAGCTTTTGCAAGGGACAGAGGTTTCGAGCAACCAATAGTGCAGAGCAAGGAGTTTCGACACTTATATCATATAAGCAGATAGCACAATGTCGACACTAACATGTCGTACTTACGATGTGATCATTTAAGATCGTGAAAATCATAAATACGATTAGGGGTTTAATATATTCACTATTCCAGATAAATTTAGAGAAGAGACAAAAACACACTAACAAAGTGACCTGTGAAGACGAATTTTGTTTTCTTTTCACCAAATTTAATACCTCTATTTCGAAGATCGATTTTGAATATGTACTTTTTGTTTCAGTGCTGGAGAATCTCTTAAGACCTAAATGAGATACTGTCGCAGGAGTATTTCAGCGTATCCATATAGACGTCTCATAAAGGAGTTATTTTATTTCGGTGTGATTCTTTTCTGTAAACAGAAAAAAAGACGTGTCCCAAATGGTGAAGAGTTAAGGAGTGAATTGGCAAAATCAAGGTTACCGTTTAGAACCCGTAAACGTCATGCAACCAGGATTGAGCCTGACTTCATGCTTGCCCGAATACACTGTTTTGATAACACCGTGTGAACCCGCATATTCAACATTAAGCAAATACAACAAAAAGACAGAAATAGAAAATGTAAATATGGGGTGTCTGTTTTGCTGACATTTTGTTTGGTCTCGTCATCTCATCATATCAGTTTCACTTTAAGTTTTCGACGCGGACGTGATCAAGACCTCAACAATCCTATCATATAATCAGTATTCGTGCTCCACGGAAAATTGTTTCAGTTGAAGTGTAAATTACTTTCACACTTCCTGAGTGCTTCCACTCTATACAGTTTTATAAGATTCATGTCACAGACCAGTACTGTTAAAAACTGATTCCATTTTGCTCTCCATTGCTTGAAATTATTGACTGGAAATTTCTGTGTATTTTGTGTCAATTACGCTAGAGTGTGCATGATGTAGTAGTTTATTAATGTTCACATATTGATACCAATATATTAAAATTTTTTGAAAGGTACAACAACATTTTCTCTGATTAAAAGAAGAATATAATTATTAAAGAAAGAAAGATATTCTTAACGTATACGTTTAAAAAAATGGTCAGAATGTATGCTTGAGGTATTAAATAATCTCATAATATTTTAATTAGCATGAATTATTTAACATTCAAATAACTTTACATGTATACATTATTCTTAACGTAAGGCCAGTGTTCATTGCATACAATACAATGATTTGATACATGCAATGGTTTAAGACGAGAGTGATATAATTAGATATTTTAAGCAGAAGACATTGAGTATTATTTTTCAGAAGCGTACTTAAATTAAACACCTTTGTTATGTAAAAGTAACTGTCCTTTCAAGGTGACAACGAGTTCTAACTGAATGAAACACGCTGTTACAAGTCAAACGAAGTCTTCTCAGCTTTCTTTTTTTTCTTTTTATTTCGAGTAAATATAAAATAGTATACAAAAAAGAGTTCGTATGATCGTGGTGAGGACAGTCAATGTATCGGTCACTTTCAGGAAACTATTGAAGATGATAACCCAGGTGGCGTGAGGGTTCATCTCGTACTAAAGACGATTTAAAAGAAGTCAGTCCCAGTGTACTGCTTTATTATGGTTCAAGGCTACATTTCGCTTTTGCCTTCAAATTACATTTTATAAGGGTTAATATTCGAGAATCAGAATTATTAATTTACGTTAAAGATACATGTAAACATGATTAATTCTTTCAAAGCATTTGAGAGACAGTCACTCTCTGTTCAGATATGTAACTTTATTCCATTTAAATAATATTTGAACCTCATGAAAAGAATTAAGTTTTCCCTTTAGCTGGGGCCTTGGATGACATTTCACTACACTCACAGCTAACAATTAACATTTTGTATGACTCATAAACAGTACAGTTTTTTACTATTACGGTAAATATAGAGCATATTTCACAAACTTCCCTTTACTACTGAGGTATGTTGATAAATTAATACTGAGTATCGACACACTCACAGCGTACCAATTGATGAGATCTTGTACATATTTCTACCTTTGCACAAAACGATATTCGAACAGAAAACTGCCAGATCTCATCGAGTTGTCAAAAATATGTTTTTTAATTTTTAAACTTCTTCATCATCATCATCATCATCTTTTCTTCTTGTTTATCATCTATTTTTTATTAGTTAATATGAACGAATGACTGAAAAAAATCTAGGTGTGATTGAATACACTTGTCACGGAATTGTGTATGCTTTATATCAATGCATATGTGTGATCGAAAATGTACTCGGGTTTCGTTGCCGCGTACAGCGTTACCCAAAGGGTGGTTTATTTTTTCCGGCTCTAGTTATTTCGAAATACTGAGAGCGACTCAACCCATGTTGCATGTGCAAATTGCCTGCAGTGAAAACCCAAGGACCTAGCTGCGCATATTCATCACATCTAGGGTACTTATAGAGCAAATTCTCTATGTTCAAATTACATTACGACGAGTCTTGTCAGGAAGCTTACCACTTTACGGGAGCAATCTTCAGCTGTAGAGCTGCCCTTGTGTATAGTTTGGTGATGTGGAGTCACAGAACTGTGGGGTTTCTTGTGACGTGTACGCTGTGTCTGGTGACGTTGGCTCGGAAGGGAGTACTGGTGTTCTCGATGTGAGGGACCAAGGCTTCGCGACCATCGGGTCTGAGTTCAATGAGAAGGCTCTCGAGGGATCCTTCAACAGACTGGGAGCGGTGGACCATTAGTGGTGGCTTCTTGACCATTGACTATATATATATATATTAAGTGCTCCATGCTATTGTAATTTTCACTATTGCTATTTAAGCAAAATTTCATGCATTCACATTTTTAATATCGCTATATGAGTGATAAATTCATAAAATCGTGCACCCATTGTTCAATATCGCTATATGAGTGATAAATTCATAAATACGTGCATCCAAATGTCAAATATCGCTAACATAGTGATATGTTGATAAGTGTATAATTCATGCGTCCATCTTGTGGATAAATTGTTATGATGCATTATTTGTAGATCATATAATTCTATTTGTTGATTAGTGATAGGATGTTATTCACGTTTGTTTAAATTCCATTCGTTAATTCACCTTTGATTTTTCTCGTTGAGTTACTTGTTGTTGCTAGTTCCATATTAGGAACTATATATTTTTCCTTATCTTTTTGTTATAATGGTGTCAGATTCGTTCATCTTTAAATTGCGTTTATAAATAAACATCTCATTAACGCAATTGCTTTCGGTGTCTTCACTAATCCAATCCAACCCGGCTTTATCCTGTTACAACACTACTATGAATTATATACCAGGTGGTTAAAGATCCTCCAAAAATCAGGTAGCGTTTTTGTCGGGTGTTTGAAGATTAGTTTTGCATTACATGATTGAATGCCCTACACTTTTGACAAGTATAATCTTATAATCGTTTGCATACATAAGGTATCTTCATAGACTGTCTTGCCATAGGGAATTTAATGAATCAATTTATGAATGGAACGTAGGTACAAAGTCACTATGGGGTGTTTATTTTGTATTCAAATTTTCAAACCCGAGGTATTTTCGTGGAGGTCAATATGGGATCCAATTTAAAATGAAAAGTAGATATATCGAAATATGAGATGTAATTGTCTTTTTCCGCCAGTGATAACATCATGTATATTTTACTCAATAATTGAGTGACATAACTTATTCAACTCAGGAAATAACTTATAGACTTTGAAAAACAAAGCTGAGTTTTAACGGTTATTTAATTTGTCTACCTAACATTTTTTAAATCATTAACTTTCAGTTTTGAACGTCAAATAAACGTTTTCCAACATCGACAGTGAAAAGGTCAAACACCATGAGAGAGGAAATATTATACACTTAATGTAATGAAAATGACATAGATCATTATATGTTTGGCTCTACGTATTTAAAACGCTACGAAAGAAAAAAACAACAACATTACTACAGGAGACTAACATTTTAAACGTTAGTGCTTTGTTAAATTCCAGGAAAAACGAACTCTCAGATCGATATAAATATTTCAGTTATAATGCTAAAATTTAATTATTTTGCAAAACTGTACAATTTAATTCATTAATCATACTGTAGGTATCAAAATTCAAAACAAAACTTGTGATATTAGTACAAATCAGGTTAAGGAAATGTAATGTACCGAAATGATTCACATGTTTTTTTTTTTTTTTTTTTAAAGTAGGCACTCTGTGAAACGATTTATATGAATTAGAACTGCACTCAATTTATAGCAATAATGTATGATTTCTAACGTTTTTTATATGATATTGCAGTTTGTTAACTGCATTGAACAGATATTCTCTTGTCGATAGGTTTGTATTCACATCATTTGTCTCCTGTAAAAGAGGAGTATAATTAATGTATCTTGCAGCACGCAGGTTTTCGTCTTTTTATACATGTAACTTTTTATATTCTTCATTTGTCACGAGGCGACATGAGTTGAATAAAGTTTGTATTTTAAATCTACCTACATGTTTCCAGTATATTTTTCCGCTGTAATTTACCAAAATGCAAATAAAAGCAATGAAGTATGCTCCAGCTTTAAGAACCATGACCGAAGACAACGTGCAGTGTTTCAATTGATGCTGGGATAATGCCCGAATACAACTTTCAGTTTTCCGATTGATGTTGGAATGCCTTCAAGAAAATATCTGTCCGTGATTTCTTCTCCAAATGTTATTTAGAAAAAAAACTCAAAATAAAACCTGGTTATATACATGAAAATGATGCGGTGTTCATATTTGGCTAATGTTGAAGTAAGTTAAAACTATGCAAGAGAGCTTTCCTGGAATAGGTACATGTAATTTACACCGTGAAGAGTGCAAGAAGTGTGTGGTTTTCGGTAGTTAAACACTAATGTGAATTCGCCAAATTATGTAACGTAGTCACATATGTATATATGGCGAAATGTACTGTATGTAGCTGTACCTATACAACAACAGATCTTATTCTAAGAATTCGATGCATGATATACACAGCCAACTTCGCTAGTATTATTGGTATAGCGAGGAATTCTATTCACCGACTCTAAAACCGAAATGATACACGAAATGATTATAATGCATATAATAAGAAAGATTACATTTGTAAACATATTCTAGAAGGAATAAAGGCGTAGAATAACCCCTCTGTTGCCCGTAATTGAAATTCATGAAGACAATATAAATTTCAAACATGAACGGAAAGCACCAAAACATGAAAACAGGTAAAAATTTGAGAAAAGAATTCTTGAAAGCTCTTTGAATAAATACAATTTCTAAACTCTTAAGGTATTTGTTTCCTTTTTTTTTGTAAGAAGCAGTGCACTATGCAAGTAAGATATTGCAAACTTTGTATTTTATCATAAGTAAAAATGAAGAAAAACATTTTTGGTCAGTTGAAATTTTATGTTTTGAGCGATGGGTGCAAGAATGGGAAAATCTGTGTGAAACATATAGTTGGTTTTCATGCTGTTATGCATATTTCACAAAGGCATATAATTGCATAAACAATATTTATAGACTCTCAGTACAAACAAATTGTCATCTAAAGATATTATTTTACACTAACACAGAAACATTTGGGTCTTACACTTAGATATGCATGAACTTGGAGTCTACATATTGAAAATATACTTTAAAAAGCATCTAAATTGCTAAATATTTTAAGATTCCTCAAATACAAGCTGAGTAGAAAATTCTTAGATATAATTTTCTTATCATATATTAGGCCTATATTAGAATATGCAGATGTCGTTTGGGATGAATGTTCAGATGCAGACTCAGATAGATTAGAGAGATTTCAGTTAGAGGCTGCTAGGACAGTCACAGGTCTAATCAGAAGTGCCAACGCACGCAATATTATAAGGAATGCGGCTGGTCCCCTTTCTCAGAAAGTGGAAAATCCCACAAACTCTGTACTTTTCATAGAATTTTTTATATTGATTCACCAAGTTATTTAAACGATCTGCTTCCTCCTTTGGTGGAAGAAACGTCAAGATACAATTTATATAATCGACAAAACGTCTCTGTATTAAATGGCAGACTTGAAAGAAAAATAAAATCTTTCCTTAACTCTTACATTCTTATATGGATTACCCTACCTGAAAATGTCGAAACGGAAAACGATTTCTTAAAATTTGAAAAGTATATTACCCACAAAACAATATTGTTCCTACTTATTATATTTCTGGTGATGGCAAATACTCTGTTGTTCATAGCAAGATCAGAAACCAATGTAGTGACCTTAAAAAAGATTGGTATGACAATCAACTGATAGATAATCCCTTATGCAACTGTGGGGTAGAAGCAGAAAGTGCATATCATTATATGTTCACTTGCACTCGATACACAGTTCAAAGGCAACATCTAATACTTAGTCTTAACGAAATGTTCGTTCCCATCTCTACAAACACTAAATACAATTTGAATATCTGTATGTTATTTTCAAAAGTACATTAAGGATACAAGGCGTTTTAACTATTGTTTCGTCCTTAGATTCTAAATATAAAGGGATTATTATTTCTTTGCTAAGACAGTACAATGACCAATTGATAGTTGCTGTAGGTGCATTACGTACTACTTGCTATTCTTTCAGTGGTTTGGTAACACCATTGTTTACTTACCCTGAATATCGTTTTTCCTTTTTCGAACCGTTATCCTTTATTTATCAGCACGTATTATTTGTTGTAGTTTTTTGTTTTGTTGTTTTTCTTTCTTTTCTGCCGCTTGTCACGTTTGAATAATTTGTACCACTATATTTGTATGGGAAAGGGCTTATTTACTGTTGTGAGAACCTGTAGTTCGACCCCTTTTTGATAATTTAGCCAATACAATATGTTTTAATAACTGGCTCCGTATTTTAGGTGTGTTAAGTGATAAATTATTGGGATTTTCTCGAAACGCTGTTATTTAATCACTCCTGTAAAAATAAACCACTCCGACAGGCCGCTTTCATAGAGTAACGTTAAAGTTGCTCACTGCATATTTGCACATATTTTTGATTTCTAACTTTCAATGTGCTGTGTGTACGTACTTAAAAAGCGAGGAAACGAAAGGGAAAAAGCAATTAGCTATACCAATTACTCAGGGTATCCATCCTTACGGTAATTAAAAAAAACTGGAATATGTGTGATTGAGTTCTGCTAGTCTAGTAATGTTTGTGAGGTTGATGTCCCATAGAGTAGTGGTGTAAACAAACCATAATTCGCACTTGTTTTCCATGCCTTCACCATGCAGTTGTTTTTTTTTTTTTATTTTTTTTTATCCGTTGATTTTCCTGAATTAACATTTATAGTAATTACGCAAGAAAGTTATATACGTAACCCTTGGTTAATATTGAACAAAAAGGTTCAGAAACAAGAATTTAAATTTTGTGAGAAGTACCAAATTGGTACCTTAAAATAATTATATTAAAACGTAGGATACCATACACCACAATATTCTGAAAATATACATTGAAAAAGATGGTTTGCACAGTTAGAAGACTCATTTCAGAGGTGTTAGTATTTTAGTTATACAGTTTCAGTTATTGTTGTATTTCAATTAAGGTAAATTATTTTAAATTCAAATAAGCTTATCCATATATTTAATAATTCAGCTACAGACAGTGTTGAATGCAAAACTTGCGAGCCTAGTAATCGTTCAATGTTTATTTTGTATGTTCTCCTATATGTAAATGCACAAAAATATGAGTGGCCGATCTATTTTATATTCCTTACTTTTGGGGCACAAATATATACAAAAATGGCTCATTAGTTGAAGCAATGCGTCATTTAATACCCCCTTTAGGCAGAAGGCCCTTTATATTCTTTTTTGCAGAATATCTCTTAAATTAAACACCTTTCTTATGCAAAAACTATGCCTTTCTCGATAGCAATGTTTTCTATTTGAATGAACACACAAGTTAAGCAAGTCCTCTCAGCTTTCTCTTTCTTTCGGAGTGTATATGATAGTATATCCAATTACTGGGTATATTTGTGGCGTGGGCAGTTTATCCTAGCTGTCACTGGATATCCTGAACCAACATATATACACATACATAAAGTAGTTAACTTAGCAGTCTGTAAGGCTGGCAGATTCATTAGACGAGAGCTCGTGAATTGTTTCCGTGGATTATTTCCAGTACATTTCGTAATTAAGGGGCGGACCAACAACAACCACATCTGAAGTGCCACTCTGCTAGCCAGCCTGACAGATGAACTGATTTCCTTTCCACTATATCCAAATAGAACGTGTTTCTACCCCCTCCTCACGAATTTGTGAACCTATCCCTTTGTTACCCCCGATACTCAAATGTCATGCGGTAGCGTGATCATGGATCATGCCACACAATCACGGCAATCCACTTCAATCGGGTAGCAACAGGCTTTTATTCCCCGCCCTCTGCCTTCATACACGGGATATACATATTGTGCCAACTTTCGTTCATATGCCTCTTCAACGTTGTCTTCACAGCTGACACATGTAATTACTGTTATTAATATAGTGAGGGGATGGTTTATATAGAGTGTATATTAGCTAAACACAAGATTTTTCGCGTGATCTGCATATACATTGCAGAAGCATTTTTTATGGTTCGCGTTATCATTCTTACTGTGACATTTATGCATATCCAAACTGGAACCATACACAAAATGATTTTTTCGCATATGACGACAAATATATCCAACAATAAATATATTCTGAGAGGAATTATAAAATTTAGTTTAAAATCAACCCTTATTTTATAGATATATATAGGATTTACACCTTGAAGAAAGGGAGAAAACTCAACCCATTTGATTAGTTTCATTATTTCTTTCAAACCGGTTATACTCTACTTGTAAACAAGCAAACAAACACAATTAGCAAAGACATTTAAAGCATGTGCTGAAAGTTTCATAAAAAACAACTAGCCCTTTTTAAGTTATCAAGATTTGAAATCTCATATTGTATATATCAAAGTCTTATAGGTGATAGATTTGGCTCCAGTCCTACCGCTTGACCAATGCAAACATGTGGATTCCAAATCAGTTCAAAAGAGGTACTAGTAAATAGTCACACATAGCTGAGTCAACGAATTTGACTGGAAGCCACCGCGTGAATTTCATACTTACTCGTTCAATATAGAGCAACATCATCATTATTATAAACTATTTTACTGCCTTTCTACTCATTCTTTCTCCCATCCTGAAACTTTTGCAATTCTTCTTTTTAGATCAACTTTCAACTACTTCAGTGTTAGCAAACCGCAGTTTTATGCCATCTAACTTTTCCACAAATATCCAGCACTGTTATGAATCTAGCCGACGTTATATAGAAATTTTTAGGGCCGGATTTGCCGGTGCTGCTAATTTTCATCCATCGTGTATTTGAGAGGTTTTAAATAGTTCTCTCTCTATATTGTGCTTTCATTGAGTAAATAACAGATGACACAATGAGGGATGCAGATTTATAGCTGCGTGAACATGCAAACACAGCCTTTGCTGTCGCCTAGTGTCAAGAAAGTAATTCACCTCGATACAGCAATGAAGGATTTTCCGATGTGAAATTTCGTCCATCTCAATTTGGCTCCACAGACAACCTGGGACCAATCTGATCTCTCTCTCGTTCGCCACATCCTCATCTATGGTATTGTTGGAAGCTCCTCATCTATGGTATTGTTGGAAGCTGCCTTTGCATGTTCACAGAGTATGCATCTCATTATCAGTGATATACAAGATTTTATTTATCAAATCCATATTTTTGAAATTGAAATATTGAGTGTTTCACAAAGGATTCATACATCAGTTTCAGACACATTGATTCAAAAGAACTTTAATTCATAGTCACGTACAATAAAAACAATAATAATTCAATGCGTTGTATTAAATTTGGGTCTAAAAATCAGAATTCTACTTTTATCAAGAATATTCACTTATCCACGTGTATATTATTTTAATCAGAGTTTCACTATTCTACATAAAACATAATTTTCAGATTAATATCAGTCTTTGTATGGATTATCATTTCTCTGGTTACGTGGCCCTGTTACATACGCTTATCATTTCTATGGTTACAAGGCCCTATTACAAAAGCGTATCATTTCTATGATTACAAGGCCCTATTACAAAAGCGTATCATTTCTATGACTACAAGGCCCTATTACAAAAGCTTATCATTTCTATGATTACAAGGCCCTATTACAAAAGCGTATCATTTCTATGATTACAAGGCCCTATTACAAAAGCTTATCATTTCTATGACTACAAGGCCCTATTACAAAAGCTTATCATTTCTATGACTACAAGGCCCTATTACAAAAGCTTATCATTTCTATGACTACAAGGCCTTATTACAAAAGCTTATCATTTCACTGATTACAAGGCCCTATTACAAAAGCTTATCATTTCTATGATTACAAGGCCCTATTACAAAAGCTTATCATTTCTATGATTACAAGGCCCTATTACAAAAGCTTATCATTTCTATGATTACAAGGCTCTATTACTAAAGCTTATCAATTCTATGACTACAAGGCCCTATTACAAAAGCTTATCATTTCTATGACTACAAGGCCCTATTACAAAAGCTTATAATTTCTCCGATTACAATGCCCTGTCACAAAAGCTTTTCGTTTCTCATGTTACAAGACTTTTATTTACAAAACAAAAAATCCCAAAGAATAGACGAATGTTTTTACAGTTTAAATTGCAAGTATGCCATGAGTGAAAAGACATACTGTCGGGCTGGGTAGATTATAGTTGTGGAAGGATGGTGACTGTTAATACGATGTCACATATAAAGAAAAAATCGGACGTTTTGTACAAGGGGGAAATATTTGATAAGCTAATACTTTTATTTTTAATTCTGTAATTATTTGATTAAATTGTGCGTAAAAGATGGAGTTTTAGTTATAATGTAGTTTAATTTAAATGATGTCTACCTTCTCTTTTTGTAACTCTGGAACACTTAGCTCTGTTAAATGCCAGTAGGAAATCCTACAACCTGTTTTTATCATCCGTACCGCCTGTTTAGATGATTATGCAAAATCTCACGTCACACTGTACTCTGTTTCTGTTAACAGAGTCAACACTGACAAATAATAAAGTTTTATTATCAGAAATGTTGAATGGTTTGTATAAGAAGAACTGAGTTTTACTGTAGTACATTCAACATTCTTTTTAAATAATTGTGCAATATATGGTATAAATGGATCTTATACTCAGGACAAGAGTAAGGTGCTGTGCTTTCTTAAATCAGAAGTCCGTTATTTAAGTTTATAATTAGCGTGGAATATCTTTTTCCTGCGTAAATAGGTCGATACTCAATTTACTTTGTTTTCTACATTCACGTGTAATTCTTCGTTGATCTCTCTCTTTAATCTTTTAATTTCCTGTGCTGTAATATCACTTTAGTATCATTCGTTTTACAGACTATGTACGTCTCTGTTATCTTGTATTTTGTTGTTTCCACTTTTTATCTGTCAGATTTTCCAGTTGGTGGGGTAGTTTCATTTCAATTCCTACTAGAAGTCAAAAGAGAGTTCTGACAAAAATGTATCTTTAAAATCTGTGCCTACAATAGTAAATGCTGTGTCCAAATATGAGTTGGTTTTGATTTGTTTTGTGATAATTATTTGTGACAGATGGTTTTATCGATGCATTAAAATTGTACATGGTAAACCTTTGACCACAAAAATGCATACTTTATTTTATGGTGTAATTAATGTATTTTCTTGTAATCAAATATCTAAAAACTTTGAGTGCAAAAATATTATCTTGAAATAATGTTTAACAAACAAGAAACATATTTGAATATCGTTGACGGAAACATTTACAATCAGATCAAGAATATACTTATCAACTACATAACACACTTTGAACAAAAAGTCACTTTGCGGAGTCTTCCTTGAATCACACGCCAAATGTTAATAATAATTTTGTTTCTTCTTATGCGATGAGATACGAATACAAAATAAAATAAATGACCTTTAAAGTAAAAGTGATAACTAGTGGTACCAGACACTGCACATAACTGGTTATCTGGTTCTGTATTTGTGGATTGTAAATTATTCTTTTTTGAGATTTTATCTAAACTACGTGGAATTAACCACTCCGAAAATATTCTCATAGATTGATTTATTGGAATCATGTCAATCATTCATTACATACTTACACATATCATGTATATATAGGTTATCATTATTACCCATTACAAAATATCTACGTCTTTGACTTGTCTCACTCTACAATTTCGACAATTGCAACGCACTTTTGAAACCTGTACAGAATATGGATTTTTTTTAAATTATGAATTTTAAATTTGAAGGCTTTTGAAAATTTCTCGAAACATATTTGTTTCTGATCAACGTAAATTTGATGAGGAAGGTTTATGGTTGACAATCTCGACAATCTTTGGGTCCTGGTCCTGATGAAAACTTCAAACAATTTGTTATTCAGATCATTCTAGTTGGTAACAACCCTAACACTGATTTTCAATAAGGCGCGTTTGGAATATGTGCGTCAGTACATAAAAAGATATAATATTTATATAATATTCATTTCATACGATAATAATACATAATATTTACATATTCTCTGATCATTGTTGGCGCTACTTTTGTATTAAAAAAAATTGAGATCTTGAATCATTCAGAAAAACCAAAGTTTTCGAAATAATTTCCCGCGTCTTCCTTGGTGACAAACACCGTTTATGACAGCAAAACTTGTTTGACTTAGAGGTGGGCTGTTTATTGTATACTGCTTTACCTAATCCAACATTCTGTTTAAGTTAAATATGATACATCTGACGGTTTTATAGTGGAATACACCTCTTAAAATTACATTTCAAGAATTATTTTAAAATATTGGCTTTCCATGACACGTGTTGTTTGATGTGTATTGAAGTTAAAACATGACTAAGATGAGTTACTGTAATTTTTTCATGAAAGGTCACACACACACACACACACACACACACACACACACACACACATATATATATATATATATTCGTGTCCAGAGGCACCTTATTACTTATATGTCATTGTGATATACGTACTTAAAAGTCTACAGAATGCTGTTTTACATTAATGTTTTTACTTTTGAAATGTATCTATAACTTCGGCGACGAATTTCTATCAACCAGTATGATACAAATTAGTTTAAAGTCTCTATTTTGTACATACATTAATGGACTAATTTGACTCCCTATTTCTAAAAAGTCGTTGTTATTCTCCTTGAAAAAATATGGTGATTGAAAGAGGACTTTAAAATGTATATGAAAATTTTTCGTGAAAATTGGAGATTAAAGAGACTACATTTTCTTTTATACTACCTTAAATGTACAACTGAAACATGTTGTTTCTAAAATACACGTTCCGGTGATATTAATGCATATAAAATTTACCATGCAAATTTTTAAATCAAGAAAATTGGAATCAGGGTATTGGCGCAAAATACAAATGCAAAGATAAAATAGAGAGAATGGAAACTAGAAGCTTGGCTGGATATGTGATTTGTATTTGTTTAAGGGCTACTGTTACAGTATATTACGAATTGATTTTTACCAATGTATGTCAAGTCTAATATCTGTATATAATGTCCTTTGTTTTGACGTCTTGTAATAGGGGATAGAAATATGATAAGCTTATAATTTTCTTTAAAATTTCAGTAATACTTTATCAATTTCACCTGGCATATGAAGATGGGTTACCTGATCATTGTACAAAAGATAACGCCAGAGTTCATATTTTTGTAAACCGATGAAAGAACCATATTCATGTTTTGGTATGTACAAGTTGATTGTTTCTTGATGATGCCTCGAACGAGTTTCCATTACAAAGTTGAAAATATTTGTATTTACTTTCCAATGAATATCGCCCTCTAAGATATGTGCCTGTCACCTAGCAAGATATTGCAAACGAAACGTAGTTAATACAAGGATATAATTTGTATTCTCATGAAATATTAGCTTACCCTGTTAAATCCTCACTGACTTCTGTATATCACACTTGCGTGTTATTTTACTTATCGTATGTTTGAAGAGTAAAACTTTACATTTATATGTTTTGCTTTGACTGGATGAGTAACAGAGAATACAGTGAGGTAGATTTCTGTCCTTTGTGCTCTAAGTTAGTGAGTAACATAGGATAACATGGTTATAAACACAGTCTAGATTTCAAAATAATTGTATATATATCCTCAGATAAATGTTGCATCGTAGTAAGTTACAATTTTGAAAAAAACGCCTGCCCCATTCATTTAGAGAACCATACTTGATATATACTACTATTACTACTAAATTAATAATTAAAATATTGTATTTATAGACGGTGACTCATTTAGTCAAGGACTATCCTACCTTGAGGCCCTCTTACGAAGAAAATGTTAATAAAATATAGTAATTAATATTAGTTTAACAAGTTGTTAGTGTATATATATATATATATATATATATATATATATATATATATATATATATATATATATATATATATATGATTTAACGACACGGCAGCCGTCAGCACAATCCGGGCTGGAGAGTGCCAAATAAAATGTTAGTTCTGAAAATATAAGATAGAGAGATTGATGGATAGACAGATAAATATATATACCTATAGATATGTAGTTATGAAGATAGGTAGATCATTTTGAAAAGAAAGTTATCAACAACTGTATAATTTAATTTGCGTCGATACAAATCTGTAACCTCTTAAGCCTGTGTTTATTCATTTGAATGCAGTTAGTCAATATGCATTTTCCGTGTCACAGTCTTTCATACTTAATAGTTAATCAAGACTTTCGATGACATAGATGCATGGACTGATTATTTAGAAATCGGACAAGTATAACAGTTATTTATTACTGCTGTATTTATCTTTTATTTTTAAAGAGAATGGCGGATTTCAGTTTCATAAATGTTACATTTTTCTAAACATCTTTACAGAAACCAAAAATGGGATGAGGTCTTTTGAAGACATTGGCAGCATAATAAGGGGATTTATGATTGAAAATATTCTATATGATTTTCGAAATTTATTTGCATATGTAATGGAAAACTATTGTACACCCACAGCCGGTTAGACAATTCTTTTATTAAAATTTATTTAATATGCATTTTTAAGATAAGAGTCTATTTCACTATAATCTGCTATTTCGTATAATATCTTATTGCGAAAATAATGGCTGATTTGTTTAACGCTTAAGCCGGTCGCTAATGATAGGCAAGGGTGAAAGTATTACAAGTACTTTAAAGAGTAAGAATATTCTTTCTTGGTTAGATTGTTAGCGATAGGAAAGGGTTGTACGGTGGGCACACAGATGCTGCAAAAGAGGTCGTTACTTTTATCCGCAGTTAAAGAATGGAATTCACATGTAAAGGAAATCAATAAAGAAATCAGTAGAAGTCGTTCAAAAATAATCGTGTTAGCTATTATTTCGTCCTATTTGTCTGTAAATCATTCCTCCAGCTTACATTATTTGCAAATGCTAGGAAATTTTTAAAAAGAATATTAAGATGCTATATTTCAAAAGATATACCTGCTTTAACAATGTAAAAATTCGATTAAATGAGAAAAAAAAAAGTTTCACATAAGCATTATCCTTCCCTACACTGCAGCACTAATGCACAATTCCCTACATGTGGTCAGTCTGTAGTTGTGGTATAATGAGTAGCGAAACGAGTGCGGCTAGACTGTACATCCGTTAGCCAAGGCAAATGAAGACCACTTGGGTGGGATAATATTAGGACATTCATATTATGAATTCGTTAATATACAGAGAACCATGCACGAACGATGTCGGATCTGTGACAAAGTTGTTTGTATAAATATAACTGATTTATTCATAACAAGGAGCATGTTGGAAATTTTTATCAGCGTAAATAAAATACTGTTGAGAATAACTAATAGCAGAAAGTGTATTGACAGTAATCATACAGCAATAATGGGCGAAAGAAACACTTAGGGTGTCCCTGGGCGTGACATGATAATAAGGTTCCTGACACTACAGCGATGATTTTGTGGTTCTTCTCGCCTTAACATCAAGAATATTGTTCAAGAATCGTAAAGAGCCTCTTGCATACAAGAACAAGATGGCAGAACATGCTGAGCGTTGCCCCGCCATGAGTTTTGTTTTTAGATCAGCTCAAGTTGTTAAGCTCAGGAACAAGCGAGAACATAAGGGAACGTGTTTTTGCTGTTTGGGCAAAATCCCAGAGCAGATCGCCTAAATAAGGTCCTGGTCTCATATGGAACCAAAGGCGAGAGCTTTATCTATTTCATGCCAGCTGGTACCTAGCTATCGGATACATTTCTCAACAAGATATCACTGCACCGATCCCAGGAAATGAAGGATGAATATTTTTACAAATAAAAACATCTAGATAACCAGGAAACTTGCTTATGATGGTATGGAAAGAAGAACATTGTCACTTAATAGAGAGTAGTAATTCCAATTTTTTTTCTCTTAAGAAAAATATTTAATGTTGCATAAGTAGACATATTTGCAGACGTTTTATGTGCTTATTCTATTTTTCTTTATTCGATACATATTCTTATCTAGACATATTGTTTTTGCAAGAACATTTTGTGAAATGACCTTTCTGATGCATACTATACATCCTTGATAGGGCAGTAAGCTAGTCGAATACTTATAAGACAAATGGAGTGATATCTATAGTAGCCTGTATCATGCTGATAACGAAAATGGAGTGATATTTCCAGTAGCCTGTCTCCAATTTTTGTTTTTCCAGGACAATGATTATACTCTTCACTCTTGCTTGATTAAGGCAATTCATCCCTAGACAGTAATAGACACGTTAATTCATCTCTTGACAGTAATAGACACCTCAATTCATCGTTTGACATTAATAGACACGTTAATTCATCCTCATCATAACCCATTAGACACAAAAGTTATGTCAAATAAAAGGTAATAACGCTAATTCGTAGCCATACATTAAAAACTAGAATCACTGCTTAATTATCTGTCTCACTCATCCAAGTCTGTTATATGTTCCAGGGATATCTTCATAACTGTTAGTATTAAATACGTTTATCTTTCTAATCTTTGAAAATTTTTCGATAATTTTAGTCACAATTCATAATTTAGGTCTAATAATTATTTTTTTTATCTACTATGTCAATTTAGTTTCAAATAATTTGTCAAACATCATTTAAAATATTCTCAACACCAAACAACATGAAATCAATAGTTTTCCGAATAAAATTTCATGATGCCATTTAAGCATAATGCCCTAACCTGATTTATAAACAATATGTACTATTTTAATGAGAAATAATTACTATTAGCGTAGCTTACCATTCAGTGGAGGCGATAGTTTCTGCTGAGATTTACTGTGTAGAGCATAGTGCAAAGGAAAGCACTGGCAAATACAGCGTTTAATATAAGATAGTCATAGAAATCGCAGAGTCATAACAGGAGGCATTTAGAGTAGAAATAGCGTTTTCATCCTAATGCTAGGCTGGTGGATGGCGGTAAGCGAGGGTGGGAGTAAGATGCGGGAAATACAGAATCGGAAAATCATTTCTGGGCAATTAGTTGGCGATAGCGATAGTGGCGGTATAACGCGTCCCGTAGTAATGGTTGAAGATTTGCAGCACATACCTTTTGGCGTGCCTTGGGAGTCATCGGGATTACAAGACTTAGTCGCAGGAATTTAGTGGCAAACAGGCCGAGGAAGCTTCCCATTGGATTTGGCGGAAGAGAGAGGAGCGATGGAAAAGTTATTGGTTCCGGGCTGAGTCGCATCAACTCAGTGGGCGCACCCCAAGAGAGTGTTGTGGGTCAGCGCAGAAAAGTTCAAGGAAAGGGGATCCCAACCTGATGATGGAACCGGTTGCAGTGCAGAACTGTATTCATATATATATGTATATCCTTGTATTACATATCATGTGGCAAATAATAATCTTAAAAAACTGCCCCGATACACTGACTCTTCTAGAGATCTCAAAGTTTCGTCAAAGGGAAATGATAAGTCTGAAAATGTTGCAAAACACGATGCAAAGAAAATACTTTTACTCAATTTGAGCACATTCCGGGCCAAAAACCACGTGAAGTAAGTTGAACTAATTAAGATGTGCTCTTGTACAACTGTCAAACCATTTTAGTAATCTTAATATGCTTTAAGTAAACTTTGTGACTGTTTATCACTATTTTCGTCAGCATATTTGATTTCCACGAGGTTTTATAGTTCTGACTATTATAACACTCTCATGCTCCTATACCAATCAAAAGTACTAACCGATAATCCATTGTGGATGACCTCGGGAAAATATTTAATCAAAATCCTTATCTTGGAAACAACTATCCTGAGGTTCACATGTATAACTAAGAAGTATTTTTATACATATTACAAATTTGATTGAAATATATGCGATAGTTATATATATATATATATATATATATATATATATATATATATATATATATATATATATATATTACAGTGTGTGTGTGTGTGTGTGTGTGTGTCCCAAAATGTGGCATACCATTGGAATTGAATATAAAGAGGGACCAGTTGGAAATGTGGGATAACATTGGAATTGTATATAGAGAGACCAGTATATTGCATAACGTTGGAATTGTATATAGAGGAAAGAGTATGTGACATAACATTGGAATTGTATATAGAGAGAACAGTTAGAAATTTTGAACAGTACAGTACGTGAAAAATTGTAGATTCGATATCATTTATATAGTGATTAATATTGCATACATCATTGTTAAATTAGCAACCTACGTTTCAAGAGAAACTATAAAATTAAGAGTATTAATATACCTACCTGTGACTGTTTTCACATGTACTATATCCGTGGAGTCATCAGTGTGTGTGTCCAATACCTCGTTGACAAACGGCACTATAATATTTATCAAATTAAACTTGAAGCAAGTACTTTTGTTGACTACATGGTTTAGATGTGTTTTTTTATATAATAAAACAGACAAATACTGAAACATATATGTTTGACATTTAAAACTACTATCTTTTACACATCAACTGCGTGACCTTCTTGTCGTTTATTCACCTGCTGATTTGCAATAAGCAGGATCATATATACTTAGAGGTAATGCACTCTGCCCTTAAATACAGGTATAGAATTAAAGTTAATGTAGATTAACTCAAATGTCAGCCAGCATATACTCAAATATCAGTTTTCATAATATACTTCTTTATTCGGGATAATTTGAACAGAAATACATTAAACACCCAGTCCATGCTTAGAGGGCAGAGAGAGAGAGAGAGAGAGAGAGAGAGAGAGAGAGAGAGAGAGAGAGAGAGAGAGAGAGAGTAAGAGAGAGAGAATGAATTCAACGCGCTGAAGATATAAACAGAGCTGTCCTTTCTAAACGACATTTGAAGTCGCACTCTAATGTGTTGAAGTGCAACATAAAAGCTCAAAGACAGGAGAATTTGATATTTATTAACTATTGCTGCAAGAAAATGATGACACGCAATTACAGTACCTTCGGAAAAGTAAATGTAGTCATGAAACCTTTTTCAACCTTTGTGAATTAGTGATAATTTTTTTAGAGTATACTAGAGATTCTATGCTAAATGGTTTTGAAAACGTTTGATGTTAGTGCTATTTGTATTTATTTATAACATATAATGGCAGTCGGCTTGTTGACGGACATTAGACCTGAATGTCCGCCAAGCTTCCGCTGCCTGAGATAGTATTGGTGGACGATCCATAGTTATCGGCAGATGTTAGAGTTTGACTTACATACGGCGATACGTTAATTAGCCATCAATACACTTATGTTTGATAAGAATGTTCTACTTTCGCGTGTTGGATTATTTATTGCAGTTCATGTCTATCAATCGCTGCATGTGTGTGTGCGTGTGTGTGTGTGTGTGTGTTACAAGGTACTTAACATAAAACAATCTTTACAGATACACCGGCTCTTCAAGATATCTCCTTTGTAAGAGAAAGCATATTTTTGCAATATTGACAAAACTTGGTGCAAAGAAGCCAATGTTATCCAGTCTGAGCGCTTTCATGGTCAAAAAACGAATAAAAAACATGGACACAGACACAAACTGAACAAACAAAAGCATCTTAGATGATTGTATTTGAAATGATGTGGTTTGATATAATAAAAAACGTGAATCTTTCAGAATGTTTGTGTGAAAATGATGTAAGTACTGTTATTATTGTTATTAAAACAACAACAACAACAACAGCAATAATAATAATAATAATAATAATAATAATACAATTATATTATTCTTTTTATTAGTAGTAGTATTAATAATATTATTACTGTAGCACCACCAGCAACGATGTTGATAGTAATATGTTGGGGACTACGACTACAACTATAAGGATAATTACAATGATTACAGTTGCAATTAAGGGATGCTTCCTCTTTTGAGATGTACACACCATCAGCAGAACCTCACCTGTGTGCTTTAATATCACGTCGCCACACAGCCTTCAAGAGTTTTTATTTTACATCACTCGAACAAGGTCAGGACATACTTTATACACTTTGTATTTGGACTTAGATCTGTATTGTAGACATTAAATTGCTGATTACGCTGTTTGTTACCATATCAAAAATGTGTATAGCTTTTACATCAGAAACACCATGTCACCAATTCACTTACAAAAATAACACGTTTACATTTTGTTTTAAAATCGCACAGCTGACCCAGCTGATCCTATGGTATTATTCGAATCCGCATCCTTTAGGTCGCAAGTCCGGAAGGCTAACCACTGAGCCACCTCGGCTACAGGCTCCAGTAGTCGAATCTACATGCAAGCAGCGCATCAATTCGATTCGGAATCCCGAGATCCCAGGTTGTAAAATATAGAGAATAGAATCAGCACATTACATTTATGAAAAGTGACAATTTAGGCAATATGAAATATCTTTCTTGAAGCACACCAAATTTTTCCGACCAATGTGATGACATTATTCTTATTTGTTTATACCACTACATTCAATTTCATTAGATTATTAGAAGTTCTCGTCAGTACATTTCCAGTTTTCACTAAACGGGATTGGTGAGATGATATATTGTTCATTAATTTTTTCGATGGCGTGGTGCTGTGCAGAAATAATAATAATAATAATAGTATTTTATTTCTATACTAACTATCAGTCTTTAAAGAATTGGGTTTAATAATAAGATGTTTATAGCTGTGTTGTGAAAATCAGAGCAAATTCAGAAAGAGAAATTATTTATTTTAAATATTCATTGGAAATACTATAGTGTTCATAGACTTTAGGAGTTTTGGGGATTAATACATGACTTTAGGATTTTTGTGAAATCATTCAAAGACATTCTTGATTACATCATTGTTGTATATCAGGACATTCAAGACTCCTGGTGGAACAGAACATTCGAAACTACTGCCACATCAGGTCATTCAATACTACTGGCACATCAGGACATTCAAGGCTACTGGAATTCATTAGAAACATTCTATATTTTGGACTTATGATTAGGACACTTAGGATTATTGGATTATATTTATTTTTAATTCACAATATTGTAATTGTCTTTTTAATTTTCAGTTCAATTGTCTAGTGTTACGGAATTATGTATATTGAATCTATAATGTGCCTAAACTTTTGGCCTATGACTGTACTTTAAAATTGTGTCAAATAGTGAGTCATATTTAAGTTGGGTTTAGTTGTACTATTAATCAAATAAACAACATGTTGACCACGTTTTAGTTCAAGGTCAGAGCAGTTTACCACTCTTAGAGTACTTTTCCATTAAATAGACGCATTTAGTATTGCATTCTGGGTCGTAATATGACACGTTTCCTGTTGTGAAATGTGCCATTTGCAAAATGTATAAAAGACCTGAATATACGAATTATATTCATTCCAATGTAAATCTTGAGTTGAAAAGATCTGCTTTTTACGATTAGCTTGGAATCATCAGATTGTTTGAAATAATAGCCGTGCTGGAATCTGGAATTCGAAAGGAATTATGTATTGGACCATTCAGCAGAGCTACCTGGAGTACTCACTAACATTTGGATTTATATTTATGACTTTCGGATACTTGTGAACATTCTTAAAGATGATCTGGATTACATTATCGTTGGTACATCGGAACATTACAGACTCATTCCTTCGGAACAATCTTTCATTCGGAACATTCGTTCATTACGAAGACTCATTCATTCAGAACATTCGTTCATTCCGAAGATTCATTTGGAACATTCATTAACTTGGAACATTCATTCATTTGGAACATTTTATAGTTTCCACATATACAGGAGTTGTGATCAGGACACTAATAATTGTTGCATTATTTGTATTTTAATACACGATACTATAAGTGTATTTTGATTTTCACATTAATTATTTATTATTTTGTTTGTTAATTTTTACAACATTGTTGGTTTCACTTTCTTTTTGTTACGTTTGTTCTTACCATAGGGTCGTAACACTAGAAATAAATTGCTTGTTGATTTTACTTATATTGTTGGTATCACTTTCTTTCTGTTACATATTTTTAGGCCATAGTGTCCTAACATCTGTCAAATGTATATAAATAAAATATCCAGGTAAAAATGTTTAAATCATTAAAACAAAGTTTGCCAATTTGACGATAATTGTTTGTTTGCAGAAAATTCATACATTTACATTTGATTTTTATGTTGTTTTCCTCAATGTGAATTAATTGTTTTATTATACACTCAAATGTGAAATACAGAAACTTATTAGCGAAATAATTTTCATATTTTTTTCATCCCTCTATTTTTACTCGTGAAAAATATATTCTTATATTTTCACATGTCAAATGCTATACGACGCTTGATTGTGTGCCTCTACAGAACTTATCCTGCAGCAACAAAAACGTGCACTTTGTGAGCTAAAACAAATAAATAGAAACTGCATTACATTTCAGACAGGGAAATTAAGTACACATAAAAAAGATAATTTCTCTATTATGGCAATTGTTGAAAGCGAAATATGATATGTATTTACACAGCCTAAATTGGATTAAATTACACGTATTTACACAGCCTCTGGAAATGTAAATGGAATTAAATGACATGTATTTACACAGCCTCTGGAGATGTATATGGAATTAAATGACATGCATTTATGCAGCCTCTGGAAATGTGAATGGAAATAAATGACATGTATTTACACAGTCTCTGGAAATGTAATAGAATTAAAAGACATTTTTCTAGTTCGATCCAACAAGCACTTTTTTGGGTAGTAACCCTCATTTAACATATTTTCAACATGAGGGTGTTATTCTTTTATATACCTTATAGAACAACCACAACAAATAAACAAGGTTAAATACGACACTACATGTCAGGAAAATTATGACAATTACATGATATAAGCTATGCATTTGCAACGGTCAGGGTTATTCTTGTTTCATCTGCGATCAGAATGTGGAATAATGGGCCAGACTTTGTTGAGCATTTCCGTCTGTTCTTTTTTCAAGAAGTTCCTCGTACACAATGCTAAACCACTTATATTGACAGATATTAGTCTATTGACACATTTTAACATAAATTCTATTGACAGAGTTTACAATATTTAAGCAACAGGACTTCGATACAGATAATAGCTTGCATTAGTACTTGTCTGGTACGAGTTATCAGTGACTTAGACACGGATGTAATAGTTTGTGTGAGGACCGGTGTACTACGAGTTATCAGTGAGCATTTTGTGAATATGCGTATGTAGGAAACAGAGAAAATCACTTCTTGGACTGTCTAAAACTAATGCTTTCCTTCTAAATATTTTCGTCTCATAAAAATGTTTTAACAATATTTAGTTAAAAACATCTCTATGGGATACATAAGACATGTATGCTACAGAAACCGTAATCAGTGTTGTACCAAAGTCCTGCGAGCTGAAAATATGGCGTTAGGTCCAGTACGGCCATGGTACAAAATTTTGGACCATATATGTATACATCTCAATATTTAAAAACAAATCCATCTTTAAAGCAATTTGCTCAGATAGACAAAATGGAAACAAAACAGGAAGTACTGAAAAGAGTTTGAATAGTTCGTTCCTTATTGATTACCACGGAAATATCTTGTTCTCTCGAACCAGTATAGAGAGGGAATGACCGTACCAAAAGAAATTTTGCAGCGATGGCCCTGGAAAAGTAGCGTAGTGTAAATGCAACAGGATACATATGCCATTACAAATACACCTATCCATGTGTGAATGTTATTCTATATCTCCCTTTCTTTAAGATTTTTTGCTACTTCTATCTGCTATTACTTCGTAGTACTACTTATGTGGTGGTTGCTTTTTACACACTCTATATATATATTGTTACGTCTAGGGGTTAGAAATAGTAACAAAAGAAAGAACGACTCAAACAAGCTTTCACAATTTATAAAATATAAATTTAATTTTCTAAAATATTTAATATTTCAAACAAACAAAGTGAAAGAATTAAAAATAGCTTACAGTTTAGAAATTTCTAAATAATCCTAAATGTCCTATTGAATTTTGATAATCCGGACGTTAATCCAAAGCACTCCGAATGAAGTATCTATAGTGTTGATGTGCCACAATAAACACAGTTTTAAATCCAAATGTTATTAATCCGAGGTAAATTCCTGTGAATGTATAAGTTCCTTGAAGAATAGTACTTAATTCCCAAAATGTACTATTTAGATAATAGAATTTCACCAGCTGATTTTACAAACAAAAATAATCTTCCTCAATAACTTTATGGTTTAGATGAACTGCAAAGAATCAAGATTCAGTGGTTATTTTTGGCATATATAGTCTCTAAAACTATAATACTGCGACTTAGAATGATTTCTGTCAACAACCTTCTTTAACGAATCAGAAACTAGGTCGCGCATGATATTGCTAAAAGTGCCTTTGCACTGCAATAAAAATACCTTATTTCAAATCAACATGTGGTTGATATAGGATTCAAGGTCATAAATCTGCGCGCTTTCAAGTGGCTTCTCCATTGTGGGTTAAGCTGACCGACATAATTATTGATTTTCCGAGGACTTAACATGACTCATATAAACATGTTGACGTTCGTTTGTACTTTAAGAATAGCGTATGCTACTGGACTAAGGAATTATAATACAATGATTATAATCTCAAATTAAAACTATTATAATTTAAAGTTAATACACAATGCCGTAACAATATATATATATATATATATATATATATATATATATATATATGACAATCACTTATGCATTAATATAAATCTGTCATTTTATTCAGAACTTATCAAAAAGATTTTTCCGATTTGCCGTAAATTTAATGATTGTATAATTTTTTAAAAAATCATTTCCTGGTAATTTTCAGTTTGGTTAAAACAAGCAGTCTTTGTACATTTTGAACTTTAAATACTTTTTGATTACACGTGTTTCATTCTCTAACAGATCATCCTATTCCGTTCTGCTTTCCACAGGCCTGGCCGTCTTTAATTAATAACCCACAAAAATTCTCTTAGTTGAACACAGTTTAACTCAGCCTTAAAATGTTTAGGAACTTTCTTATTAATTTGTGTACACCAAATATATGGTCCTGTTAGTAGTACCTTGTGTCATATAACTTGATGTTATCCGTCATGCCATTGTAACATTTTTAAGTGATGCATCATCAATGCACAAAGAATCAGTATCAGTCATGATAAGTAACATGTTATTGCGATGTTTACTTTTCAACTTTGTAGTAAAATGCACACATTAGTCACTTGCTTAACTCTAACACTGCAAACACACTAGCACTACTTCAGTTGCTTTGGTTCATTTGAAGTCTTTGTTTTTCAAACTGACTAACATTAAGTCATCATCGATATAACATTAAGTCATCATCGATATAACATTAAGTCATCATCGATAAGTGTTCTCCTTGCAATGCTAAGTCTTTATGGCATTTGAAAATTTCATTTTCATCTCCACGTATTTTCACTGTTGCCTTTTTCATTAGATTTTCCATCTGTTTACCGAAACATAGTCATACATTAGATTGGCGGAGTCATTCTCAGAATAATTTGTTGCTTTTCTCTCAAATTTGTTATCATTTCAAGGTAGGCGTCGAACCTCCTTGCACTTCCAGAGAGACTGTTATAATCTAGAAACATAATGAATGATCTTAACCTTGACCTTTCATACCCAACATCATTTTTATTCTACCAATTTTTTTCATGTAGTATTCATAGTTTGATTTGGTGTATCTGGCCCGTATCATGGTAATTATACATCGTATCCCACTCTCAATCATTAGTATCATATCATCACTCTCAATCATTAGTATCCTATCATCACTCTCAATCATTAATATCATATCATCACTCTCAATCATTAGTATCATATCATCACTCTCAATCATTAGTACCCTATCATCACTCTCAATCATTAGTACCATATCATCACTCTCAATCATTAGTATCATATCATCACTCTCAATCATTAGTACCATATCATCACTCTCAATCATTAGTATCATATCATCACTCTCAATCATTAGTAAACTTCATCACTCTCAATCATAAGAAATATTTCAAAGTCTATTCAAATTTCAAATTCTATGCCTGATATAGTTACACTTGCATCATGTTCTAATCCAGACGCACTGTAATAAAGAGCTGGATCTAGTTTATAATTTTTTGATAGAGATTCTTGTCAGAAATGTACTTTTAATTGGCAAAATATATCCATTATCGTGCTGATGTGCCGTTAAACCCTAATATATACATAAATATAATTCTGATTTCCTCAAAAATGTCACATTGCATCAATGCATATGTCTGTATGTAACAGTCGCGTTAATCTCCAAGTGATTTCCAACTGAAACGTCCCATAACATCCTTAACATATTGATAAACGTCATTTGATCTATTGAATCATTCATATCAAATGAAGATACAACTTTCTTTAGATAACATACATGTTTTCTTTAGGTAGCATACATGTTTTCTTTAGGTAGCATGCTTGTTTTCTTTAGATAGCATGCATATTTTCTTTAGGTAGCATGCTTGTTTTCTTTAGGTAGCATGCATATTTTCTTTAGGTAGCATGCTTGTTTTCTTTAGGTAGAATGCTTGTTTTCTTTAGGTAGCATGCATATTTTCTTTAGGTAGCATGCTTGTTTTCTTTAGGTAGCATGCTTGTTTTCTTTAGGTAGCATGCTTGTTTTCTTTAGGTAGTATGGTTGTTTTCTTTAGATAGCATACATGTTTTCTTTAGGTAGCATGCTTGTTTTCTTTAGGTAGCATGCTTGTTTTCTTTAGGTAGCATGCTTGCTTCATCAAACCTTTCAAAGCTATCCGTGTATTCGTACGCGTAGATGTCTTTTCTCAGATATTTGCACTGCATGTCAGTAAAATGTTTAAATGTTTCTATAAATTCATCATCAGTTAATTTTTAGCCAGCTGTTCTATTGACTGTCATGAATCTAAAGCTGTCTACAAATCAAATGGTCCTTTTAACTGTTATTCCATTTACGTTTTTCATGCACCTATCAACTATAAAGTCTTTACTGAATTAAATATATTTTTTCTTTTTGATGTTCGGTATAATCTTTACTTCAACTTCTCTACATATTTATTATTCAGTTTGTCTTCTTCTATGTTTTCTTAATCAATGCTTTGTCTCATTGTTGCGGTTTGTTTATCAGCCTATGGAATATTTTTTTTTACTACGTCGATGTTATTTGTAGGAATTAAAAGAAGCACGGTATTTCTTTACATTGGTGTTATATCCAATGATACTACCCAAATCCATAACCATGTCACCCAGTAACAGAAAGATACCGTCACCATCAACAGCATAGTCCATTTTTACTATTCAGTCTGATATGTTGGAATCTTATCAAAATGTGTTTGTCAGAATCGTAACCCTGTTCACCGAGTATTAGTTTCTGAAATGACTTTTTTGCAGTATCTGATACTGTGGAAATAGAAGTATAATAAATGTTCTGTTTTGTATCTGTGATCCCCAAGTATATACAACATAACTCCTGATACTTTCGTATAATCTTGCTGTTTTGTCCGACTATTGTTTTAGCTGCAGAAAAATCACGAAGTTCCATCCTACCTGTTTTATGAAATTTTCATCATCTGTTCTGCAGTCATCTAAAATTGGTTTCGTTTTACCCTTGAGATGTCTCCATTCATGATCAAGATGGCTGTTAAAATTGTTCAAGATTGTTGCATTGTTTTAAATCTCCGCAGTTATTGCTTGCAGTAAAAGCTTGTACACCTTTCATGGATATGTAACATTCAGGCAACTGTTTTCGTATTTGAAAATAAACGCGAAATTCGTAAAAATTAATTTTAGTAACTCTGGAACGTTTTGGTCTGCTAAATGCCAGTATGTTATCCATACTGCCTCTTTAGATGCTTATGCAAAATCTCATGTCACACTGTTTCTGTTAACAGAGTCAACACTGACGAATAATAAAGTATTATTATGAAAAATGTTAAATGATTTTGTATGAGAAGAATTGAGTTTCACTGTAGTAAGTTCTCTCTTTTTAAATAATTGTATAATATCATGGATCGTCATACTCAGGACAAGCGTAAGGTGTTGTACTGTCTTAAATCTGAAGTCCATTATTTAAGTTTATATTTAGCGTGGAATATACTTTTCCTGCTTAAATACGGCGACAATCAATTTACTTTTTCACATTCACATCGTTAATTTCCGCTACTGGAATATCACTTTAATTTCATTGATATTACATATTCTTTACCTCTTTGTTTTTTGTGTTTCATTTTTCCATTTCATCTGTCAGATTCTCTATGCTGCAATTTTTACCGTTGATTGTGCTTCTGGTTCACATAGGCTCCAGCATGATTGTTCCATTTGTCGCGGTGGTTTGTGTGTGTGGTTCTGCTGCCTCAAGCATTATTGTTCCATTTGTTCGGGTAGGGTACTTTTCAGCTGAAAGTTCTGACAAAAAGGTGTGTGGAAACATATTTCCCATATGAGTTGGTTTTGATTTATTTTGTGATAATTCTTTGTGACAGATGGTTTTATGGATGCATTATAACTGTACATGGTAAATATTTGTATACACAAATGCATACTTATTGCGTATAATTAATGTATCGACTTGTAATGAAAATTTACAGAAGTTTAAATGTATCCATAATTGCATCAACATTTATATAATTTTTGTTATCCTTTATTTTGTTCAAAATCTCATAGACTTGTTTGCAGTGTTTTAAATTGTATCTGCTCTTCACCAATTTAGCTGTGTAGTTCAAATCAATTTCATATTTTCGAATTTTATCTATTTTCATTTTCCTTTATTTACATGACTGCATACGGTTGTGTTATTGGATTAGACAAGGGTTTGTTTACTGATGTGAAGATATTTAATCTGCTTATGCCTGGCAAATGTATTTGAATTTCACCTGTATAATTCTGACTATGCAGTTTTGATGCAAATACAAATTGGAATGATACACGAAATGATATTGATGCATATGGTAACTTTAAAGATATTCTAGAAGGAACAAAGGCATAAAACGACACCAATATCGTTTGCAATTGAAATTTGAGTTTAGTATTGAAATTTATAAAATCAACACGAAAGCATAACAAATGAAAAGGTGAAATATACAAACTGAAGTCTATTTTTGAATTCATAAAGGTCTAATAGATAGGAATATATCTTTGAAGTTTTTTAAAGGCTTTTGAAGAAACCGTATATTTCACATTTACGATGTGACAAGTTTGAGAAGTAATACATTTCACAACTGTTCAAAATAAGCAGAATAGGAAAAAAGAAAAAGAGAGTTTGTAATAAGTTAAAATTGTATGTTTCAAGGTATGAGTATGAGTGCAAGCAGGGACAATTCCTAACACAATGTTGCTTTTGCTGCATAGATAAATATTTGAGGAAGTTGGATATTTATATGACAAATACAAAAATTATTACCTTAAAATTAAGCATACAAGAAAAATATTTGAATATCTTTAAAGGAAAGATTTACAATCAGACCAAGAAAATACATATCAACTACATGACACACTTTGAACGAAAAGTCACTTTATGCAGTCTTCCTTGAATTACATACAAAATGTTTACAATACGTAATTGTTCTTGATATACGATTAGATACCAATACAACATGCAATAATTGACCATTCGAGTAAAAGTGATAGCTTTTGGCACTTGACACTACACATAACTGATTCTGTATTTTGGATTGTAAATTAATCTTTTTTTGAGATTTTCTCTAAGCTACGTACAATAACCACTCCGAAAATATTCTGATAGATTGATTTATTGGAATCATGTCAATCATCCATTACATATAGATTGATTTATTGGAATCCTGTCAGTCATTCATTACATAACCATTTGTAGGTTATCATTCTTACCAATTACAAAAACTACCTCTTGACCTTGTCTTGCTCTCCAATTTCGACATTTCTTGTGCTTGGAAAATCTAAAACCTGTAGAGTATATGCATACGTATTTTTTTATTTTTGTCTTTTCATTTTAAAACTTTTGAACATTTCTCGAAACATATTAGATGAGCAAGATGTACGTTTGAAAACTGGAAAACTCGTAGCCCCTCCTCCCTCCCCACTGCCCCTGGCCCAGAAGAACCCTCCTCCCTCCCCACTGCCCCTGGCCCAGAAGAACCCTCCTCCCTCCCCACTGCCCCTGGCCCAGAAGAACCCTCCTCCCTCCCCACTGCCCCTGGCCCAGAAGAAAACCTCAAAGAATTTGCTATTCAGGTCGTTCTAGGTATCAATCCTAACACCGATTTCAAGTAGGGCGCGTTTGGAATATGTGTCAATATATAAGAAGATATAATATTTATATAATATTCATTCTATATAATAATAATAATAATAATAATAATAATAATAATAATAATATGTAATATTTATAGAATCTCTTATCACTGTTGGCGCTACTTAGGCATTAAGCAAAAATTGCGACATTGAATCATCCAGAAAAATAAATGTTTTCATATCTCCCTTCGTGACAAACAGATTTCATAATATCAAAAATTGTTTGACTCAGAGGTAGGCTGTTCATTTTATAGTGCTTTACCTAATACGACATTCTGTTTAAGGTAAATATGATACCTCTGACGGTTTTAAACTAGAATACGCCTCTTCAAATTAAGTGTCAAGAAATATTGTTAAAAATCGGCTTTTCATGACACATGTTTTTTGATGTGCATTCAAGCAAAGTAGAGTTTCTCCATGAAAGGTGGCAGATAGATATTCATGAGGAGAGGTTTCTTATTGCTGCTATGTCATCGTCATTATACTTAAAAGTCTAAAGATTGTTCTTTTTCAATAATGTGTGCAAGCTTGAAATGTATCTATAACTTCGACATCGAACTTCTATTATCGAGTATTACATAAATTATTTTAAAATTAGTCTTTATTTTTGACATTCATTAATATACTAATTTGATTCTCTATTTCTTAAAAGTCGGTGTTACTCTCCTTGAAAAAGTATCATGGTGATTGAAAGACGACTTTAAATTATATATTAAGATTTCACTAATACTGGACGAGAGATGGTTACGATTTGAAATGGAATATGCTATAGAGTTAAAGTATCATGGACGACCGACTGGACCTCTGTCTAACCGCTTGACCGACCCAAACACCTAAAAGACACATGATAACAATTTGAGCTTCTGTCCGACCGCTTGACCAAACCAAACACATGGAGTTCAAATGCAGTTTGGTAAATATTATCGCCTAACGGACCATTGTCACATTAAACAGAATAAGAAGTCCAGACGCAAAGCCTATGATGTAAAACAATTGCAGAATTGATAGCTGAAGACAGAATTAAATATAAAGGAATAATACGGCTGTTTTAAGTCTAAGGTTAGAGATAGACTTTTTATGGAACAATATGGGACTTAATGCCACCAAGTGAAATTGCCGATTCTTGATCAAACGTTTTCTTCCGTAGTGTCTGGCCTAAAAGATGTCTTAACCAGATATATTACAGAGACTGCATTTTCTTCATACTATCTTAAAAATGTACAACTGAAACATTGTTTCTGAAATACACGTTTAGTTGATATTAATGCACACACATTTTTACCATGCAAAAGTTTAAAACAAGAAAATCCATTGGAATCAGAGTCATGTTGCTAGATAGATAGATAGATAGATAGATAGATAGATAGATAGATAGATACCTCATATGCTAAAGAAAACGTACATTTAAGCAACCACCAACGGAATGGGTCGGTTTTGGCTGTGTAAGATATGTGGCTACATAGACGACAAATGTGAAGTTTAAAAAAGAGAAGAGAAACCAGAACTTGGGTGGATATCTGAATTGTCTTTGTTTTACGATTACTCTTACAGGATATTACGAATTAACTTTTACCAATGTATTAGTAATGTAAAGTCAAATTATCGATTACCTGTAGACTAAAGGCATCTGTTTATTATGTCCTTTCTTCTGGCGTCTTGTAATAGGGGATAGAAATTTGATAAGTTTATAATTTTCCTTTGAATTCCAATAATACTTCATCAGATATATTTCTCAACATGATATCACTGCACCGATTCCATTATGTGAATAATGAACAAACTTGTTTATACTGGAATAGAAGAAGAACATTACCGCGCAGTAGATAGTAGTAATTGCAATTTTCCTTCAGGAAAAATATTTAATGTTACATAAATAGATATATATTCATACGTTTTATGTGCTCATTTTATGTTTTGTCTTTGGTGCAATTTTATTTTTTTTAGATTGTTTTCGCACCTACATTTTGTGAAATTGTCTTTTTGATGCACAGTATACATTCTTGATAGGGCAATAAGCCGGTATAATGCTGATAACGAAAATGGAGTGATATTTCCAGTAGCCTGTCTCCACTATTTGTTTTTCTCAGGACAATGATTATACTCTTTACTCTTGTTTGATTAAGGCCATTCATCCCTTGACAGTAATAGACACGTCAATTCATCCCTTGACAGTAATAGACACGTCAATTCATCCCTTGATAGTATTAGACAAGTCAATTCATCCCTTGACAGTAATAGATACGTCAATTCATCCTCATCATAACACCTTAGATACAAAAATTATGTCAAATAAAAGGTAATAACTTCACGATAATTCATAGAAGGCCACTAAATACTACAATCACTGCTTAATTATCTCTCTCACTCATCCAAGTCTGTTAGGTGTTCGACTAATATCGTCATAATTGTTAGTATCAATACGTTCATCTTTCTAATCTTTGAAAAGTTTTCGATAACGTTTGGTCAAAATTCACACTCTAAGTTGAACGATTTATTTATTATCTACTAAGACAATTTAATTTCAAATAATTTGTCAAACATTATTAAATATTTTTCAACACCAAACAAGATAGAATCAAAATTTTTCAGAGTTAAATTTCATTATGCCATTCAAGCATAATTCCTTAAAAGGATCTATAACAAGATGCAATATTTTGATGAGAAATAATTACTATTAGCGTAGGTTACCAATAAATGATGGTGATAATTTATGCTGATATTTACTGTGTAGAGCTTAGTGGCAGAATGTATAATATAAAAAGAAGTGCTGTATAAGGAAAGTTACTCATTATAATACCCTTTCAAAATATTTATGTTAAATATGTTAATAATAAAATATTATAAAATATTATAAAATATTAATATTAAAATATTGATAAAATATAAAAAATAAAAATTAATTAACATACTCATTATAACACCCTTTCAAAATATTAATGGGTTCAATAGAAGAGGTAATCAGTCGCATCAATTAGGACTAATTAAAAGACAGACGGCGAAATCAAGTGGCGTCATAACAGAAGGCATTTAGAGTAGGAGATGACGTTTTCATCCCAATGTTAGGCTGGTAAATGGCTGTTAGCGAGGGTGGAAGTAAGGTGCTGGAATGAAGAATCGGAAAATTCTTTCTTTGCAATTCGTTGTCGATAGCGATAGTGGCAGTATAAATCGTAAAGTAGTGACTAGTGTACATTATATATATATATATATATATATATATATATATATATATATATATATATAAAATTTTATAATACAGGTTACAGAATTGTAATTCGTACTCTACGGAGATTCGAACCCGGATCCGCGGGATACGACACCTATCGCCGTAGAGTACGATTTAAACTTCTTAACCTGTATGATAACATTATTTATTCGTATGCAAAAATTCTGTTAATGTTATCGAGCGCTCTCCTGTAGAATCCAGAGATAACACTTTCCGGTTTGTTTGGTGTATATTTGTGATTTTCTATATGTAATTCTGTATATTTGTAATTCTCTCTCTCTCTCTCTCTCTCTCTCTCTCTCTCTCTCTCTCTCTCTCTCTCTCTCTATATATATATATATATATATATATATATATATATATATATATATATATATATATATCAATATATCAGTGTGTTACATTTTATGAGGCAAATATTAATCTTTAAAAATGCCCGAATCCACTGGCTTTTCTAGAGATCTCAAAGTTTCGTTAAGGAAATTGATATGACTAAAAATGTGGCAAAACACAGGGCAAGCAAAAAACTTTAACCCAATGTAAGCGCTTTCAGGGCCAGCAACCACATGCAATCATTTGAACTAAATAAGATGTGCTCCTTTACAAGTGTCAAAGCTTTAAGTAATCTTAAGATGCTTTAAGTAAATTTTGTGACTGTTTGTCCCAATTTTCGTCAGTGTATTTAATTTCCACGAGGTTTCATATTTCTAACTATTATATATTATCAAGCTCTATCGTACTCTTATACCAGTCAAAAGTTCTAATCGGGCACTCACTGTGGATGATCTTGGGAAAATATTGAATCAAAATCCTCGTCTTAGAAATAAATATCCTGTCTAACTAAGAAGTATTTTTATACATATTATAAATTCAATTAAAATAAAAGCGAATGTTATATATATATATATATATATATATATATATATATATATATATATATATATATATATATATATATATAAACGTGACATAACATTGAAATTTATATAGAGAGAGCACTTCTAAATTTTGAACAGTACAGTACGTGAAACATTGCAGATTCGATATCATTTATACAATGATTGATATTGCACACATTTTCAAATTAGCAACCTACGTGTGAAGAGGAACTATATAATTAAGATTATTAACATACCTACCTGTGACTGTTATTGATCTACCGAGATAGCTGTTTTCACATGTGCTATATCCAAGGAGTCATCAGTGTGTGTCTTGAATACCTCTTTAAGAAATTGCACTATAATATTTATCAAATTAAACTTTTGTTGACTACATGGCTTAGATGGAATTTTATATCAAAACAGACAAATGTGTAAACATATGCTTAACATTTAAAACTTCTATCTTTTACAAAATCAACTGCCTGTCTTTTTTGTCCTTTGTTCACCTGCTGATTTGTAATAAGCAGGAGCATATATACTTAAAGGTAACGGTCTCGGCCATTAAATACAGATATAGAATTACAGCGCTTTTAAAGTTGATGTACATTAACTCAAATTGTAACCAGCATATACGAACATATCGATTTTCATTATATACTTCTTTATTGGGGGCAGAGAGAGATAAGGAATGAATTCGACGCGCTGGAGATATATCAGATCTGTCCTTTCTAAGCGACATTTAAAGGGGCATTCCAGTGTGTTGAAGGGCAAAATAAAAGCGCAAAGATAGGACAATATTTGATCTTTATTGACTATTGTTGCAAGAAAATTATGACACGCAATTATAGGACCTTGAGAAATGTAAGTGGAATCATGTAACCTTTTTCAACCTTTGTGAATCAGTTATATTTTTATTTTTAAACTATCCAAAAAATATTATGCAAGATCGTTTTGTGTTAGAGTTTGACTTACATACGGCTATACGTTAATTAGCCATCAATACACATATGTTTGATAAGAATGTTCTACATTCGTGTCTTAGATTATTTACTGCTGATCATACGAATGTATGTATGTGTCTATCTATCAATCTATCTCTGGATGTGTGTGTGTGTGTGTGTGTGTAGGTACGTAAAATACAACAATCTTTTCAGATACACCAGCTCTTCAAGAGATCGCCTTTGAGAGAGAAATCATATTTTTGAAATATTGACAAAATTTGGCGCCAAAAAGGACAGTTTTCGAGGTCAAAAACACGAATTAAAAACATGTATACGGACACAAAATGAACACACAAAAACATATTTGATGATTTTTTGAAATGATGTGGTTTGATAGAATACAAAAGCGTGAATCTTTTAGAATGTTTGTGCAAAAGTGATGTAGATACTGTTATAATAATAATAACAATAATACTAATAATAATGCAATTATTATTATTATTATTATTATTATTATTATTATTATTATTATTATAGCACAAACAGCAGCAACGATGAGAGTAATATGATGGGGACTATGGCTACAACTATAAGGATAATACTAATGATGACAGTTAGAATTAAGGGGATAACGATGATGATGACGATTACGATACTGACGCCGACGACAACGGCTTTGCTGCTATTGTTGAAGATGATGATGATAATGTGGTGGTGGTGATAATGACTACTGGGCTTTCTTAACACTCAGGTTCAAATCATCTCTCTCTCTCTCTCTCTCTCTCTCTCTCTCTCTCTCTCTCTCTCTCTCTCTCTCTTAAGGAAGGAGTTGTATGTCTAAGAATTAACTGCTTACTTCTAAGCAGATCTGAGGCAGGGTGGTATGCATAAGAAGTTACTGCTTACATCTGAGTAGATTTTTTTTCTTGTCATTTGTTAACGCCCCAATTCTTTTTCAAAATTTCCATACTGAAACAAGCTAAAAATTTCGCACACATTGAAAACGGCAAATGAAAATCAAATTCGTGGATGTTTGGTAAATATTACTGACAAGATGATGGCTGGTCAATTGGAGCATGAACTTGTAAAAAAAACGTGTCGAATAAAGTTGGGAAAAATTGGTTAATAATGAATAACTTATGATTGCTTATTTCGTCAACATACAACGCATAAATACATAAATTGTCCCCTACGATCCAGGAATCGGTGCGAAAATTGTGTCAAACCTAATCAGGCTGACATATTGGGACTTTGTGTACGTAGCGAATTTGAACTTCAAAATATCATACTGTGCAGAGGCCGACTTGTCGGACTAGCAAGTATATTGGCTGTTGCTGCTAAAATACAACTACATGTGTCCAGCATACTGTCTGCTTCATAGTGCGAATTTTAATGCAGTGAATATGAACAGTATACAGTTATTCCATGTATTAGGAGCAATTTTTAATACAGATAGTTTATTTAAACTAGTTTCGAAAACAGACTATAAAGTTCTAAATAGCTTACTGTTACAATGGCATAAGTAGCATGTAATTTGTATTTTGGCAGTACCGTAAGAAAAATAAAAGGCATTATCCTTTCATGAATGACAAACGCCTGATCAAGGTAAGCTTCGAAGCACTATAAATGTATGATGTTTTAGCAGTTCTACTAACATAAAATTAATAACTATTTCTTGGCCACCACTGTCATCTATAAACATTTTAGAACGATCAATTATGAAAAATATAAGGTCAAACAAAAAATAAAATCACAAAATTAGTATTTATTTTCTTCGGGACCCATCATCCCAAGTTTTGCCATTAAAAATACCTGGTAAAAGCACACATAAAATTCTAATCAGAAAGGGATAAAAGTGTTTCTAAGCACGATTAACGCCCGACCTTGGTGGGCTTGGCAATGCGATTAAAGTAGTTAGATATAAGGAATTAAAAAGTAAACAGTTGGATGTTAGTTGATATATAAATATTTGGTGACAAAATAAAGTAATGAATTTCTGATCAAGAAGTTATCAAGCAGTGTTTGTTATTCTTATCCTACAACTCAGTTTATCTCCAGTTAAACGAAACATTGCACAAATAGTTAAAGATGTGATAACCTGCTACACCGAAAAACTTGTCACATAAAAAGTATTATCTAGTTTTGGTAACATTGTAAGATTTTAGAGTGATGACTGTGTTAATATACACCGAGTCCATGTGATATTACATTCTGGCAGAATCGACTAAATTGATTAACAAATTGGTCACTGGGGATTTTAGTGCGGTAAAAGGAAAAAAAAAATATAATAGTGATAATAATATTGTTAATTCAAATAAATCTATTGACTTGACTCACTTCTTTCTGCAAGGGTGGTATAGTGTGGTAAAATGGCTCTATGGCGGGTATGGGAATTTAATATTAAAATGTCCATAGGATTAACATTAGTATGGCTTTGTGGCGGCTAAGGGAATTTAACATTGTTCGTCACTCTGGGAACAGCACCCACACCCTACTAACTAATACCTAATACCTGCTAAGCTGCATTTTGACCTACTGACCAGTACTCACGTCAATTGACTAACATATACGCTATCTCACAAACAGGGTGTACGGATAGGATATAAAATAAGGACGGCAAAATAGTAATCAAACCCCTTATAAGCAAAACTAAAAAATTCTCCTACCACCCCAATTACCCTGTAAGTGGAGCGTAAGGAGAGAAAAGAATAGGAGTATTCACACATACACTCCAACATACCTTTATGCTATCACCCATGAAAAGGGTAGGAGCGTTCATACCTACACAAACATACTATCACCCTTGAAAAGGGTAAGAATGTTCGCACACACATACACACGCATAAACATACTGATATACTATCACACACAAGACATAAAGTTGGAGTGGGGTTTAAGTTTTAGTTGTGGAAGACAAAACCATAGACAAAGACACACACATAAAAAAACTAAAATATTGGCAATGATTGAGCAGTATCTCTGTTTCTCTAATATCTTGGTGGCCCTGAAAGCAGCCGTTGGTTTCCTAACATTCTTACTGGTTACACCTCCCTCACGGGGCTCTACATTCTGAACATCTTTCTCACCTCGAGCGGCTCGAATGATCTATTTTTCTGGCTACTTCTAACCTCTCGCCTTTCATTTAGGAGTTGTTGCTTCCTTTCCCTTTTCTGGTGATTCCGCTCCCTCAGCTCCTACGCCCATGTCCTCTATTCCCAGATGAAAAACCCCTTTCCGAAAGGAATAGACCAAGCAAACACTTGGCGTATTTAAAGGAGCTAGTAGGTTCCTAACAGAAACAAGAGTTTTGAATGAACAAATGGTTTGGTTGGTTCAATGAAAACGTGGTTATCCCCCCTGATATTTGAATTGAATTTAACTAGTTGTATGCGCCCATCAGATTCCTGGATAGAAAACTCCTTTCTGAAAGGAAAAGTCCAAGCAAATGCAAGCAGAATTTCAGGAAGCTTCTTAGCTTCTTACCAGAAATAGAGCTTTGAATTAACAAAAATGGTTTATTGGTTGAAAACGTGGGAATCCGCCTTGATATTTGAATTGAACGGAACTAGTTGTATACGCAGAGCATTTTCCAGGATGGAAACCATTTGCCAAAAGAAAAAGGTAAAGAAAATGCATGCCAAAGTTCAGGAAGTCGGTAGCTTCCTAGTAGAAATCAAGAGAGTTGAATCAAAAATAAAAACATTGTGTTGGTTTGTTGGATGAAGACGTGGTTATTCACCCTTATATTTGAAATGAATGGAACTGGTTGTATGCGCCCATCAGTTTCCTGGACCGAAAACCCTTTGTCGAAAGGAAAAGGCAAGTAAATGCATGCCAAAGGTTAAGAAGCTGGTCGCTTCCAACAAGAAAGTATGAGCTGGGAAAAAATTCAGTTAGTTGGTTGGATGAAACGTGAGTATCCACCCTTAGATTTGAATTGGTTTGATCAAGTCTGGACCATCAAATTCCCGGAAGGAAAACCACTTGCACAAAGGAAATGGCGAAGCGAATGCAGTCCGAAGTAAAGGAATCTGGTAGCTTCCTACTAGAAAAAAGGACCTTCCAATCAAATAATGCATTGGTTGCACGGATGAAAACGTGGTTCTCCGCCTTTATAATTGAATTGAACTATTTGTATGCAGCATCAGATGCCAGGATGGAAACCCGCTGCTGAAGGGAAATGTACAATCAAATGCATGGCAAAGTTCTGGAAGCTGGCAGCTTCCTATCAGAAATTAAGAACTTTGAATGAAAACTTGCGTTGGTTAGTTGCATGAAAATGTGGTTATTCGTCCTTATATTCGAAACGAATTCAAAGCGCCCATTAGATTATCGGATGGAAAACCCCTCGCCGAAAGGTAAAGGCGAAGCAAATGCATGCCAAATTTCAGAAAGTTAGTATCTTCCTAGAAGAAATCAAAAGCTTTCAATGAAACAAAATGCGTTCGTTGGTTGGGGCAATAACGTGGTTATCAGCCCTTATATTTGAACAGAATTTAATTAGTTGTAATTAGTTCCAGATGGAAAATCCCTGGTCGAAAGGAAAAGGACAAACAATTGGATACCAATTTTCAGGAAGCGTGTAGAATCCTACCTGAAATCAATAGCTTTGAATAAACAAACCCCTTGTTGGTTTGATAAAAACGTGATTATCAACCCTTAAGTTAGAATTGAATTGTACAAGTTGTATGCAGCCAGCATATTCGTGGAAGGAAACCCGATGCCGAATGGAAAAGACAGAGTGAACCCGTCCAATCGTTAAGAAAACTGGCAGCTTCCTGCTAGAAATTAAGACCTTTCAATAAAAAGTATATAAAATTATATTAAAAATTGCGTTGTTTTCTTTGATGAAAACGTGGTTCTTCGCCCTTATATTTGAATTGAATGGAACTAATTGTATTTGCCGATCAGATTGCCGGATGGAAAACCCCAACCCGAAAGGAAAAGGCAAATCAAATGTATGCCAAATTTCCGGAAACTGGCAGCTTAATACGAGAAATCAAGTGCATTCAGTGAAAACAATGGGTTTGTTAGTTGGATGAAAATGTGGATATCCACCCTAATATTGTAATTTAGTCAAAATAGTTGCATGTGACTATCAGATTCCCTTGCCAAAATGAAAAGTCCAAGCAGATGCAGGCCAAAGTTCAGGATAGCTTTCTACCAGAAATCAAGAGAAATTAATTAAAACATGTGTTGGCTGGTTGGATGAAAACGAGGTCATCAGATTACCGGATGAAAAACTCCTTTACTAAAGGAAAAGGGTAAGCAAATGCATAAAAATTCCTTGAAGCTGGTAGAAAACAGAAGAATTGAATAAAACAAAAAATTGCGTGAGCTGGTTGGATGGAAAAGTTGTTATTAGCCCTTATATTTGAACTGAATTGAATTAATTATATGCGTCCATCAGATTCCCAGATCAAAAACCCTTTGCCCAAAGGAGAAGGCCAAGAAAATGCCTGAGCAAGTTGAGGAATAGTTTTGAATAAAAAATGCGTTCGTTGCTTGAATGAAAGCGCCATTATCAGCCTTTATGTTTGAATTGGATTGAACAAGTTCTATGGGTCCATCAGATTCCCGGAAGGAAATCAGATTGCCGAAAGCAAATTGCCAAGCATATGCAGTCCAAAGTTAAGGAAGCTGGTAGCTTCTAACCAGAAATTTGGACATTTTGAATGAATAAACGCGTCGTTTGGTTGGATGGAAACGTGGCTGTCCGCCCTTATTTGAATTAAATTGAGCTAGTGCTATGCGCCCGTCAGATTGCTGGATGAAAAACCTCTACCATAAAAGAAAAAGCCTAACAAATGCATGGCAAATTTCAGGAAGCTGATAGCTTCCCACAAGTCAGGAGTTTTGATAATTGAAAAATACTAATATAAAAATGCGTTGATTGGTTATATGAAAACGTGATAATCCACCCTTTTGTTGCAATTGAATTGAACATGTTGTACACGTGCATCAGGTTCTCGGAAGGAAAGCCCCATGCCGAAAGGAAGAGACAAAACAAATGAAGGCCAAAGGTAAGAATGCTGGTAGCTTCCTACCAAAAATCAAAAGGTTTCAGTGAGAAAATGCGTTGGTTGATTGGATGAAAACACGGCAATCGCAATTGATATTTGAGTTGAATTGAACCATTTGTATGCGCCTATTAGATTTCCGGACTAAATCCCCTTGTCGAAAGGAAAAGGTAAAGAAAATGCACGCAAGCGTTCAGGAACCTCGTAGCGTCCTACCAGAAATCAAGACCTTGGAAAAAATAAAAATAAAACTATATTGGTTGGATGAAAACGTGATTATGCACCCTTAATGTTTAATTGATTTGAACAAGATCTATGCGTCCATCAGGTTGTCAGATGGAAAACCCCTGCCCGAAAGGAAAGGCGAAGCAATTGCACGCCAACGTTACGGAAACTGGCAACTTAATAAGAGAAATTAAGAGCTTTCAATCAAGAAAATATATGCATTTGTTGGTTGGATGAAAATGTTGTTATCCGCCCTTATATTTGAATTGAAATGAAATAGCTGCATGCGCCCATCAGATCTAGGGATGGAAACCCCTTGCCGAAAGGAAATGGCCAAGCAAATGGAGGCCAAACTTTAGGAAACTGGTAGCTTCCTAATAGAAATCAAGACCTTGCAATAAAAAAAAAAATGCGTTGGTTGGTTGTACGATGCAAAAGGTGGTTATCCGTCTTTTTAATTGAATTGAATTGAACTCGATGAACGCATTCAACAGATTCCAGTATGGAAAACTCCTTTCTGAAATGAAAAGGCCAAGCAAATGTACGCAGAATTTCAGAAAACTGGTAACTTCTTACCAGAAAAAGAACTTTGAATGAAACAAGTGTTTGTTGATTGGATGAAAACGTGGGTATCCGCCTTGATCTTTGAAGTGAATTGAACTAGTTGTGTGCGCCCATCAGTTTCGAGTACGGAAACCCCTTCCTAAAGAAAAAGGTAAAAAAAATGCATGCCAAAGTTTAGGAATTTGGTAGCTTCCTAGTAGAAATCAAGAGCTTTGAATAAAAACTAGAAATAATAAAAAAAATGTGTTGGTTTGTTGAATTAAGACGTGATTATTTGCCTTTATATTTGAAATAAATTTAACTAGTAGTGTTACGACTAGGGGCAATGTAACAAAAGAAAAGACTCAAACAAGCTTTCAAAATTTAAAATACAAATATTTAATTTCCTAAAATATTAAAATATTTCAACAAACAATCAGAGAGAAAGAATTAAAAATAACTTACAGTATAGAATATCCTTAAAAGTCTTAAATTGTTCTAAAGTTCACTGATCCGGAAGTTAATCCAAATATTCCGAATGAAGTAGGTTCTGAATGAAACCTTCACTGTACTGATGTGCTAATAAGAATCAGTTATATCCAAGTGTTATAAATTCCAAATAGTCCTTGTGAATATGGAATATCACAAGTTCTAGTAATGTTTCCGATAATTCCACGAAGCTGTATAATTATTATAGTTTAAGAAACAGTACTTAATCGTAAATTATCTATATATATATATATATATATATATATATATATATATATATATATATATATATATCACTGAAGTAGAATATCCACACACAAAATGAACCAATCTCGTTTTATGACCTCTCAGGCCGAACGAACTATGAACGAATGCCAAACACAGCAATACATCCTATTATATAGCTTCTGACTGCGCAAAACAGAATAAGGAAAACCAATTTAAACTGTATTGCGACTTAATAATCCTTCTAGAAAACGACCTTCTCCGAACCTATCAGAAACTAGGTTGTGCGTGACATCGTTAAAGTACCTTTACACTGACGTTATTACCAGTCAACATAATATTGACTCTTAATGGAACATAGAATCTAAGTCAGAAGTTCAAGAAATTCTCACGCTGTAGGTCACGTGATATGATTCATGTTTAACCAATATTTCCCAAGACCTAATGTACTGAGTCACATTGAGATACCGTATATGTACTTTCTGCTAGACGACAGCTGTTAGACTATTATGCAGAGATCATAAACCTATACTATTATTTAAAAACGAAATAATACATAATTACGTAACAGTAGGAAAACGAAAGGGCCAAGCAAATGCATACCAGAGGTTAGGAAGCTGGTCGCTTCCAACCAGAAATCAAGAGCTGTTAAAAAATCCGTTGATTGGTTGAATGAAAATGTGATTATCCACCCTCTTGTTTGAATTCGTTTGAACAAGTTGTTTGCGTTCATCAAATTCCCGGAAGGAAAACCCCTTGCCGAATGGGAAAGGCCAAGCAATTGCAGGCTAAAGTAAAGGAATATTGTAGCTTCCTACCAAAAATGAAGACCTTTTAATCAAATAATGCATTTGTTGCGTGGGTGAAAGCGTGGTCCTCCGACCTTATAATTGAAATGAATCAAGCTAATTGTATGCAGCATCAGATGTCATGATATAAACCCATTGTCGAAGAAAAACGTACAAGCAAACGCACGCCAACGTTCTGGAAGCTGGTAGGTCAAGAGTCCTTAAATTTGAAAAGAAGTAAACTAGTTGTATGTGCCCATCCGATTTCCGAACGGAAAACTTAGTGTCGAAAGGAAAAGGCCAAAGACATGCATGCGAAAGTTTAGGAAGCTGGTAGCTTCTAACCAGAAATGGAGAGCTTTGAATTTTAAAAAATCGTTGGTTGGTTGGATGAAAAGATGGTTATACGCCCCAATATTTGAAGTAAATTGAACAAGCTGTATGCGCCCCCCCCCCCCTCCGCCAGATCGCAGGATGTAAAACTCCTTGCAGAATGGAAAAGGTAGAGGAAATGCATGCCAAAGTTGAGGAAGCTGACAGATTAATATCAGAAATCAAGAGCTTTCAATGGAAAAAAATGCCGTTGGTTGGTTGGATGAAAACGTGGTTATCCGCCTTTATATTTAAATTCAACTGAAATAGTGGTATGCGCTAATTAGATTCCCAAAGGGAAAACCTCTTGTCAAAATAAAAAGGACAAGCAAATGCAGGCCGAAGTTGACGACGCTGGTAACTTCCTACCAGAATGCAAGAGCATTGAATCAAAATATGCGTTGGTTATTTGGATGAAAAGCGGGGTTATCCGCCCTTGTATTTGAATTGAATTGAACTAGTTGCATACGTAAGCTTCCGGGATCTAAAACCCTTTGCCGACAGGAAAAGTCCCAGCAAATGGATGCCGAAGTTGAGAAAGCTCGTCGCTTCCTACGAGCTTTGAATACAAAAATGCGTTCTTTGCTTCGATGAAAAGATAATTATCCACCTTTATGCTTGAATTGGATTGGACAAGTTGTCTGCGTCCATCAGATTCCAGAATATAAAACCCCTTGCCGAAATTGCAATTGCAGACAAAAGTTCAGGAAACCGGTAGCGTCGTAGACGAAAAGAAGAGCTGTTAATGGTTGGTTTATGAGAAAGTGCTGCTTATTCGCCTTATAATTGAATTGAATTACTCTAGCTGTATGCGCCCAGCAGACTTCCAGATGGAAAACTCCTTAAGAAAGGAATATGACAATAAATGCATGCCAAAGGTCTGGAAGCTGGTAGATTGCTACCAGAAATCAAGAGATTTGAATGAAAAACGCGTTGTTTGGTTGGATAAAAACGTGGTTATCCGCCTTGATATTTGAATTGAATCAAATTTCTGGATGGAAGCCCATTGCCAAAAGTAAAAGGCAAAGCAAATGCATGCTAAAGTTCTGGAAGCTGATAGATTCATACCAGAAATCAAGAGTTTTGAATGCAAAAAATGCATTGGTTGATTGGATGAAAACGCCAATTTCCCCCCTTATATTTGAATTAAATTTAACTAGTGTACGCCTGTCAGATTCCTGAATGGAAAACACCCTCCCCAAATCTTAAAGTAGAAAATTAAATTTGAAGTTCGTCAATACTTGATTTTTTTAAATATAATATAGATAATCTTTTACATTATAAAATACTTTTTTTAAAAAATCAGCTGTAAATTATATTTGTCCTCTTTTTGTGTAATACTCCTGGGCATGATTATTTTTTACATTGATTCATACATGTGCGACTTAAAAAGACACGGTTTTTGCTTTGGGATGCTGTCCGCACCATACTGTGTACTACTTTGATACAGGCTATAATGGTAACCCATTATCGCCAAAAGTAATGCCGGACAATTTGAAAATACATGTCTCGCTGGTAGAAGAGGGATTTCTTCTTTTGTATGGATCTACATCTACTAAAGGAAGCATGAATGGAGGTGGGTCTTGTATATCCAACGTGACATGCTGAAGAGATACTTCCTAGTGTCAGGTGCACACGAGAGGTACGAATGGGGTAGGGGTTTGATCGTTCGTTCAAACCAGAAGACTATGTCGGCCAGTGAAAGAGACTCCACCGACTGCAGTTAAGATCAAATAAGAAAAAGCCAGTGGATCTCAGCTGATATAACACTTATCTATCTTGATTCGATAAATTTCAATGGAATAGGAATCCTAAATTAGCGATGTAAACGGGAAGAATTCAAATCATAGCATAGAGAGATGGGATTTCTCTTTTCTTCAGATTTAACTTAACAATAACCATCCATGTCTCTTATTTAACTTTAATGCACACGAAATTATTAAAAATATCACTAATGAAAAAAAGTATTATAAATATGTTAAGATCGTATTACAACAAAACTTTAGCTGTGGAGAAACTTCGATAGTTCTTCATCAAAAGAAATATTTTGCATGAAACGTCCAATCTTTTCATAAGTGTAATAGGTGCAGTTTTCCCAAGTGTCCTAGGCACAGTTCTCCCAAGTGTACTAGGTACAGCTTTCCCAAGTGTACTAGGTACAGTTTTCCCAAGTGTACTAAGTACATTTCTCCCAAGTGTACTAGGTACAGTTTTCCCAAGTGTACTAGGTACAGCTTTCCCAAGTGTACTATGTACAGTTCTCAAGTGTACTAGGTACAGTTTTCCCAAGTGTACTAAGTACAGTTCATTGCAGTTTCATTAGATAACACTTCTCCACTTCATCATAGTTCGTCACAAGAAAGTCAACACCTCCCCTCTTGAAGCAGATCTGGACAGGATGTTTTGGTATGCCTAGTGAAAAAATCTTAAGCAGTTTTCCGTCAGGTGTTAACTGGTTGATGTTATTGGAATATGTTCCACAAACATATACATTATTTTCCTTGTCCAACGCAACGCCTGATGGCCCCTTCAGGTCATCGCTTTTGTATAGAAAGCGACTTGTTCCATCATCTCAAATGAATACAGTGCATTGTTGCCATAGCAGGATATATAGAGAATAGTCTTGGACTGATTCAAAGTCAAATAAGTGCTATCGACTTTTTTACTTTCTCTGGGAAGTTCAAAGTACGTCTTCTCCTTGCCATCCAAAGTAACAATACTCCAGTAGAAATCGTGACTTCGGTAACCAGAGACTAAAATATCCTCCTCACCTAGAGAGTCCAGACCCCAACACGGCAGCTTGGTTAGAACCATTTTTATGGGATTGATGAAGTCCGTGACACCTATCAACTGAATCATCTTCTCGTGCGGAAGTGATATCGCCAACGTGTTTTCATCCATCAGGCATATTCCAAATGGCTGAGACGAAGCTTTGAAGTCCGCCAGAAACTCGCCAGAGGAGTCGTACAAACAGCATCTCGCGTTTGTCCAGTCCACCAAAAAGACGTTGTTGTCTGGAAGATAGATGGCGCCTGTGTATTTTGGTTTCTTACCATCTCCCGGTCCACGTGTCTCCAGTGCACTTGTTAATATAGCGTTTCTATCCCGAAGTGGTTTATTTGAGTATGGCATCGGAATATTTTCACAGTTTTCAATCACCTGCACATTAGTTTTATTTTCTATTAGTGTCTGAATTATCTTCAAACGCTCATCCAGCTGAAGTTCGATGTCAATGTACTTGACCATGGAGTGGTTTTGCTGCGCTTCTTTTTCATAATGTGCAAGTTGTTCCTCCAGTTTGCGGAAAATAACGAAGATCTGCGATTTGCTTCCATATTTTGTGACCTCTTGCAAAAGTTTGTGTGAATTTCTCACAGCAGCGATCAGAGATTGACAATTTTGGCTCATTCTCTCAATTTTGATAGACTCAAGATTCAAAACCCTATCTGCTGTTTCTTGAACAATGGCCGCGAGTGCATCCAAAAATGCGAGCAAATCTCTTCTGATTGTTGCAACCTCCTCTTTCAAACTGGCAAGCCGTTCATGTAACTTTGTTATGCTGTCTTCATTTTTCGCGAGGAACGTCTTCAGGTGCTTCTCTATCAGCTTCATCTTTGTTATGACATCATCTAACCTGCCATCTTTGAGAAGCTTTGGAAACTCTTTCTTTATTTCAATGAAATTTTTACAATATTTGTGGTCAGCTATGAAGCACGAACTGCAGCATATAGCTCGATGGTCCTCACAATAAAACTCAATTTCTTTGTTATCATGATCCGGACAGGCTGCACCCTCGTAGAGAGTAGCCGCACATTCGGGGTTATTCAATATTTCTTCTATCTAAAGAATAGTGTGATTTTTCAGGGACACATTACTCCTGTGATATTTCAAACAGGCACTACATAAAGCCTCTTTACAAGTTGAACAATAGGCTTCGGCACTGGTTAAAACCTCACGAATTTTGCAAGGATCGCAATGCCAATCTACTTTCGATTCCGCGTGGGTTAACATGGCCAAGAGGATGGAGTTAATCGGAAACATGCTGGCCCATTCCTGTATTGGTTTCTGCAGTGATGGTGGCGTTGTGTCCTTTCGACAGACTGGACATTTGAAGGAATCTACATCCCCTGGGGTGTTCTCTAGTATTGCAGATTTCAGACAGGCTTGGCAGAATGAGTGAAGACATGGTTGAGTCCTTGGGACAGAAAATTCCTTTAGACATAGTGGACAATGAAGATAGTCTGAACTTCGTGCATCAGGGGTGGAAGCCATGTCTAAAACTGGAAAAGGAAAAGGTAATTGACCCAATAGTGGTTCTGATTTAAGGACTTCTAATATCAGTATATGGAAAATTCTGGTTTTTAAGTGACATATTTATTCGTGATGGAAAAGTAGTCCTGTGTCTTCCTAACATTTTCGTCTAGAATATTATTCTAAAATAAAACCAGAAGGTGTTTAACTGTTTGGTATCCAGTATCATGGCAAAAAATACATGATATGAATAATAAAAGTGCCTCATCTTTAACACAGAGAGAGAGAGAGAGAGAGAGAGAAACACACACACAGACAGAAGAACAAAGAGACAGATACCTGTTAGCAGAACCACATGTCCTTGTCAAAGACTTTTGTAATGACAGTCTTAAATGAGAAAGGACTGTTTACTTTACAAAGTAACGGTGTTAAGTTTTGGGTGTTTAATATTGTCAGTAGAGCTACCGTACAAATACATATGAAAGTTTTCCGTTGGAAATTCCCATGGTGGCTACTACATCATAAGTCTAGATCTAGGTCTTCCTTGGGGCAAACTCTACGTAACAAGGATAATAACATAACTGATTGTGTGTAATACTGACAGGCTGTTCGGTTTCAAGATACATGGTTAATCGCTGATTACCCCCCCCCCCCTCTAATTTCCGTTTGTTTTATTTATTGGTGTTGATATGGTATGTTCACTCTTCTGCGGGATGATCTTGTAATTTGAGTAGTGTTTTTTTTTTTTGGGGGGGGGATAGTGAGATAACTTACCTATTGTGAGTCACTGAAGCAATTGACGTGCATATAATGCACTGTTTCTAGTCTTGCATATTTGAAACGATTTTAGTGAAGGCCTCTGCATATCAAATGTCATAATTTGTATGGTCTCTAGTAAAAGTTGTTTTTAAAATTTCACATTCTCTAATAAAAATAATATTAATAAGAAAATGTATTTTTTTGTGTGTGTTCTTTCTCTCTATTTGATTCTGATGTTTCCACGTATAACTTTTGGAATATGAAGAATCTTGATTTCTTCCCGTTATACTGCTATTAACATTTGTGCACTCTAGCATACGTCATCCTAGTGTGAATTATAACACACACACACACACACACATATATAGTTAGACACACACACACACATGATAATATTGTTGATGTTTCATAAATCAGTGTAAACCTGATATTTGTCTGATGTATTAATCTTTAGGTATGACTAATGTGATGCGACTTCCTGGTGGCTTTCAAAACAAGACTGACAGAAAATAGTACCCAGTTTGTTTTAAGAGTGCCATAAGCCCAGAATGATAATTGGTGTTTTCAAATTGTTTTATGCTTGAATGGATGTTTATCCTACTTTTACTGTGCACTGGTACACACACTGGTTCAGCCTAACGCATCGTCTACAGTGTAAACGCACCGGTAACGATTTTCCAACGAGCCGTCTACGACAACAATGGCAATAACGGAAGCCACGGAAAGGGTGTTTGATCGATTTCTGTATTTTATTAATATAAAGATAACAGGATGCTACTGGTAATTGTCTCATGGAATGACTTAAAGATTCATAGTTTGACTTTTAATTCCGAAGTAATGCATCCCTCATGGTTTTGCTATAAAACTGATCACACTTTCACACCCAGGCTGTTAAACTGGCCGGATTCACGAAGATTTTCATTTTCCGGGAATAAATATAAAATCTGTGACCCATTTCTGTGTTCAACATGACAATGTACATGAAGCTACCTAATCCTAGCAGTTTTCGGATATAGAGGACATCATTATTATTTTACGGCTGTGATTTCATTACAACACAGTGTATAACGATTTTATTACATCGCGGACCCAACGATGCTCGTACATAGTACTAAATATCTCTCTTTACTTGTCGATTATTTGTCAAGTAATCTTTTATATTAACAGTTTACTAAACTGTCATGCTGTCAAGAGTATTCCTGGTAATTGACGGGAGCTTCGGAGGCAGACTGGAACCGTCGGGAATCATCTGGAAAATAAATATTACAAAAAGTGACCGACAGGATGACTATTTGGATTAGGCAGAGTCTACTGAAATATATCACATTTTTTAATCCGATACGATTGGAGAATGTAGCTAACACAATATTTTAGTTCGGTTTGCCCGACGGGAAAAATGGCTGCCTTCATTATGCCCCTGTCATTGACTATCAATGTCATGAGAAACAAAGAGCGCCGTAACATCACCCATGATTAATCTGTGATTTTTCCGTCGCTGTATTTGTTCTTCTCTCTGTTTGTCCATCCATCTGTTTCTCCTTTCGTCTGTCCATAATTTCTTTTTAAAAGAAAGAGTTGGGAACTAAAAATTATTGAGAAAATAAAAATTATTCAGAACATTGTCTATTTTGTTATTTATTTTTATGATTTTTTAAAATTAAATTACTGTGAATATTTCAACGAACGAACTAAAATGCCCACTTTTTATTGAGCTACGCATTTCTCATACTGTTCAAACTTCACCCAGTGCTGCCAGAATACTGTTAAGGGAAAAGAACATAACGAGATACCTAGATGACTGGTGAGCTAACGTAATTATACTCTCGCCCCTCCTAGCACTACCTCGAGCCAATAATGGAGTAGAATCTATAGTATAAAAAAGCGCAATACTCTTCTGAAGATAGAGTGAGTACAATGATTCTTCTTCTGATGACCATAATATGTACTAAGATTCACAGCCATCCACTAAATACTTCAAGAATACTTGCATTCGCAAAATTTAGTCATACACTGCTTACGGCTGTAAGTCAAAAAGGGCAATAACTCTTAAAAAAGCATAGAAGCACAAAGACAAACTGAGGAACTAGTAGCACAGAAAACAAACTGAGGGACTAGTTGCGCAATAACGTGATTGTGTCATATCGGGCATTAAGCTACAAAACTAACAAGCAAACAAAAATGCAATAAATCTAAATAATTTTTAGAGCAAAGCGATTTGTTGATATGTGCATCTTCAAGTAATGACCAAAATATTTATCTCGTTTCATGACAATCTATCCAAAACTACGGGACTAGCTCAGCTAACGAGATTGCATTATACACTGCATTAAGCTACACGACAAAAAGGGTAATAACTCCAGAAAAGATTGCGGGGGCAAAGTGATTTGTCGATATACGCATCCTCAGGCTATGACAATAATATTTACCAAAATTTCATGGCATTCGATCAAAACTGCGGGACTAGTTGCGCTAAAGAGATTGTATCGTACACTTTAACAAAAACAAAAGGGCAATAGCTTTTTTGAAAAAAAATTGCGGGACAAAGGGAATTGGGTTTAGGCCCTTGGTTTTTGGAGTATCTTTGAAAGTCGGAAAGGCATAGGGTAAAGTTGTTTGCTCTGCGACTCTAATGAGTCGAACATAAACTTCCAATGTGCGGACCAATTTTTTTATCTGATCTGGACAATATTTTGCATGCAAGGCTATGTCATCCTGGTGATGCTTTTAACCACACCTGGAAAAGAAATCACATGTAAACTTCCATCATCCGGAGCATATGTGATAGGGGTGAAACCATACACCTGTGCCGCGTATCGATACGATTAACGATACACAGCCTACGATACGATACATTATCGATTCTCAGTTTAAAGAATAAGAAGGCAAACGACAAATAATTATTCATGACTGCTGAAGCTTAAAGTAACTTATATAGGATAGATATCGTTTTGAATCGATTCTTCATCTCTTGTATCGATATGTATATCGATATGGCAAAAGTATCAATACTTCGATATATCGATGAATCGGTTCACCCCTATATGTGATACTCTAGTATCTATCTGTAATACTGAGCTCAGCCTGGAACACATTTCCCATTCTAGCCAAAAGTACTAACAGGTTGTGACTTAAGGTAACAAGGGGCCAGCGGACAAGAATCATCCTGAGTTTAAAAAAAAAAAAAAAAAAAAAGAGTCCAATTTCTACTCTCTTCGGCCTGAACCTTTGTCATAGCCAAGTGAGGTACGTCGTCTTTCACACCTCTCAGCAGCGGATAGAGCGAGAATCTCTCAGAAACGGAAGTTTTTTTCTACCCCCATTTCAGGTTAAAGTTGTCAATAATGCCAAGGGAAAAAGCACTATCGTAAGTAGAGGAGAAAAAGCATTTCTGACACACCCAAAATGTTCCTGCTCCATTCTACGTGGGAGGGGGTGGGGTAGTTGTATTTGAGTTTGATACATGACACTTAAAGAAGCTGATCTATTTGTAATCTTCTATTTTCTGAGCCATATTTCGGAGAAGATTCGGACAAGATTTTGCATACAAGCCTTCATTGCCAATGCGATGCTTTTAACTAGATCTGAAAAAGATTTCGCATGTAAACTTCCATCATCTGGACCATATTTTTAATCGGATCCACACAAAATTGTGCATGCAAGGATACATCATTGAAGCGATGCTTTCAACCACATCTAGAAAAGAAATCGAATGTAAACTTCCTATGTGCGGACCAATTTTTTTATTCGATCCGGACAAAATTTTGCATGCAAGGCTATATCATCCGGGCGATGCTTTTTAACCACATCCGGAAAGAAATCGAATGTAATTTTTTAATGTGCGGACCAATTTTTTTACCTGATCCAGACCAGATTTTGGATGCAAGTCTACATCATCCGGGCGATGCTTTTTTACCACATCCAGAAAAGAAATCGAACGTAAACATCCAATGTGCGGACTAAGTTTTTTATCTGATCCGGTCAATAATTTGCATGCAAGGCTACATCATCAAGGCGATGCTTTTTTACCACACCCGGAAAGATGTCGAATGTAAACTTCCCATAGCAGATCAATTTCTTTATCTGATCCAGACAAGATTTTGCATGAAAGGCTATACCATCCAGATGATGCTCTTTTACCACATCTGGAAATGAGTCGAACATAAACTTCCAATGTGCGGACCAATTTTTTTATCTGATCTGGACAATATTTTGCATGCAAGGCTATGTCATCCTGGTGATGCTTTTAACCACACCTGGAAAAGAAATCACATGTAAACTTCCATCATCCGGAGCATATGTGATAGGGGTGAAACCATACACCTGTGCCGCGTATCGATACGATTAACGATACACAGCCTACGATACGATACATTATCGATTCTCAGTTTAAAGAATAAGAAGGCAAACGACAAATAATTATTCATGACTGCTGAAGCTTAAAGTAACTTATATAGGATAGATATCGTTTTGAATCGATTCTTCATCTCTTGTATCGATATGTATATCGATATGGCAAAAGTATCAATACTTCGATATATCGATGAATCGGTTCACCCCTATATGTGATACTCTAGTATCTATCTGTAATACTGAGCTCAGCCTGGAACACATTTCCCATTCTAGCCAAAAGTACTAACAGGTTGTGACTTAAGGTAACAAGGGGCCAGCGGACAAGAATCATCCTGAGTTTAAAAAAAAAAAAAAAAAAAAAGAGTCTAATTTCTACTCTCTTCGGCCTGACCCTTTGTCATAGCCAAGTGAGGTACGTCGTCTTTCACACCTCTCAGCAGCGGATAGAGCGAGAATCTCTCGGAAACGGAAGTTTTTTCTACCCCCATTTCAGGTTAAAGTTGTCAATAATGCCAAGGGAAAAAGCACTATCGTAAGTAGAGGAGAAAAAGCGTTTCTGACACACCCAAAATGTTCCTGCTCCATTCTACGTGGGAGAGGGGTGGGGTAGTTGTGTTTGAGTTTGATACATGACACTTAAAGAAGCTGACCTATTTGTAATCTTCTATTTTCTGAGCCATATTTCGGAGAAGATTCGGACAAGATTTTGCATACAAGCCTTCATTGCCAATGCGATGCTTTTAACTAGATCTGAAAAAGATTTCGCATGTAAACTTCCATCATCCGGACCATATTTTTAATCGGATCCACACAAAATTGTGCATGCAAGGATACATCATTGAAGCGATGCTTTCAACCACATCTAGAAAAGAAATCGAATGTAAACTTCCTATGTGCGGACAAATTTTTTTATTCGATCCGGACAAAATTTTGCATGCAAGGCTATATCATCCGGGCGATGCTTTTTAACCACATCCGGAAAGAAATCGAATGTAATTTTTTAATGTGCGGACCAATTTTTTTACCTGATCCAGACCAGATTTTGGATGCAAGTCCACATCATCCGGGCGATGCTTTTTTACCACATCCAGAAAAGAAATCGAACGTAAACTTCCAATGTGCAGACTAAGTTTTTTATCTGATCCGGTCAATATTTTGCATGCAAGGCTACATCATCAAGGCGATGCTTTTTTACCACACCCGGAAAGATGTCGAATGTAAACTTCCCATAGCAGATCAATTTCTTTATCTGATCCGGACAAGATTTTGCATGAAAGGCTATACCATCCAGATGATGCTCTTTTACCACATCTGGAAATGAGTCGAACATAAACTTCCAATGTGCGGACCAATTTTTTTTATCTGATCTGGACAATATTTTGCATGCAAGGCTATGTCATCCTGGTGATGCTTTTAACCACACCTGGAAAAGAAATCACATGTGAACTTCCATCATCCGGAGCATATGTGATAGGGGTGAAACCATACACCTGTGCCGCGTATCGATACGATTAACGATACACAGCCTACGATACGATACATTATCGATTCTCAGTTTAAAGAATAAGAAGGCAAACGACAAATAATTATTCATGACTGCTGAAGCTTAAAGTAACTTATATAGGATAGATATCGTTTTGAATCGATTCTTCATCTCTTGTATCGATATGTATATCGATATGGCAAAAGTATCAATACTTCGATATATCGATGAATCGGTTCACCCCTATATGTGATACTCTAGTATCTATCTGTAATACTGAGCTCAGCCTGGAACACATTTCCCATTCTAGCCAAAAGTACTAACAGGTTGTGACTTAAGGTAACAAGGGGCCAGCGGACAAGAATCATCCTGAGTTTAAAAAAAAAAAAAAAAAAAAAGAGTCCAATTTCTACTCTCTTCGGCCTGACCCTTTGTCATAGCCAAGTGAGGTACGTCGTCTTTCACACCTCTCAGCAGCGGATAGAGCGAGAATCTCTCAGAAACGGAAGTTTTTTTCTACCCCCATTTCAGGTTAAAGTTGTCAATAATGCCAAGGGAAAAAGCACTATCGTAAGTAGAGGAGAAAAAGCATTTCTGACACACCCAAAATGTTCCTGCTCCATTCTACGTGGGAGGGGGGTTGGGTAGTTGTATTTGAATTTGATACATGACACTTAAAGAAGCTGATCTATTTGTAATCTTCTATTTTCTGAGCCATATTTCGGAGAAGATTCGGACAAGATTTTGCATACAAGCCTTCATTGCCAATGCGATGCTTTAAACTAGATCTGAAAAAGATTTCGCATGTAAACTTCCTTCAATTGGACCATATTTTTAATCGGATCCACACAAAATTGTGCATGCAAGGATACATCATTGAAGCGATGCTTTCAACCACATCTAGAAAAGAAATCGAATGTAAACATCCTATGTGCGGACCAATTTTTTTATTCGATCCGGACAAAATTTTGCATGCAAGGCTATATCATCCGGGCGATGCTTTTTAACCACATCCGGAAAGAAATCGAATGTAATTTTTTAATGTGCGGACCAATTTTTTTACCTGATCCAGACCAGATTTTGGATGCAAGTCTACATCATCCGGGCGATGCTTTTTTACCACATCCAGAAAAGAAATCGAACGTAAACTTCCAATGTGCGGACTAAGTTTTTTATCTGATCCGGTCAATAATTTGCATGCAAGGCTACATCATCAAGGCGATGCTTTTTTACCACACCCGGAAAGATGTCGAATGTAAACTTCCCATAGCAGATCAATTTCTTTATCTGATCCGGACAAGATTTTGCATGAAAGGCTATACCATCCAGATGATGCTCTTTTACCACATCTGGAAATGAGTCGAACATAAACTTCCAATGTGCGGACCAATTGTTTTTTCTGATCTGGACAATATTTTGCATGCAAGGCTATGTCATCCTGGTGATGCTTTTAACCACACCTGGAAAAGAAATCACATGTAAACTTCCATCATCCGGAGCATATGTGATAGGGGTGAAACCATACACCTGTGCCGCGTATCGATACGATTAACGATACACAGCCTACGATACGATACATTATCGATTCTCAGTTTAAAGAATAAGAAGGCAAACGACAAATAATTATTCATGACTGCTGAAGATTAAAGTAACTTATATAGGATAGATATCGTTTTGAATCGATTCTTCATCTCTTGTATCGATATGTATATCGATATGGCAAAAGTATCAATACTTCGATATATCGATGAATCGGTTCACCCCTATATGTGATACTCTAGTATCTATCTGTAATACTGAGCTCAGCCTGGAACACATTTCCCATTCTAGCCAAAAGTACTAACAGGTTGTGACTTAAGGTAACAAGGGGCCAGCGGACAAGAATCATCCTGAGTTTAAAAAAAAAAAAAAAAAAAAAGAGTCCAATTTCTACTCTCTTCGGCCTGACCCTTTGTCATAGCCAAGTGAGGTACGTCGTCTTTCACACCTCTCAGCAGCGGATAGAGCGAGAATCTCTCAGAAACGGAAGTTTTTTTCTACCCCCATTTCAGGTTAAAGTTGTCAATAATGCCAAGGGAAAAAGCACTATCGTAAGTAGAGGAGAAAAAGCATTTCTGACACACCCAAAATGTTCCTGCTCCATTCTACGTGGGAGGGGGGTGGGGTAGTTGTATTTGAGTTTGATACATGACACTTAAAGAAGCTGATCTATTTGTAATCTTCTATTTTCTGAGCCATATTTCGGAGAAGATTCGGACAAGATTTTGCATACAAGCCTTCATTGCCAATGCGATGCTTTTAACTAGATCTGAAAAAGATTTCGCATGTAAACTTCCATCATCTGGACCATATTTTTAATCGGATCCACACAAAATTGTGCATGCAAGGATACATCATTGAAGCGATGCTTTCAACCACATCTAGAAAAGAAATCGAATGTAAACTTCCTATGTGCGGACCAATTTTTTTATTCGATCCGGACAAAATTTTGCATGCAAGGCTATATCATCCGGGCGATGCTTTTTAACCACATCCGGAAAGAAATCGAATGTAATTTTTTAATGTGCGGACCAATTTTTTTACCTGATCCAGACCAGATTTTGGATGCAAGTCTACATCATCCGGGCGATGCTTTTTTACCACATCCAGAAAAGAAATCGAACGTAAACATCCAATGTGCGGACTAAGTTTTTTATCTGATCCGGTCAATAATTTGCATGCAAGGCTACATCATCAAGGCGATGCTTTTTTACCACACCCGGAAAGATGTCGAATGTAAACTTCCCATAGCAGATCAATTTCTTTATCTGATCCAGACAAGATTTTGCATGAAAGGCTATACCATCCAGATGATGCTCTTTTACCACATCTGGAAATGAGTCGAACATAAACTTCCAATGTGCGGACCAATTTTTTTATCTGATCTGGACAATATTTTGCATGCAAGGCTATGTCATCCTGGTGATGCTTTTAACCACACCTGGAAAAGAAATCACATGTAAACTTCCATCATCCGGAGCATATGTGATAGGGGTGAAACCATACACCTGTGCCGCGTATCGATACGATTAACGATACACAGCCTACGATACGATACATTATCGATTCTCAGTTTAAAGAATAAGAAGGCAAACGACAAATAATTATTCATGACTGCTGAAGCTTAAAGTAACTTATATAGGATAGATATCGTTTTGAATCGATTCTTCATCTCTTGTATCGATATGTATATCGATATGGCAAAAGTATCAATACTTCGATATATCGATGAATCGGTTCACCCCTATATGTGATACTCTAGTATCTATCTGTAATACTGAGCTCAGCCTGGAACACATTTCCCATTCTAGCCAAAAGTACTAACAGGTTGTGACTTAAGGTAACAAGGGGCCAGCGGACAAGAATCATCCTGAGTTTAAAAAAAAAAAAAAAAAAAAAAGAGTCCAATTTCTACTCTCTTCGGCCTGACCCTTTGTCATAGCCAAGTGAGGTACGTCGTCTTTCACACCTCTCAGCAGCGGATAGAGCGAAAATCTCTCGGAAACGGAAGTTTTTTTCTACCCCCATTTCAGGTTAAAGTTGTCAATAATGCCAAGGGAAAAAGCACTATCGTAAGTAGAGGAGAAAAAGCATTTCTGACACACCCAAAATGTTCCTGCTCCATTCTACGTGGGAGGGGGGTGGGGTAGTTGTATTTGAGTTTGATACATGACACTTAAAGAAGCTGATCTATTTGTAATCTTCTATTTTCTGAGCCATATTTCGGAGAAGATTCGGACAAGATTTTGCATACAAGCCTTCATTGCCAATGCGATGCTTTTAACTAGATCTGAAAAAGATTTCGCATGTAAACTTCCATCATCCGGACCATATTTTTAATCGGATCCACACAAAATTGTGCATGCAAGGATACATCATTGAAGCGATGCTTTCAACCACATCTAGAAAAGAAATCGAATGTAAACTTCCTATGTGCGGACCAATTTTTTTATTCGATCCGGACAAAATTTTGCAAGGAAGGCTATATCATCCGGGCGATGCTTTTTAACCACATCCGGAAAGAAATCGAATGTAATTTTTTAATGTGCGGACCAATTATTTTACCTGATCCAGACCAGATTTTGGATGCAAGTCTACATCATCCGGGCGATGCTTTTTTACCACATCCAGAAAAGAAATCGAACGTAAACTTCCAATGTGCGGACTAAGTTTTTTATCTGATCCGGTCAATAATTTGCATGCAAGGCTACATCATCAAGGCGATGCTTTTTTACCACACCCGGAAAGATGTCGAATGTAAACTTCCCATAGCAGATCAATTTCTTTATCTGATCCGGACAAGATTTTGCATGAAAGGCTATACCATCCGGATGATGCTCTTTTACCACATCTGGAAATGAGTCGAACATAAACTTCCAATGTGCGGACCAATTTTTTTTATCTGATCTGGACAATATTTTGCATGCAAGGCTATGTCATCCTGGTGATGCTTTTAACCACACCTGGAAAAGAAATCACACGTAAACTTCCATCATCCGGAGCATATGTGATAGGGGTGAAACCATACACCTGTGCCGCGTATCGATACGATTAACGATACACAGCCTACGATACGATACATTATCAGTTTAAAGAAGAAGAAGGCAAACGACAAATAATTATTCATGACTGCTGAAGATTAAAGTAACTTATATAGGATAGATATCGTTTTGAATCGATTCTTCATCTCTTGTATCGATATGTATATCGATATGGCAAAAGTATCAATACTTCGATATATCGATGAATCGGTTCACCCCTATATGTGATACTCTAGTATCTATCTGTAATACTGAGCTCAGCCTGGAACACATTTCCCATTCTAGCCAAAAGTACTAACAGGTTGTGACTTAAGGTAACAAGGGGCCAGCGGACAAGAATCATCCTGAGTTTAAAAAAAAAAAAAAAAAAAAAAGAGTCCAATTTCTACTCTCTTCGGCCTGACCCTTTGTCATAGCCAAGTGAGGTACGTCGTCTTTCACACCTCTCAGCAGCGGATAGAGCGAGAATCTCTCGGAAACGGAAGTTTTTTCTACCCCCATTTCAGGTTAAAGTTGTCAATAATGCCAAGGGAAAAAGCACTATCGTAAGTAGAGGAGAAAAAGCGGTTCTGACACACCCAAAATGTTCCTGCTCCATTCTACGTGGGAGAGGGGTGGGGTAGTTGTGTTTGAGTTTGATACATGACACTTAAAGAAGCTGACCTATTTGTAATCTTCTATTTTCTGAGCCATATTTCGCAGAAGATTCGGACAAGATTTTGCATACAAGCCTTCATTGCCAATGCGATGCTTTTAACTAGATCTGAAAAAGATTTTGCATGTAAACTTCCATCATCCGGACCATATTTTTAATCGGATCCACACAAAATTGTGCATGCAAGGATACATCATTGAAGCGATGCTTTCAACCACATCTAGAAAAGAAATCGAATGTAAACTTCCTATGTGCGGACCAATTTTTTTATTCGATCCGGACACAATTTTGCATGCAAGGCTATATCATCCGGGCGATGCTTTTTAACCACATCCGGAAAGAAATCGAATGTAATTTTTTAATGTGCGGACCAATTTTTTTACCTGATCCAGACCAGATTTTGGATGCAAGTCTACATCATCCGGGCGATGCTTTTTTACCACATCCAGAAAAGAAATCGAACGTAAACTTCCAATGTGCAGACTAAGTTTTTTATCTGATCCGGTCAATATTTTGCATGCAAGGCTACATCATCAAGGCGATGCTTTTTTACCACACCCGGAAAGATGTCGAATGTAAACTTCCCATAGCAGATCAATTTCTTTATCTGATCCGGACAAGATTTTGCATGAAAGGCTATACCATCCAGATGATGCTCTTTTACCACATCTGGAAATGAGTCGAACATAAACTTCCAATGTGCGGACCAATTTTTTTATCTGATCTGGACAATATTTTGCATGCAAGGCTATGTCATCCTGGTGATGCTTTTAACCACACCTGGAAAAGAAATCACATGTGAACTTCCATCATCCGGAGCATATGTGATAGGGGTGAAACCATACACCTGTGCCGCGTATCGATACGATTAACGATACACAGCCTACGATACGATACATTATCGATTCTCAGTTTAAAGAATAAGAAGGCAAACGACAAATAATTATTCATGACTGCTGAAGCTTAAAGTAACTTATATAGGATAGATATCGTTTTGAATCGATTCTTCATCTCTTGTATCGATATGTATATCGATATGGCAAAAGTATCAATACTTCGATATATCGATGAATCGGTTCACCCCTATATGTGATACTCTAGTATCTATCTGTAATACTGAGCTCAGCCTGGAACACATTTCCCATTCTAGCCAAAAGTACTAACAGGTTGTGACTTAAGGTAACAAGGGGCCAGCGGACAAGAATCATCCTGAGTTTAAAAAAAAAAAAAAAAAAAAAGAGTCCAATTTCTACTCTCTTCGGCCTGACCCTTTGTCATAGCCAAGTGAGGTACGTCGTCTTTCACACCTCTCAGCAGCGGATAGAGCGAGAATCTCTCAGAAACGGAAGTTTTTTTCTACCCCCATTTCAGGTTAAAGTTGTCAATAATGCCAAGGGAAAAAGCACTATCGTAAGTAGAGGAGAAAAAGCATTTCTGACACACCCAAAATGTTCCTGCTCCATTCTACGTGGGAGGGGGTGGGGTGGTTGTATTTGAGTTTGATACATGACACTTAAAGAAGCTGATCTATTTGTAATCTTCTATTTTCTGAGCCATATTTCGGAGAAGATTCGGACAAGATTTTGCATACAAGCCTTCATTGCCAATGCGATGCTTTAAACTAGATCTGAAAAAGATTTCGCATGTAAACTTCCTTCAATTGGACCATATTTTTAATCGGATCCACACAAAATTGTGCATGCAAGGATACATCATTGAAGCGATGCTTTCAACCACATCTAGAAAAGAAATCGAATGTAAACATCCTATGTGCGGACCAATTTTTTTATTCGATCCGGACAAAATTTTGCATGCAAGGCTATATCATCCGGGCGATGCTTTTTAACCACATCCGGAAAGAAATCGAATGTAATTTTTTAATGTGCGGACCAATTTTTTTACCTGATCCAGACCAGATTTTGGATGCAAGTCTACATCATCCGGGCGATGCTTTTTTACCACATCCAGAAAAGAAATCGAACGTAAACTTCCAATGTGCGGACTAAGTTTTTTATCTGATCCGGTCAATAATTTGCATGCAAGGCTACATCATCAAGGCGATGCTTTTTTACCACACCCGGAAAGATGTCGAATGTAAACTTCCCATAGCAGATCAATTTCTTTATCTGATCCGGACAAGATTTTGCATGAAAGGCTATACCATCCAGATGATGCTCTTTTACCACATCTGGAAATGAGTCGAACATAAACTTCCAATGTGCGGACCAATTGTTTTTTCTGATCTGGACAATATTTTGCATGCAAGGCTATGTCATCCTGGTGATGCTTTTAACCACACCTGGAAAAGAAATCACACGTAAACTTCCATCATCCGGAGCATATGTGATAGGGGTGAAACCATACACCTGTGCCGCGTATCGATACGATTAACGATACACAGCCTACGATACGATACATTATCGATTCTCAGTTTAAAGAATAAGAAGGCAAACGACAAATAATTATTCATGACTGCTGAAGATTAAAGTAACTTATATAGGATAGATATCGTTTTGAATCGATTCTTCATCTCTTGTATCGATATGTATATCGATATGGCAAAAGTATCAATACTTCGATATATCGATGAATCGGTTCACCCCTATATGTGATACTCTAGTATCTATCTGTAATACTGAGCTCAGCCTGGAACACATTTCCCATTCTAGCCAAAAGTACTAACAGGTTGTGACTTAAGGTAACAAGGGGCCAGCGGACAAGAATCATCCTGAGTTTAAAAAAAAAAAAAAAAAAAAGAGTCCAATTTCTACTCTCTTCGGCCTGACCCTTTGTCATAGCCAAGTGAGGTACGTCGTCTTTCACACCTCTCAGCAGCGGATAGAGCGAGAATCTCTCAGAAACGGAAGTTTTTTTCTACCCCCATTTCAGGTTAAAGTTGTCAATAATGCCAAGGGAAAAAGCACTATCGTAAGTAGAGGAGAAAAAGCATTTCTGACACACCCAAAATGTTCCTGCTCCATTCTACGTGGGAGGGGGTGGGGTGGTTGTATTTGAGTTTGATACATGACACTTAAAGAAGCTGATCTATTTGTAATCTTCTATTTTCTGAGCCATATTTCGGAGAAGATTCGGACAAGATTTTGCATACAAGCCTTCATTGCCAATGCGATGCTTTTAACTAGATCTGAAAAAGATTTCGCATGTAAACTTCCATCATCCGGACCATATTTTTAATCGGATCCACACAAAATTGTGCATGCAAGGATACATCATTGAAGCGATGCTTTCAACCACATCTAGAAAAGAAATCGAATGTAAACTTCCTATGTGCGGACCAATTTTTTTATTCGATCCGGACAAAATTTTGCATGCAAGGCTATATCATCCGGGCGATGCTTTTTAACCACATCCGGAAAGAAATCGAATGTAATTTTTTAATGTGCGGACCAATTTTTTTACCTGATCCAGACCAGATTTTGGATGCAAGTCTACATCATCCGGGCGATGCTTTTTTACCACATCCAGAAAAGAAATCGAACGTAAACATCCAATGTGCGGACTAAGTTTTTTATCTGATCCGGTCAATAATTTGCATGCAAGGCTACATCATCAAGGCGATGCTTTTTTACCACACCCGGAAAGATGTCGAATGTAAACTTCCCATAGCAGATCAATTTCTTTATCTGATCCAGACAAGATTTTGCATGAAAGGCTATACCATCCAGATGATGCTCTTTTACCACATCTGGAAATGAGTCGAACATAAACTTCCAATGTGCGGACCAATTTTTTTATCTGATCTGGACAATATTTTGCATGCAAGGCTATGTCATCCTGGTGATGCTTTTAACCACACCTGGAAAAGAAATCACACGTAAACTTCCATCATCCGGAGCATATGTGATAGGGGTGAAACCATACACCTGTGCCGCGTATCGATACGATTAACGATACACAGCCTACGATACGATACATTATCGATTCTCAGTTTAAAGAATAAGAAGGCAAACGACAAATAATTATTCATGACTGCTGAAGCTTAAAGTAACTTATATAGGATAGATATCGTTTTGAATCGATTCTTCATCTCTTGTATCGATATGTATATCGATATGGCAAAAGTATCAATACTTCGATATATCGATGAATCGGTTCACCCCTATATGTGATACTCTAGTATCTATCTGTAATACTGAGCTCAGCCTGGAACACATTTCCCATTCTAGCCAAAAGTACTAACAGGTTGTGACTTAAGGTAACAAGGGGCCAGCGGACAAGAATCATCCTGAGTTTAAAAAAAAAAAAAAAAAAAAGAGTCCAATTTCTACTCTCTTCGGCCTGACCCTTTGTCATAGCCAAGTGAGGTACGTCGTCTTTCACACCTCTCAGCAGCGGATAGAGCGAGAATCTCTCAGAAACGGAAGTTTTTTTCTACCCCCATTTCAGGTTAAAGTTGTCAATAATGCCAAGGGAAAAAGCACTATCGTAAGTAGAGGAGAAAAAGCATTTCTGACACACCCAAAATGTTCCTGCTCCATTCTACGTGGGAGGGGGGTTGGTTAGTTGTATTTGAGTTTGATACATGACACTTAAAGAAGCTGATCTATTTGTAATCTTCTATTTTCTGAGCCATATTTCGGAGAAGATTCGGACAAGATTTTGCATACAAGCCTTCATTGCCAATGCGATGCTTTAAACTAGATCTGAAAAAGATTTCGCATGTAAACTTCCTTCATCCGGACCATATTTTTAATCGGATCCACACAAAATTGTGCATGCAAGGATACATCATTGAAGCGATGCTTTCAACCACATCTAGAAAAGAAATCGAATGTAAACTTCCTATGTGCGGACCAATTTTTTTATTCGATCCGGACAAAATTTTGCATGCAAGGCTATATCATCCGGGCGATGCTTTTTAACCACATCCGGAAAGAAATCGAATGTAATTTTTTAATGTGCGGACCAATTTTTTTACCTGATCCAGACCAGATTTTGGATGCAAGTCTACATCATCCGGGCGATGCTTTTTTACCACATCCAGAAAAGAAATCGAACGTAAACTTCCAATGTGCGGACTAAGTTTTTTATCTGATCCGGTCAATAATTTGCATGCAAGGCTACATCATCAAGGCGATGCTTTTTTACCACACCCGGAAAGATGTCGAATGTAAACTTCCCATAGCAGATCAATTTCTTTATCTGATCCGGACAAGATTTTGCATGAAAGGCTATACCATCCAGATGATGCTCTTTTACCACATCTGGAAATGAGTCGAACATAAACTTCCAATGTGCGGACCAATTTTTTTATCTGATCTGGACAATATTTTGCATGCAAGGCTATGTCATCCTGGTGATGCTTTTAACCACACCTGGAAAAGAAATCACATGTAAACTTCCATCATCCGGAGCATATGTGATAGGGGTGAAACCATACACCTGTGCCGCGTATCGATACGATTAACGATACACAGCCTACGATACGATACATTATCGATTCTCAGTTTAAAGAATAAGAAGGCAAACGACAAATAATTATTCATGACTGCTGAAGATTAAAGTAACTTATATAGGATAGATATCGTTTTGAATCGATTCTTCATCTCTTGTATCGATATGTATATCGATATGGCAAAAGTATCAATACTTCGATATATCGATGAATCGGTTCACCCCTATATGTGATACTCTAGTATCTATCTGTAATACTGAGCTCAGCCTGGAACACATTTCCCATTCTAGCCAAAAGTACTAACAGGTTGTGACTTAAGGTAACAAGGGGCCAGCGGACAAGAATCATCCTGAGTTTAAAAAAAAAAAAAAAAAAAAAAAAGAGTCCAATTTCTACTCTCTTCGGCCTGACCCTTTGTCATAGCCAAGTGAGGTACGTCGTCTTTCACACCTCTCAGCAGCGGATAGAGCGAGAATCTCTCAGAAACGGAAGTTTTTTTCTACCCCCATTTCAGGTTAAAGTTGTCAATAATGCCAAGGGAAAAAGCACTATCGTAAGTAGAGGAGAAAAAGCGGATCTGACACACCCAAAATGTTCCTGCTCCATTCTACGTGGGAGGGGGGTGGGGTAGTTGTATTTGAGTTTGATACATGACACTTAAAGAAGCTGATCTATTTGTAATCTTCTATTTTCTGAGCCATATTTCGGAGAAGATTCGGACAAGATTTTGCATACAAGCCTTCATTGCCAATGCGATGCTTTAAACTAGATCTGAAAAAGATTTCGCATGTAAACTTCCTTCATCCGGACCATATTTTTAATCGGATCCAGACAAAATTGTGCATGCAAGGATACATCATTGAAGCGATGCTTTCAACCACATCTAGAAAAGAAATCGAATGTAAACTTCCTATGTGCGGACCAATTTTTTTATTCGATCCGGACAAAATTTTGCATGCAAGGCTATATCATCCGGGCGATGCTTTTTAACCACATCCGGAAAGAAATCGAATGTAATTTTTTAATGTGCGGACCAATTATTTTACCTGATCCAGACCAGATTTTGGATGCAAGTCTACATCATCCGGGCGATGCTTTTTTACCACATCCAGAAAAGAAATCGAACGTAAACTTCCAATGTGCGGACTAAGTTTTTTATCTGATCCGGTCAATATTTTGCATGCAAGGCTACATCATCAAGGCGATGCTTTTTTACCACACCCGGAAAGATGTCGAATGTAAACTTCCCATAGCAGATCAATTTCTTTATCTGATCCGGACAAGATTTTGCATGAAAGGCTATACCATCCGGATGATGCTCTTTTACCACATCTGGAAATGAGTCGAACATAAACTTCCAATGTGCGGACCAATTTTTTTATCTGATCTGGACAATATTTTGCATGCAAGGCTATGTCATCCTGGTGATGCTTTTAACCACACCTGGAAAAGAAATCACACGTAAACTTCCATCATCCGGAGCATATGTGATAGGGGTGAAACCATACACCTGTGCCGCGTATCGATACGATTAACGATACACAGCCTACGATACGATACATTATCGATTCTCAGTTTAAAGAATAAGAAGGCAAACGACAAATAATTATTCATGACTGCTGAAGATTAAAGTAACTTATATAGGATAGATATCGTTTTGAATCGATTCTTCATCTCTTGTATCGATATGTATATCGATATGGCAAAAGTATCAATACTTCGATATATCGATGAATCGGTTCACCCCTATATGTGATACTCTAGTATCTATCTGTAATACTGAGCTCAGCCTGGAACACATTTCCCATTCTAGCCAAAAGTACTAACAGGTTGTGACTTAAGGTAACAAGGGGCCAGCGGACAAGAATCATCCTGAGTTTAAAAAAAAAAAAAAAAAAAAAGAGTCCAATTTCTACTCTCTTCGGCCTGACCCTTTGTCATAGCCAAGTGAGGTACGTCGTCTTTCACACCTCTCAGCAGCGGATAGAGCGAGAATCTCTCGGAAACGGAAGTTTTTTTCTACCCCCATTTCAGGTTAAAGTTGTCAATAATGCCAAGGGAAAAAGCACTATCGTAAGTAGAGGAGAAAAAGCGGTTCTGACACACCCAAAATGTTCCTGCTCCATTCTACGTGGGAGGGGGGTGGGGTAGTTGTATTTGAGTTTGATACATGACACTTAAAGAAGCTGACCTATTTGTAATCTTCTATTTTCTGAGCCATATTTCGGAGAAGATTCGGACAAGATTTTGCATACAAGCCTTCATTGCCAATGCGATGCTTTTAACTAGATCTGAAAAAGATTTCGCATGTAAACTTCCATCATCCGGACCATATTTTTAATCGGATCCACACAAAATTGTGCATGCAAGGATACATCATTGAAGCGATGCTTTCAACCACATCTAGAAAAGAAATCGAATGTAAACTTCCTATGTGCGGACCAATTTTTTTATTCGATCCGGACAAAATTTTGCATGCAAGGCTATATCATCCGGGCGATGCTTTTTAACCACATCCGGAAAGAAATCGAATGTAATTTTTTAATGTGCGGACCAATTTTTTTACCTGATCCAGACCAGATTTTGGATGCAAGTCTACATCATCCGGGCGATGCTTTTTTACCACATCCAGAAAAGAAATCGAACGTAAACTTCCAATGTGCGGACTAATTTTTTTATCTGATCCGGTCAATATTTTGCATGCAAGGCTACATCATCAAGGCGATGCTTTTTTACCACACCCGGAAAGATGTCGAATGTAAACTTCCCATAGCAGATCAATTTCTTTATCTGATCCGGACAAGATTTTGCATGAAAGGCTATACCATCCGGATGATGCTCTTTTACCACATCTGGAAAGGAGTCGAACATAAACTTCCAATGTGCGGACCAATTTTTTTTATCTGATCTGGACAATATTTTGCATGCAAGGCTATGTCATCCTGGTGATGCTTTTAACCACACCTGGAAAAGAAATCCCACGTAAACTTCCATCATCCGGAGCATATGTGATAGGGGTGAAACCATACACCTGTGCCGCGTATCGATACGATTAACGATACACAGCCTACGATACGATACATTATCGATTCTCAGTTTAAAGAATAAGAAGGCAAACGACAAATAATTATTCATGACTGCTGAAGATTAAAGTAACTTATATAGGATAGATATCGTTTTGAATCGATTCTTCATCTCTTGTATCGATATGCATATCGATATGGCAAAAGTATCAATACTTCGATATATCGATGAATCGTTTCACCCCTATATGTGATACTCTAGTATCTATCTGTAATACTGAGCTCAGCCTGGAACACATTTCCCATTCTAGCCAAAAGTACTAACAGGTTGTGACTTAAGGTAACAAGGGGCCAGCGGACAAGAATCATCCTGAGTTTTAAAAAAAAAAAAAAAAAAAAAAAGAGTCCAATTTCTACTCTCTTCGGCCTGACCCTTTGTCATAGCCAAGTGAGGTACGTCGTCTTTCACACCTCTCAGCAGCGGATAGAGCGAGAATCTCTCGGAAACGGAAGTTTTTTTCTACCCCCATTTCAGGTTAAAGTTGTCAATAATGCCAAGGGAAAAAGCACTATCGTAAGTAGAGGAGAAAAAGCGGTTCTGACACACCCAAAATGTTCCTGCTCCATTCTACGTGGGAGGGGGGTGGGGTAGTTGTATTTGAGTTTGATACATGACACTTAAAGAAGCTGACCTATTTGTAATCTTCTATTTTCTGAGCCATATTTCGGAGAAGATTCGGACAAGATTTTGCATACAAGCCTTCATTGCCAATGCGATGCTTTTAACTAGATCTGAAAAAGATTTCGCATGTAAACTTCCATCATCCGGACCATATTTTTAATCGGATCCACACAAAATTGTGCATGCAAGGATACATCATTGAAGCGATGCTTTCAACCACATCTAGAAAAGAAATCGAATGTAAACTTCCTATGTGCGGACCAATTTTTTTATTCGATCCGGACAAAATTTTGCATGCAAGGCTATATCATCCGGGCGATGCTTTTTAACCACATCCGGAAAGAAATCGAATGTAATTTTTTAATGTGCGGACCAATTTTTTTACCTGATCCAGACCAGATTTTGGATGCAAGTCTACATCATCCGGGCGATGCTTTTTTACCACATCCAGAAAAGAAATCGAACGTAAACTTCCAATGTGCGGACTAATTTTTTTATCTGATCCGGTCAATATTTTGCATGCAAGGCTACATCATCAAGGCGATGCTTTTTTACCACACCCGGAAAGATGTCGAATGTAAACTTCCCATAGCAGATCAATTTCTTTATCTGATCCGGACAAGATTTTGCATGAAAGGCTATACCATCCGGATGATGCTCTTTTACCACATCTGGAAATGAGTCGAACATAAACTTCCAATGTGCGGACCAATTTTTTTATCTGATCTGGACAATATTTTGCATGCAAGGCTATGTCATCCTGGTGATGCTTTTTAACCACACCTGGAAAAGAAATCACACGTAAACTTCCATCATCCGGAGCATATGTGATAGGGGTGAAACCATACACCTGTGCCGCGTATCGATACGATTAACGATACACAGCCTACGATACGATACATTATCGATTCTCAGTTTAAAGAATAAGAAGGCAAACGACAAATAATTATTCATGACTGCTGAAGATTAAAGTAACTTATATAGGATAGATATCGTTTTGAATCGATTCTTCATCTCTTGTATCGATATGTATATCGATATGGCAAAAGTATCAATACTTCGATATATCGATGAATCGGTTCACCCCTATATGTGATACTCTAGTATCTATCTGTAATACTGAGCTCAGCCTGGAACACATTTCCCATTCTAGCCAAAAGTACTAACAGGTTGTGACTTAAGGTAACAAGGGGCCAGCGGAAAAGAATCATCCTGAGATTTAAAAAAAAAAAAAAAAAAAGAGTCCAATTTCTACTCTCTTCGGCCTGACCCTTTGTCATAGCCAAGTGAGGTACGTCGTCTTTCACACCTCTCAGCAGCGGACAGAGCGATAATCTCTCGGAAACGGAAGTTTTTTCTACCCCCATTTCAGGTTAAAGTTGTCAATAATGCCAAGGGAAAAAGCACTATCGTAAGTAGAGGAGAAAAAGCGGTTCTGACACACCCAAAATGTTCCTGCTCCATTCTACGTGGGAGGGGGGTGGGGTAGTTGTATTTGAGTTTGATACATGACACTTAAAGAAGCTGACCTATTTGTAATCTTCTATTTTCTGAGCCATATTTCGGAGAAGATTCGGACAAGATTTTGCATACAAGCCTTCATTGCCAATGCGATGCTTTTAACTAGATCTGAAAAAGATTTCGCATGTAAACTTCCATCATCCAGACCATATTTTTAATCGGATCCACACAAAATTGTGCATGCAAGGATACATCATTGAAGCGATGCTTTCAACCACATCTAGAAAAGAAATCGAATGTAAACTTCCTATGTGCGGACCAATTTTTTTATTCGATCCGGACAAAATTTTGCATGCAAGGCTATATCATCCGGGCGATGCTTTTTAACCACATCCGGAAAGAAATCGAATGTAATTTTTTAATGTGCGGACCAATTTTTTTACCTGATCCAGACCAGATTTTGGATGCAAGTCTACATCATCCGGGCGATGCTTTTTTACCACATCCAGAAAAGAAATCGAACGTAAACTTCCAATGTGCGGACTAATTTTTTTATCTGATCCGGTCAATATTTTGCATGCAAGGCTACAACATCAAGGCGATGCATTTTTACCACACCCGGAAAGATGTCGAATGTAAACTTCCCATAGCAGATCAATTTCTTTATCTGATCCGGACAAGATTTTGCATGAAAGGCTATACCATCCGGATGATGCTCTTTTACCACATCTGGAAATGAGTCGAACATAAACTTCCAATGTGAGGACCAATTTTTTTATCTGATCTGGACAATATTTTGCATGCAAGGCTATGTCATCCTGGTGATGCTTTTAACCACACCTGGAAAAGAAATCACACGTAAACTTCCATCATCCGGAGCATATGTGATAGGGGTGAAACCATACACCTGTGCCGCGTATCGATACGATTAACGATACACAGCCTACGATACGATACATTATCGATTCTCAGTTTAAAGAATAAGAAGGCAAACGACAAATAATTATTCATGACTGCTGAAGATTAAAGTAACTTATATAGGATAGATATCGTTTCGAATCGATTCTTCATCTCTTGTATCGATATGTATATCGATATGGCAAAAGTATCAATACTTCGATATATCGATGAATCGTTTCACCCCTATATGTGATACTCTAGTATCTATCTGTAATACTGAACTCAGCCTGGAACACATTTCCCATTCTAGCCAAAAGTACTAACAGGTTGTGACTTAAGGTAACAAGGGGCCAGCGGAAAAGAATCATCCTGAGATTTAAAAAAAAAAAAAAAAAAAAGAGTCCAATTTCTACTCTCTTCGGCCTGACCCTTTGTCATAGCCAAGTGAGGTACGTCGTCTTTCACACCTCTCAGCAGCGGACAGAGCGAGAATCTCTCGGAAACGGAAGTTTTTTCTACCCCCATTTCAGGTTAAAGTTGTCAATAATGCCAAGGGAAAAAGCACTATCGTAAGTAGAGGAGAAAAAGCGGTTCTGACACACCCAAAATGTTCCTGCTCCATTCTACGTGGGAGGGGGTGGGGTAGTTGTATTTGAGTTTGATACATGACACTTAAAGAAGCTGACCTATTTGTAATCTTCTATTTTCTGAGCCATATTTCGGAGAAGATTCGGACAAGATTTTGCATACAAGCCTTCATTGCCAATGCGATGCTTTTAACTAGATCTGAAAAAGATTTCGCATGTAAACTTCCATCATCCAGACCATATTTTTAATCGGATCCACACAAAATTGTGCATGCAAGGATACATCATTGAAGCGATGCTTTCAACCACATCTAGAAAAGAAATCGAATGTAAACTTCCTATGTGCGGACCAATTTTTTTATTCGATCCGGACAAAATTTTGCATGCAAGGCTATATCATCCGGGCGATGCTTTTTAACCACATCTGGAAAGAAAGCGAATGTAATTTTTTAATGTGCGGACCAATTTTTTTACCTGATCCAGACCAGATTTCGGATGCAAGTCTACATCATCCGGGCGATGCTTTTTTACCACATCCAGAAAAGAAATCGAACGTAAACTTCCAATGTGCGGACTAATTTTTTTATCTGATCCGGTCAATATTTTGCATGCAAGGCTACAACATCAAGGCGATGCATTTTTACCACACCCGGAAAGATGTCGAATGTAAACTTCCCATAGCAGATCAATTTCTTTATCTGATCCGGACAAGATTTTGCATGAAAGTCTATACCATCCGGATGATGCTCTTTTACCACATCTGGAAATGAGTCGAACATAAACTTCCAATGTGAGGACCAATTTTTTTATCTGATCTGGACAATATTTTGCATGCAAGGCTATGTCATCCTGGTGATGCTTTTAACCACACCTGGAAAAGATATCACACGTAAACTTCCATCATCCGGAGCATATGTGATAGGGGTGAAACCATACACCTGTGCCGCGTATCGATACGATTAACGATACACAGCCTACGATACGATACATTATCGATTCTCAGTTTAAAGAATAAGAAGGCAAACGACAAATAATTATTCATGACTGCTGAAGATTAAAGTAACTTATATAGGATAGATATCGTTTTGAATCGATTCTTCATCTCTTGTATCGATATGTATATCGATATGGCAAAAGTATCAATACTTCGATATATCGATGAATCGGTTCACCCCTATATGTGATACTCTAGTATCTATCTGTAATACTGAGCTCAGCCTGGAACACATTTCCCATTCTAGCCAAAAGTACTAACAGGTTGTGACTTAAGGTAACAAGGGGCCAGCGGACAAGAATCATCCTGAGATTTAAAAAAAAAAAAACAAAAAAGAAAAGTCCAATTTCAACTCTCTTTGGCCTGACCCTTTGTCATAGCCAAGTGAGGTACGTCGTCTTTCACACCTCTCAGCAGCGGACAGAGCGAGAATCTCTCGGAAACGGAAGTTTTTTTCTACCCCCATTTCAGGTTAAAGTTGTCAATAATGCCAAGGGAAAAAGCACTATCGTAAGTAGAGGAGAAAAAGCGGTTCTGACACACCCAAAATGTTCCTGCTCCATTCTACGTGGGAGGGGGGTGGGGTAGTTGTATTTGAGTTTGATACATGACACTTAAAGAAGCTGACCTATTTGTAATCTTCTATTTTCTGAGCCATATTTCGGAGAAGATTCGGACAAGATTTTGCATACAAGCCTTCATTGCCAATGCGATGCTTTTAACTAGATCTGAAAAAGATTTCGCATGTAAACTTCCATCATCCAGACCATATTTTTAATCGGATCCACACAAAATTGTGCATGCAAGGATACATCATTGAAGCGATGCTTTCAACCACATCTAGAAAAGAAATCGAATGTAAACTTCCTATGTGCGGACCAATTTTTTTATTCGATCCGGACAAAATTTTGCATGCAAGGCTATATCATCCGGGCGATGCTTTTTAACCACATCCGGAAAGAAAGCGAATGTAATTTTTTAATGTGCGGACCAATTTTTTTACCTGATCCAGACCAGATTTCGGATGCAAGTCTACATCATCCGGGCGATGCTTTTTTACCACATCCAGAAAAGAAATCGAACGTAAACTTCCAATGTGCGGACTAATTTTTTTATCTGATCCGGTCAATATTTTGCATGCAAGGCTACAACATCAAGGCGATGCATTTTTACCACACCCGGAAAGATGTCGAATGTAAACTTCCCATAGCAGATCAATTTCTTTATCTGATCCGGACAAGATTTTGCATGAAAGTCTATACCATCCGGATGATGCTCTTTTACCACATCTGGAAATGAGTCGAACATAAACTTCCAATGTGAGGACCAATTTTTTTATCTGATCTGGACAATATTTTGCATGCAAGGCTATGTCATCCTGGTGATGCTTTTAACCACACCTGGAAAAGAAATCACACGTAAACTTCCATCATCCGGAGCATATGTGATAGGGGTGAAACCATACACCTGTGCCGCGTATCGATACGATTAACGATACACAGCCTACGATACGATACATTATCGATTCTCAGTTTAAAGAATAAGAAGGCAAACGACAAATAATTATTCATGACTGCTGAAGATTAAAGTAACTTATATAGGATAGATATCGTTTCGAATCGATTCTTCATCTCTTGTATCGATATGTATATCGATATGGCAAAAGTATCAATACTTCGATATATCGATGAATCGTTTCACCCCTATATGTGATACTCTAGTATCTATCTGTAATACTGAGCTCAGCCTGGAACACATTTCCCATTCTAGCCAAAAGTACTAACAGGTTGTGACTTAAGGTAACAAGGGGCCAGCGGAAAAGAATCATCCTGAGATTTAAAAAAAAAAAAAAAAAAAGAGTCCAATTTCAACTCTCTTCGGCCTGACCCTTTGTCATAGCCAAGTGAGGTACGTCGTCTTTCACACCTCTCAGCAGCGGACAGAGCGAGAATCTCTCGGAAACGGAAGTTTTTTCTACCCCCCATTTCAGGTTAAAGTTGTCAATAATGCCAAGGGAAAAAGCACTATCGTAAGTAGAGGAGAAAAAGCGGTTCTGACACACCCAAAATGTTCCTGCTCCATTCTACGTGGGAGGGGGGTGGGGTAGTTGTATTTGAGTTTGATACATGACACTTAAAGAAGCTGACCTATTTGTAATCTTCTATTTTCTGAGCCATATTTCGGAGAAGATTCGGACAAGATTTTGCATACAAGCCTTCATTGCCAATGCGATGCTTTTAACTAGATCTGAAAAAGATTTCGCATGTAAACTTCCATCATCCAGACCATATTTTAATCGGATCCACACAAAATTGTGCATGCAAGGATACATCATTGAAGCGATGCTTTCAACCACATCTAGAAAAGAAATCGAATGTAAACTTCCTATGTGCGGACCAATTTTTTTATTCGATCCGGACAAAATTTTGCATGCAAGGCTATATCATCCGGGCGATGCTTTTTAACCACATCTGGAAAGAAAGCGAATGTAATTTTTTAATGTGCGGACCAATTTTTTTACCTGATCCAGACCAGATTTGGATGCAAGTCTACATCATCCGGGCGATGCTTTTTTACCACATCCAGAAAAGAAATCGAACGTAAACTTCCAATGTGCGGACTAATTTTTTTATCTGATCCGGTCAATATTTTGCATGCAAGGCTACAACATCAAGGCGATGCATTTTTACCACACCCGGAAAGATGTCGAATGTAAACTTCCCATAGCAGATCAATTTCTTTATCTGATCCGGACAAGATTTTGCATGAAAGGCTATACCATCCGGATGATGCTCTTTTACCACATCTGGAAATGAGTCGAACATAAACTTCCAATGTGAGGACCAATTTTTTTATCTGATCTGGACAATATTTTGCATGCAAGGCTATGTCATCCTGGTGATGCTTTTAACCACACCTGGAAAAGAAATCACACGTAAACTTCCATCATCCGGAGCATATGTGATAGGGGTGAAACCATACACCTGTGCCGCGTATCGATACGATTAACGATACACAGCCTACGATACGATACATTATCGATTCTCAGTTTAAAGAATAAGAAGGCAAACGACAAATAATTATTCATGACTGCTGAAGATTAAAGTAACTTATATAGGATAGATATCGTTTTGAATCGATTCTTCATCTCTTGTATCGATATGTATATCGATATGGCAAAAGTATCAATACTTCGATATATCGATGAATCGTTTCACCCCTATATGTGATACTCTAGTATCTATCTGTAATACTGAGCTCAGCCTGGAACACATTTCCCATTCTAGCCAAAAGTACTAACAGGTTGTGACTTAAGGTAACAAGGGGCCAGCGGAAAAGAATCATCCTGAGATTTAAAAAAAAAAAAAAAAAAAGAGTCCAATTTCAACTCTCTTCGGCCTGACCCTTTGTCATAGCCAAGTGAGGTACGTCGTCTTTCACACCTCTCAGCAGCGGACAGAGCGAGAATCTCTCGGAAACGGAAGTTTTTTCTACCCCCATTTCAGGTTAAAGTTGTCAATAATGCCAAGGGAAAAAGCACTATCGTAAGTAGAGGAGAAAAAGCGGTTCTGACACACCCAAAATGTTCCTGCTCCATTCTACGTGGGAGGGGGGTGGGGTAGTTGTATTTGAGTTTGATACATGACACTTAAAAAGCTGACCTATTTGTAATCTTCTATTTTCTGAGCCATATTTCGGAGAAGATTCGGACAAGATTTTTCATACAAGCCTTCATTGCCAATGCGATGCTTTTAACTAGATCTGAAAAAGATTTCGCATGTAAACTTCCATCATCCAGACCATATTTTTAATCGGATCCACACAAAATTGTGCATGCAAGGATACATCATTGAAGCGATGCTTTCAACCACATCTAGAAAAGAAATCGAATGTAAACTTCCTATGTGCGGACCAATTTTTTATTCGATCCGGACAAAATTTTGCATGCAAGGCTATATCATCCGGGCGATGCTTTTTAACCACATCTGGAAAGAAAGCGAATGTAATTTTTTAATGTGCGGACCAATTTTTTTACCTGATCCAGACCAGATTTTGGATGCAAGTCTACATCATCCGGGCGATGCTTTTTTACCACATCCAGAAAAGAAATCGAACGTAAACTTCCAATGTGCGGACTAATTTTTTTATCTGATCCGGTCAATATTTTGCATGCAAGGCTACAACATCAAGGCGATGCATTTTTACCACACCCGGAAAGATGTCGAATGTAAACTTCCCATAGCAGATCAATTTCTTTATCTGATCCGGACAAGATTTTGCATGAAAGGCTATACCATCCGGATGATGCTCTTTTACCACATCTGGAAATGAGTCGAACATAAACTTCCAATGTGAGGACCAATTTTTTTATCTGATCTGGACAATATTTTGCATGCAAGGCTATGTCATCCTGGTGATGCTTTTAACCACACCTGGAAAAGAAATCACACGTAAACTTCCATCATCCGGAGCATATGTGATAGGGGTGAAACCATACACCTGTGCCGCGTATCGATACGATTAACGATACACAGCCTACGATACGATACATTATCGATTCTCAGTTTAAAGAATAAGAAGGCAAACGACAAATAATTATTCATGACTGCTGAAGATTAAAGTAACTTATATAGGATAGATATCGTTTTGAATCGATTCTTCATCTCTTGTATCGATATGTATATCGATATGGCAAAAGTATCAATACTTCGATATATCGATGAATCGGTTCACCCCTATATGTGATACTCTAGTATCTATCTGTAATACTGAGCTCAGCCTGGAACACATTTCCCATTCTAGCCAAAAGTACTAACAGGTTGTGACTTAAGGTAACAAGGGGCCAGCGGACAAGAATCATCCTGAGATTTAAAAAAAAAAAAAAAAAAAAAGAGTCCAATTTCAACTCTCTTCGGCCTGACCCTTTGTCATAGCCAAGTGAGGTACGTCGTCTTTCACACCTCTCAGCAGCGGACAGAGCGAGAATCTCTCGGAAACGGAAGTTTTTTCTACCCCCATTTCAGGTTAAAGTTGTCAATAATGCCAAGGGAAAAAGCACTATCGTAAGTAGAGGAGAAAAAGCGGTTCTGACACACCCAAAATGTTCCTGCTCCATTCTACGTGGGAGGGGGGTGGGGTAGTTGTATTTGAGTTTGATACATGACACTTAAAAAAGCTGACCTATTTGTAATCTTCTATTTTCTGAGCCATATTTCGGAGAAGATTCGGACAAGATTTTGCATACAAGCCTTCATTGCCAATGCGATGCTTTTAACTAGATCTGAAAAAGATTTCGCATGTAAACTTCCATCATCCAGACCATATTTTTAATCGGATCCACACAAAATTGTGCATGCAAGGATACATCATTGAAGCGATGCTTTCAACCACATCTAGAAAAGAAATCGAATGTAAACTTCCTATGTGCGGACCAATTTTTTTATTCGATCCGGACAAAATTTTGCATGCAAGGCTATATCATCCGGGCGATGCTTTTTAACCACATCCGGAAAGAAAGCGAATGTAATTTTTTAATGTGCGGACCAATTTTTTTACCTGATCCAGACCAGATTTTGGATGCAAGTCTACATCATCCGGGCGATGCTTTTTTACCACATCCAGAAAAGAAATCGAACGTAAACTTCCAATGTGCGGACTAATTTTTTTTATCTGATCCGGTCAATATTTTGCATGCAAGGCTACAACATCAAGGCGATGCTTTTTTACCACACCCGGAAAGATGTCGAATGTAAACTTCCCATAGCAGATCAATTTCTTTATCTGATCCGGACAAGATTTTGCATGAAAGGCTATACCATCCGGATGATGCTCTTTTACCACATCTGGAAATGAGTCGAACATAAACTTCCAATGTGCGGACCAATTTTTTTATCTGATCTGGACAATATTTTGCATGCAAGGCTATGTCATCCTGGTGATGCTTTTAACCACACCTGGAAAAGAAATCACACGTAAACTTCCATCATCCGGAGCATATGTGATAGGGGTGAAACCATACACCTGTGCCGCGTATCGATACGATTAACGATACACAGCCTACGATACGATACATTATCGATTCTCAGTTTAAAGAATAAGAAGGCAAACGACAAATAATTATTCATGACTGCTGAAGATTAAAGTAACTTATATAGGATAGATATCGTTTTGAATCGATTCTTCATCTCTTGTATCGATATGTATATCGATATGGCAAAAGTATCAATACTTCGATATATCGATGAATCGTTTCACCCCTATATGTGATACACTAGGATCTATCTGTAATACTGAGCTCAGCCTGGAACACATTTCCCATTCTAGCCAAAAGTACTAACAGGTTGTGACTTAAGGTAACAAGGGGCCAGCGCACAGGAATCATCCTAATTTAAAAAAAAAAAAAAAAAAAAAAAAGAGTCCAATTTCTACTCTCTTCGGCCTGACCCTTTGTCATAGCCAAGTGAGGTACGTCGTCTTTCACACCTCTCAGCAGCGGACAGAGCGAGAATCTCTCGGAAACGGAAGTTTTTTCTACCCCCATTTCAGGTTAAAGTTGTCAATAATGCCAAGGGAAAAAGCACTATCGTAAGTAGAGGAGAAAAAGCGGTTCTGACACACCCAAAATGTTCCTGCTCCATTCTACGTGGGAGGGGGTGGGGTAGTTGTATTTGAGTTTGATACATGACACTTAAAGAAGCTGACCTATTTGTAATCTTCTATTTTCTGAGCCATATTTCGGAGAAGATTCGGACAAGATTTTGCATACAAGCCTTCATTGCCAATGCGATGCTTTTAACTAGATCTGAAAAAGATTTCGCATGTAAACTTCCATCATCCGACCATATTTTTAATCGGATCCACACAAAATTGTGCATGCAAGGATACATCATTGAAGCGATGCTTTCAACCACATCTAGAAAAGAAATCGAATGTAAACTTCCTATGTGCGGACCAATTTTTTTATTCGATCCGGACAAAATTTTGCATGCAAGGCTATATCATCCGGGCGATGCTTTTTAACCACATCCGGAAAGAAATCGAATGTAATTTTTTAATGTGCGGACCAATTTTTTTACCTGATCCAGACCAGATTTTGGATGCAAGTCTACATCATCCGGGGCGATGCTTTTTTACCACATCCAGAAAAGAAATCGAACGTAAACTTCCAATGTGCGGACTAATTTTTTTATCTGATCCGGTCAATATTTTGCATGCAAGGCTACATCATCAAGGCGATGCTTTTTTACCACACCCGGAAAGATGTCGAATGTAAACTTCCCATAGCAGATCAATTTCTTTATCTGATCCGGACAAGATTTTGCATGAAAGGCTATACCATCCGGATGATGCTCTTTTACCACATCTGGAAATGAGTCGAACATAAACTTCCAATGTGCGGACCAATTTTTTTATCTGATCTGGACAATATTTTGCATGCAAGGCTATGTCATCCTGGTGATGCTTTTAACCACACCTGGAAAAGATATCACACATAAACTTCCATCATCCGGAGCATATGTGATAGGGGTGAAACCATACACCTGTGCCGCGTATCGATACGATTAACGATACACAGCCTTCGATACGATACATTATCGATTCTCAGTTTAAAGAATAAGAAGGCAAACGACAAATAATTATTCATGACTGCTGAAGATTAAAGTAACTTATATCGTTTTGTATCGATTCTTCATCTCTTGTATCGATATGTATATCGATATGGCAAAAGTATCAATACTTCGATATATCGATGAATCGTTTCACCCCTATATGTGATACACTAGGATCTATCTGTAATACTGAGCTCAGCCTGGAACACATTTCCCATTCTAGCCAAAAGTACTAACAGGTTGTGACTTAAGGTAACAAGGGGCCAGCGGACAAGAATCATCCTGAGTTTAAAAAAAAAAAAAAAAAAAAAGAGTCCAATTTCTACTCTCTTCGGCCTGACCCTTTGTCATAGCCAAGTGAGGTACGTCGTCTTTCACACCTCTCAGCAGCGACAGAGCGAGAATCTCTCGGAAACGGAAGTTTTTTCTACCCCCATTTCAGGTTAAAGTTGTCAATAATGCCAGAGGAAAAAGCACTATCGTAAGTAGAGGAGAAAAAGCGGTTCTGACACACCCAAAATGTTCCTGCTCCATTCTACGTGGGAGGGGGGTGGGGTAGTTGTATTTGAGTTTGATACATGACACTTAAAGAAGCTGACCTATTTGTAATCTTCTATTTTCTGAGCCATATTTCGGAGAAGATTCGGACAAGATTTTGCATACAAGCCTTCATTGCCAATGCGATGCTTTTAACTAGATCTGAAAAAGATTTCGCATGTAAACTTCCATCATCCGGACCATATTTTTAATCGGATCCACACAAAATTGTGCATGCAAGGATACATCATTGAAGCGATGCTTTCAACCACATCTAGAAAAGAAATCGAATGTAAACTTCCTATGTGCGGACCAATTTTATTATTCGATCCGGACAAAATTTTGCATGCAAGGCTATATCATGCGGGCGATGCTTTTTAACCACATCCGGAAAGAAATCGAATGTAATTTTTTAATGTGCGGACCAATTTTTTTACCTGATCCAGACCAGATTTTGGATGCAAGTCTACATCATCCGGGCGATGCTTTTTTACCACATCAAGAAAAGAAATCGAACGTAAACTTCCAATGTGCGGACTAATTTTTTTATCTGATCCGGTCAATATTTTGCATGCAAGGCTACATCATCAAGGCGATGCTTTTTTACCACACCCGGAAAGATGTCGAATGTAAACTTCCCATATGCGGATCAATTTCTTTATCTGATCCGGACAAGATTTTGCATGAAAAGCTATACCATCCGGATGATGCTTTTTTACCACATCTGGAAATGAGTCGAACATAAACTTCCAATGTGCGGACCAATTTTTTTATCTGATCTGGACAATATTTTGCATGCAAGGCTATGTCATCCTGGTGATGCTTTTAACCACACCTGGAAAAGATATCACACATAAACTTCCATCATCCGGAGCATATGTGATAGGGGTGAAACCATACACCTGTGCCGCGTATCGATACGATTAACGATACACAGCCTTCGATACGATACATTATCGATTCTCAGTTTAAAGAATAAGAAGGCAAACGACAAATAATTATTCATGACTGCTGAAGATTAAAGTAACTTATATCGTTTTGTATCGATTCTTCATCTCTTGTATCGATATGTATATCGATATGGCAAAAGTATCAATACTTCGATATATCGATGAATCGTTTCACCCCTATATGTGATACACTAGGATCTATCTGTAATACTGAGCTCAGCCTGGAACACATTTCCCATTCTAGCCAAAAGTACTAACAGGTTGTGACTTAAGGTAACAAGGGGCCAGCGCACAGGAATCATCCTAATTTAAAAAAAAAAAAAAAAAAAAAAAAAAAGAGTCCAATTTCTACTCTCTTCGGCCTGACCCTTTGTCATAGCCAAGAGAGGTACGTCGTCTTTCACACCTCTCAGCAGCGGACAGAGCGAGAATCTCTCGGAAACGGAAGTTTTTTCTACCCCCATTTCAGGTTAAAGTTGTCAATAATGCCAGGGGAAAAAGCACTATCGTAAGTAGAGGAGAAAAAGCAGTTCTGACACACCCAAAATGTTCCTGCTCCATTCTACGTGGGAGGGGGTGGGGTAGTTGTATTTGAGTTTGATACATGACACTTATAGAAGCTGACCTATTTGTAATCTTCTATTTTCTGAGCCATATTTCGGACAAGATTCGGACAAGATTTTGCATACAAGCCTTCATTGCCAATGCGATGCTTTTAACTAGATCTGAAAAAGATTTCGCATGTAAACTTCCATCATCCGGACCATATTTTTAATCGGATCCACACAAAATTGTGCATGCAAGGATACATCATTGAAGCGATGCTTTCAACCACATCTAGAAAAGAAATCGAATGTAAACTTCCTATGTGCGGACCAATTTTATTATTCGATCCGGACAAAATTTTGCATGCAAGGCTATATCATGCGGGCGATGCTTTTTAACCACATCCGGAAAGAAATCGAATGTAATTTTTTAATGTGCGGACCAATTTTTTTACCTGATCCAGACCAGATTTTGGATGCAAGTCTACATCATCCGGGCGATGCTTTTTTACCACATCAAGAAAAGAAATCGAACGTAAACTTCCAATGTGCGGACTAATTTTTTTATCTGATCCGGTCAATATTTTGCATGCAAGGCTACATCATCAAGGCGATGCTTTTTTACCACACCCGGAAAGATGTCGAATGTAAACTTCCCATATGCGGATCAATTTCTTTATCTGATCCGGACAAGATTTTGCATGAAAAGCTATACCATCCGGATGATGCTTTTTTACCACATCTGGAAATGAGTCGAACATAAACTTCCAATGTGCGGACCAATTTTTTTATCTGATCTGGACAATATTTTGCATGCAAGGCTATGTCATCCTGGTGATGCTTTTAACCACACCTGGAAAAGATATCACACATAAACTTCCATCATCCGGAGCATATGTGATAGGGGTGAAACCATACACCTGTGCCGCGTATCGATACGATTAACGATACACAGCCTTCGATACGATACATTATCGATTCTCAGTTTAAAGAATAAGAAGGCAAACGACAAATAATTATTCATGACTGCTGAAGATTAAAGTAACTTATATCGTTTTGTATCGATTCTTCATCTCTTGTATCGATATGTATATCGATATGGCAAAAGTATCAATACTTCGATATATCGATGAATCGTTTCACCCCTATATGTGATACACTAGGATCTATCTGTAATACTGAGCTCAGCCTGGAACACATTTCCCATTCTAGCCAAAAGTACTAACAGGTTGTGACTTAAGGTAACAAGGGGCCAGCGCACAGGAATCATCCTAATTTAAAAAAAAAAAAAAAAAAAAAAAAAAAGAGTCCAATTTCTACTCTCTTCGGCCTGACCCTTTGTCATAGCCAAGAGAGGTACGTCGTCTTTCACACCTCTCAGCAGCGGACAGAGCGAGAATCTCTCGGAAACGGAAGTTTTTTCTACCCCCATTTCAGGTTAAAGTTGTCAATAATGCCAGGGGAAAAAGCACTATCGTAAGTAGAGGAGAAAAAGCAGTTCTGACACACCCAAAATGTTCCTGCTCCATTCTACGTGGGAGGGGGGTGGGGTAGTTGTATTTGAGTTTGATACATGACACTTATAGAAGCTGACCTATTTGTAATCTTCTATTTTCTGAGCCATATTTCGGACAAGATTCGGACAAGATTTTGCATACAAGCCTTCATTGCCAATGCGATGCTTTTAACTAGATCTGAAAAAGATTTCGCATGTAAACTTCCATCATCCGGACCATATTTTTAATCGGATCCACACAAAATTGTGCATGCAAGGATACATCATTGAAGCGATGCTTTCAACCACATCTAGAAAAGAAATCGAATGTAAACTTCCTATGTGCGGACCAATTTTATTATTCGATCCGGACAAAATTTTGCATGCAAGGCTATATCATGCGGGCGATGCTTTTTAACCACATCCGGAAAGAAATCGAATGTAATTTTTTAATGTGCGGACCAATTTTTTTACCTGATCCAGACCAGATTTTGGATGCAAGTCTACATCATCCGGGCGATGCTTTTTTACCACATCAAGAAAAGAAATCGAACGTAAACTTCCAATGTGCGGACTAATTTTTTTATCTGATCCGGTCAATATTTTGCATGCAAGGCTACATCATCAAGGCGATGCTTTTTTACCACACCCGGAAAGATGTCGAATGTAAACTTCCCATATGCGGATCAATTTCTTTATCTGATCCGGACAAGATTTTGCATGAAAAGCTATACCATCCGGATGATGCTTTTTTACCACATCTGGAAATGAGTCGAACATAAACTTCCAATGTGCGGACCAAATTTTTCATCTGATCTGGACAATATTTTGCATGCAAGGCTATGTCATCCTGGTGATGCTTTTAACCACACCTGGAAAAGATATCACACATAAACTTCCATCATCCGGAGCATATGTGATAGGGGTGAAACCATACACCTGTGCCGCGTATCGATACGATTAACGATACACAGCCTACGATACGATACATTATCGATTCTCAGTTTAAAGAATAAGAAGGCAAACGACAAATAATTATTCATGACTGCTGAAGATTAAAGTAACTTATATCGTTTTGTATCGATTCTTCATCTCTTGTATCGATATGTATATCGATATGGCAAAAGTATCAATACTTCGATATATCGATGAATCGTTTCACCCCTATATGTGATACACTAGGATCTATCTGTAATACTGAGCTCAGCCTGGAACACATTTCCCATTCTAGCCAAAAGTACTAACAGGTTGTGACTTAAGGTAACAAGGGGCCAGCGCACAGAAATCATCCTAATTTAAAAAAAAAAAAAAAAAAAAAAAAAAGAGTCCAATTTCTACTCTCTTCGGCCTGACCCTTTGTCATAGCCAAGTGAGGTACGTCGTCTTTCACACCTCTCAGCAGCGGACAGAGCGAGAATCTCTCGGAAACGGAAGTTTTTTCTACCCCCATTTCAGGTTAAAGTTGTCAATAATGCCAGGGGAAAAAAGCACTATCGTAAGCAGAGGAGAAAAAGCAGTTCTGACACACCCAAAATGTTCCTGCTCCATTCTACGTGGGAGGGGGGTGGGGTAGTTGTATTTGAGTTTGATACATGACACTTAAAGAAGCTGACCTATTTGTAATCTTCTATTTTCTGAGCCATATTTCGGACAAGATTCGGACAAGATTTTGCATACAAGCCTTCATTGCCAATGCGATGCTTTTAACTAGATCTGAAAAAAGATTTCGCATGTAAACTTCCATCATCCGGACCATATTTTTAATCGGATCCACACAAAATTGTGCATGCAAGGATACATCATTGAAGCGATGCTTTCAACCACATCTAGAAAAGAAATCGAATGTAAACTTCCTATGTGCGGACCAATTTTATTATTCGATCCGGACAAAATTTTGCATGCAAGGCTATATCATGCGGGCGATGCTTTTTAACCACATCCGGAAAGAAATCGAATGTAATTTTTTAATGTGCGGACCAATTTTTTTACCTGATCCAGACCAGATTTTGGATGCAAGTCTACATCATCCGGGCGATGCTTTTTTACCACATCCAGAAAAGAAATCGAACGTAAACTTCCAATGTGCGGACTAATTTTTTATCTGATCCGGTCAATATTTTGCATGCAAGGCTACATCATCAAGGCGATGCTTTTTTTTACTACACCCGGAAAGATGTCGAATGTAAACTTCCCATATGCGGATCAATTTCTTTATCTGATCCGGACAAGATTTTGCATGAAAAGCTATACCATCCGGATGATGCTTTTTTACCACATCTGGAAATGAGTCGAACATAAACTTCCAATGTGCGGACCAATTTTTTATCTGATCTGGACAATATTTTGCATGCAAGGCTATGTCATCCTGGTGATGCTTTTAACCACACCTGGAAAAGATATCACACATAAACTTCCATCATCCGGAGCATATGTGATAGGGGTGAAACCATACACCTGTGCCGCGTATCGATACGATTAACGATACACAGCCTTCGATACGATACATTATCGATTCTCAGTTTAAAGAATAAGAAGGCAAACGACAAATAATTATTCATGACTGCTGAAGATTAAAGTAACTTATATCGTTTTGTATCGATTCTTCATCTCTTGTATCGATATGTATATCGATATGGCAAAAGTATCAATACTTCGATATATCGATGAATCGTTTCACCCCTATATGTGATACACTAGGATCTATCTGTAATACTGAGCTCAGCCTGGAACACATTTCCCATTCTAGCCAAAAGTACTAACAGGTTGTGACTTAAGGTAACAAGGGGCCAGCGCACAGGAATCATCCTAATTTTAAAAAAAAAAAAAAAAAAAAGAGTCCAATTTCTACTCTCTTCGGCCTGACCCTTTGTCATAGCCAAGAGAGGTACGTCGTCTTTCACACCTCTCAGCAGCGGACAGAGCGAGAATCTCTCGGAAACGGAAGTTTTTTCTACCCCCATTTCAGGTTAAAGTTGTCAATAATGCCAGGGGAAAAAGCACTATCGTAAGTAGAGGAGAAAAAGCAGTTCTGACACACCCAAAATGTTCCTGCTCCATTCTACGTGGGAGGGGGTGGGGTAGTTGTATTTGAGTTTGATACATGACACTTATAGAAGCTGACCTATTTGTAATCTTCTATTTTCTGAGCCATATTTCGGACAAGATTCGGACAAGATTTTGCATACAAGCCTTCATTGCCAATGCGATTCTTTTAACTAGATCTGAAAAAGATTTCGCATGTAAACTTCCATCATCCGGACCATATTTTTAATCGGATCCACACAAAATTGTGCATGCAAGGATACATCATTGAAGCGATGCTTTCAACCACATCTAGAAAAGAAATCGAATGTAAACTTCCTATGTGCGGACCAATTTTATTATTCGATCCGGACAAAATTTTGCATGCAAGGCTATATCATGCGGGCGATGCTTTTTAACCACATCCGGAAAGAAATCGAATGTAATTTTTTAATGTGCGGACCAATTTTTTTACCTGATCCAGACCAGATTTTGGATGCAAGTCTACATCATCCGGGCGATGCTTTTTTACCACATCAAGAAAAGAAATCGAACGTAAACTTCCAATGTGCGGACTAATTTTTTTATCTGATCCGGTCAATATTTTGCATGCAAGGCTACATCATCAAGGCGATGCTTTTTTACCACACCCGGAAAGATGTCGAATGTAAACTTCCCATATGCGGATCAATTTCTTTATCTGATCCGGACAAGATTTTGCATGAAAGGCTATACCATCCGGATGATGCTTTTTTACCACATCTGGAAATGAGTCGAACATAAACTTCCAATGTGTGGACCAATTTTTTTATCTGATCTGGACAATATTTTGCATGCAAGGCTATGTCATCCTGGTGATGCTTTTTTACCACATCTGGAAAAGATATCACACATAAACTTCCATCATCCGGAGCATATGTGATAGGGGTGAAACCATACACCTGTGCCGCGTATCGATACGATTAACGATACACAGCCTTCGATACGATACATTATCGATTCTCAGTTTAAAGAATAAGAAGGCAAACGACAAATAATTATTCATGACTGCTGAAGATTAAAGTAACTTATATCGTTTTGTATCGATTCTTCATCTCTTGTATCGATATGTATATCGATATGGCAAAAGTATCAATACTTCGATATATCGATGAATCGTTTCACCCCTATATGTGATACACTAGGATCTATCTGTAATACTGAGCTCAGCCTGGAACACATTTCCCATTCTAGCCAAAAGTACTAACAGGTTGTGACTTAAGGTAACAAGGGGACCGCGCACAGGAATCATCCTAATTTAAAAAAAAAAAAAAAAAAAAAAAAAGAGTCCAATTTCTACTCTCTTCGGCCTGACCCTTTGTCATAGCCAAGAGAGGTACGTCGTCTTTCACACCTCTCAGCAGCGGACAGAGCGAGAATCTCTCGGAAACGGAAGTTTTTTTCTACCCCCATTTCAGGTTAAAGTTGTCAATAATGCCAGGGGAAAAAGCACTATCGTAAGTAGAGGAGAAAAAGCAGTTCTGACACACCCAAAATGTTCCTGCTCCATTCTACGTGGAGGGGGTGGGGTAGTTGTATTTGAGTTTGATACATGACACTTATAGAAGCTGACCTATTTGTAATCTTCTATTTTCTGAGCCATATTTCGGACAAGATTCGGACAAGATTTTGCATACAAGCCTTCATTGCCAATGCGATGCTTTTAACTAGATCTGAAAAAGATTTCGCATGTAAACTTCCATCATCCGGACCATATTTTTAATCGGATCCACACAAAATTGTGCATGCAAGGATACATCATTGAAGCGATGCTTTCAACCACATCTAGAAAAGAAATCGAATGTAAACTTCCTATGTGCGGACCAATTTTATTATTCGATCCGGACAAAATTTTGCATGCAAGGCTATATCATGCGGGCGATGCTTTTTAACCACATCCGGAAAGAAATCGAATGTAATTTTTTAATGTGCGGACCAATTTTTTTACCTGATCCAGACCAGATTTTGGATGCAAGTCTACATCATCCGGGCGATGCTTTTTTACCACATCAAGAAAAGAAATCGAACGTAAACTTCCAATGTGCGGACTAATTTTTTTATCTGATCCGGTCAATATTTTGCATGCAAGGCTACATCATCAAGGCGATGCTTTTTTACCACACCCGGAAAGATGTCGAATGTAAACTTCCCATATGCGGATCAATTTCTTTATCTGATCCGGACAAGATTTTGCATGAAAAGCTATACCATCCGGATGATGCTTTTTTTACCACATCTGGAAATGAGTCGAACATAAACTTCCAATGTGCGGACCAATTTTTTTATCTGATCTGGACAATATTTTGCATGCAAGGCTATGTCATCCTGGTGATGCTTTTAACCACACCTGGAAAAGATATCACACATAAACTTCCATCATCCGGAGCATATGTGATAGGGGTGAAACCATACACCTGTGCCGCGTATCGATACGATTAACGATACACAGCCTTCGATACGATACATTATCGATTCTCAGTTTAAAGAATAAGAAGGCAAACGACAAATAATTATTCATGACTGCTGAAGATTAAAGTAACTTATATCGTTTTGTATCGATTCTTCATCTCTTGTATCGATATGTATATCGATATGGCAAAAGTATCAATACTTCGATATATCGATGAATCGTTTCACCCCTATATGTGATACACTAGGATCTATCTGTAATACTGAGCTCAGCCTGGAACACATTTCCCATTCTAGCCAAAAGTACTAACAGGTTGTGACTTAAGGTAACAAGGGGCCAGCGCACAGGAATCATCCTAATTTAAAAAAAAAAAAAAAAAAAAAAAAAAAAAGAGTCCAATTTCTACTCTCTTCGGCCTGACCCTTTGTCATAGCCAAGAGAGGTACGTCGTCTTTCACACCTCTCAGCAGCGGACAGAGCGAGAATCTCTCGGAAACGGAAGTTTTTTCTACCCCCATTTCAGGTTAAAGTTGTCAATAATGCCAGGGGAAAAAGCACTATCGTAAGTAGAGGAGAAAAAGCAGTTCTGACACACCCAAAATGTTCCTGCTCCATTCTACGTGGGAGGGGGTGGGGTAGTTGTATTTGAGTTTGATACATGACACTTATAGAAGCTGACCTATTTGTAATCTTCTATTTTCTGAGCCATATTTCGGACAAGATTCGGACAAGATTTTGCATACAAGCCTTCATTGCCAATGCGATGCTTTTAACTAGATCTGAAAAAGATTTCGCATGTAAACTTCCATCATCCGGACCATATTTTTAATCGGATCCACACAAAATTGTGCATGCAAGGATACATCATTGAAGCGATGCTTTCAACCACATCTAGAAAAGAAATCGAATGTAAACTTCCTATGTGCGGACCAATTTTATTATTCGATCCGGACAAAATTTTGCATGCAAGGCTATATCATGCGGGCGATGCTTTTTAACCACATCCGGAAAGAAATCGAATGTAATTTTTTAATGTGCGGACCAATTTTTTTACCTGATCCAGACCAGATTTTGGATGCAAGTCTACATCATCCGGGCGATGCTTTTTTACCACATCAAGAAAAGAAATCGAACGTAAACTTCCAATGTGCGGACTAATTTTTTTATCTGATCCGGTCAATATTTTGCATGCAAGGCTACATCATCAAGGCGATGCTTTTTTACCACACCCGGAAAGATGTCGAATGTAAACTTCCCATATGCGGATCAATTTCTTTATCTGATCCGGACAAGATTTTGCATGAAAAGCTATACCATCCGGATGATGCTTTTTTACCACATCTGGAAATGAGTCGAACATAAACTTCCAATGTGCGGACCAATTTTTTTATCTGATCTGGACAATATTTTGCATGCAAGGCTATGTCATCCTGGTGATGCTTTTAACCACACCTGGAAAAGATATCACACATAAACTTCCATCATCCGGAGCATATGTGATAGGGGTGAAACCATACACCTGTGCCGCGTATCGATACGATTAACGATACACAGCCTTCGATACGATACATTATCGATTCTCAGTTTAAAGAATAAGAAGGCAAACGACAAATAATTATTCATGACTGCTGAAGATTAAAGTAACTTATATCGTTTTGTATCGATTCTTCATCTCTTGTATCGATATGTATATCGATATGGCAAAAGTATCAATACTTCGATATATCGATGAATCGTTTCACCCCTATATGTGATACACTAGGATCTATCTGTAATACTGAGCTCAGCCTGGAACACATTTCCCATTCTAGCCAAAAGTACTAACAGGTTGTGACTTAAGGTAACAAGGGGCCAGCGCACAGGAATCATCCTAATTTTAAAAAAAAAAAAAAAAAAAAAAAAAAAAAGAGTCCAATTTCTACTCTCTTCGGCCTGACCCTTTGTCATAGCCAAGAGAGGTACGTCGTCTTTCACACCTCTCAGCAGCGGACAGAGCGAGAATCTCTCGGAAACGGAAGTTTTTTTCTACCCCCATTTCAGGTTAAAGTTGTCAATAATGCCAGGGGAAAAAGCACTATCGTAAGTAGAGGAGAAAAAGCAGTTCTGACACACCCAAAATGTTCCTGCTCCATTCTACGTGGGAGGGGGTGGGGTAGTTGTATTTGAGTTTGATACATGACACTTATAGAAGCTGACCTATTTGTAATCTTCTATTTTCTGAGCCATATTTCGGACAAGATTCGGACAAGATTTTGCATACAAGCCTTCATTGCCAATGCGATGCT